>JANAVB010031757.1:0-79161 GCA_029216955.1 Iris pallida | reverse complement strand
GTGTCTATGTCACGACCCACTCGGTTTTTGGGACGCGAGAGCATGAGCAAGCCAGCCCGACTCGAATACGTATAACGTCACGAGCATGGTATCATATCTAATATGGTAATCTAACTATATCTCAATCCATGAGATGTATATAACATCAGATGAACAGTATGGTTCATGGTCTGCAGCCCACTAGCAATTGTTTCGATTAGACTCCATGAATAACATGAGTCTATGAACTAGGCTAACAAGCAGGATATATCATAAGAGCACGAGAAGATAATAAAGCAATACACTAACAAAATACCTGAATCATGCAGATGTTCGACTACCACATGCTCCGCTAACTAACTTCGTGCAACCAGCAACCTGAAGAGATCATCAGGTCCTCAGAGGACTAGCAAGATACATAAAATATGCCTATCTAACAGTTTATCATGCTAAATAAATAACCAGGGACGAGACAGAACTGACAAGTACTATAAAAATGGAATGAGACAAAGTACTCATAAAATGATCTACTAGAAGAAAACATGAACTATCTACTGTGTTGAAATCATTTTCGACATGTGAACGACTAAGGGGTAAATACGGTACCCTGCACGTGTCGTGTACATCTGCTATCAGTCAGGAATAGACATTTTGGGATATTTCTGGGTAGTCCACATGTCTATATAAGATATTTTCCCGTCCAGCTAGTACTCATGGAATCAGGTCACAAGCATGGTAAATCACATGATGACAGTCAAAAGTATAAACAAAATCATGATACTAATCTCCGTGTGGCAAGCGTGTCAACAAGCAAAGGCATGTCAACCAAATCAACTCTAGAAAACTAAATGAAATATATAACTAAAGGAGAAATAATATAAGCATGAAAGAAACTGAAGGGGAGGCAAGATATACTTTCGGGTGGTAGCACGAAGAACCAACACTATACTTCAACTGGTAAGCCATCAAGTCAAAACTCACAACTGTCTCCGAAAGCTGAATATATATTACCAACATTTTCAGAATAGTTAAATAGCTGGGATGTCCATAATTCCAATTCTGGACACAGGGGCAAAATAGTCATTTCGGGCCAAAATGATGTCCGTCGTTGGACCCTCTTTGCACCGAAAAACGGGCTAGAGTCAATGGTCTCTAAAATTGTCAAACTATATGTCTAGCTACGAATTTTTTTTTGATGATACGAACCCACCGTATGTCCACGTTGGATTCCCATGCCGTGCACAAAATCGTCCGTTGAATCGGATCGTGGGGCCCGCAAAACACGATCCGATCACTGTCTCGAATCAGACCAAACTTAGAATACAGACCAGAAAAATGATACGGTCCTGTTGGCGCATGTCACCACCCTCATTTCCCGTATTTCGTATTTTGCCCGTATTTTGATTTTGCGTATATTTTAAATCTTGCCTAACTGCGGTATTTCGATATTTCTCGTATTTTTCTTATTCGGATTTTCGGTTTGGTTTAATATGACTTGGTTTGGTTTGTAGGAATGAGAACACCTTTAGCTATCTTGCACCCTCAAGAACACCACAACAACCCCCATTAAAATCCCACCAACTTTTCTCTCTCCCCATAACTTCCATTTATTTCTTCTTCTTCTTCTTCCTCCTACCACCACCAACATCCCCACCATAGGCAAGTTGCATCTTGCCATTTAATGAGGACCCATTTTATTTGATATTTAGTTAGACTAGAGCTCTAGGACCAATGTTAGAGCTTGGCATTTTGGGTTTTGAAGCTTGGATTTCCCTAGATCTAGACTTTGTTCATTTTCGGATTTCTTTAGATTTGATCTATTAAACTTGAATTTTGGTTGGTTTTATTGTTTCCATGTTGTAGAGGGTGGAATTTTACCCAAGTTAGAGCCTTGGAAGTTCGGATTTGGAGCTTGGATGGCCGACTTATGGTGTTCCAAAGTTTTGGAACCCATGGGTTCTTCTCCTCGGCTTGAGGAGGAAGACGACCCCCAGGCGCGCCTACTTTCTGGCCTCCTTGCCCGATTGCGCTCTTTTGGCCAGGCGCTCTTTAGCGCACTGCGCCTCCTTTTCTGGCCAGGCGCTCTTTAGCGCACTGCGCCTCCTTTTCTGGCCAGGCGCTCTTTAGCGCACTGCGCCTACTTTCCTGGCCGCGCGCTGTTTAGCGCTGCGCCCTCCTTGCGGCCACGCTGTTTAGCGCTTGGTCCGATTGCGCCTGCTCCCCTACTAGGCGCACTTTGACCCTTGGACCCAGGCGCATTCTAGCGCACCCTGGCTAGGCGCACTTGTTGGTTCGGCTTAAGCGCACTCCAGTGCACTCCAGTGCACTTGGATCCAGGCGCACTCTAGTGTGCTGCCACCCAGGCGCACTCTGGTGTGCTGCCTCACCAGGCGCACTCTAGTGTGCTGCCACCAGGCGCACTCTAGTGTGCTTGTTCCCTGGCACACCCTAGTTCACCTACACCCTAGTGCCTTAGTGCCTGCTTTATAACTTGGTTTTCTTTGATATGATTGGAGCTTTTGAGATTTTGATTGCTCACATGCACAACTTGACTTGGTCTGACACGTCTTGACACTATTTTCTATGATTTGGCATGGTTTGGCCTGCAGCTAGTTTTCTCCTATCTGTTGAATATCTTGTTAATAACTGGGACCGGTAACTTGATAACTCGGCTTGACTTGATAGTGGCCCGTGGCGCACTCCCGACTTGGCATGACTTGATAACTCAACTTGACTTGACTTGGTATGACTTGGCTTCACTTGATAGTGGCCCGTGGCGGCGCACTCTTGACTCGACTTGACTTGTCTTGACACCGTGGGTGTACTACCTGTTGCTCTGTGCAAATCACTTGTCTTGTCTTGCATCATGTCTAAGGGGACTCCCTGGGTACCACGGCCAGGGACTCACACTAAAATTGGACTAGGTAATGAGTAGACCAAATTAGAACATGGAGAATTCCCGGTCACAGGCAGTCTCGTTATCTGGAGGCATTAATGGACTTGTAGCTTGCCGACGAGTAGAGCACATTTCCAGCACACTGTCATGTGTTGCACCCTCTAAGTCACCTAAGGGTACATTTGTCTCCCGGGCAATGTACCCACCTATAACTCTCAACCCGCGGAAGGATAACTGGATGGTCTGCAGGGCTTGGGACTGGGAGTTTCTCACCTGCATCTTGTTAGTAATTAGGCTTGTGATAACCCTAGTTAGTTAAAGTAGTAAGCCGTAGTACTTGCTTGGCCGTTGTGAAATGGATGTTGTCCAGCCTTGTCTAAGTCTTGTCTAGCCCCTGTACCTGGAACTCTTGGTCATGATTGTTTTACTTATCTCTAACGATAAATGGGTAGAGACAGTGAGCTATTCAGGCGAAGGGGTACAATCCCGGTCCTTGTTTGGTTAAGGATTGTAACCTGGCTCCCGGAATGGTTCCACGTCCCTAGTCATTTATCGCTCTGTGTACTTTTACTACTTGTACTTTCTTTTATTCTTTATGTTCTGATATGCTGGCTTTTGTTCTTATTTGTGGCCTCCTTTGTGGCACTTGCTCTTTCTGGGGTTTGACCCAGCTGGTTTTGTGTGGCCAGATTTCGGAGCAGCTCCCGAGGATCTACCAAGCTTCCAGCCCAATGGTGAACACTAGACGGAACCCGGGCTACGAGTGGGTCTTCCCTTTTTGTTTCACCCACTCATATGTAAATTTATTCTTTTGAGGCGTTTGCCGACGAGCACCTGTTAGCTCGATGCACATTTACTTACTGTCTGCCTACGGGCTGTAACATGATTAACAAATCCTAGGGTTGATCATGTATGACTGAACTCTTGCTAGTCCTATCATTTTGTACGACTAGCTTCATGATCATCCAATATGTAATATTTGGGACGCCTTATATATATATTTGATGCTCTAACATCTTGTAACTCTGTTAATTGCTTGAGATTGAGACAATAGGCTTGACCTTAAGAGACTGCTGGCTTGTAGTAAACCCTCATATCTAGACAGCCGTGACCGTATAGTTGAGATGTATTCTATTTCAATATACGTAGCTGGCTGTGTCTGCCCCCGCTCTCCAGTATTCTGGTTCTGGGGCGTGACACGGTTTAAGTGGTGGCCCATGCAGGTCTTGGCATTCAAGAAATGTAAGGGTTTACCAAATAGATGTCTCAATCAATATTCGCCCTTGATCTCTGCTCGTATCTTCAAATCCCTGAGATTCTTGACCTGATCATATTGCTTGTATAATTGATCTGTCCTGGTCCTTTCCTTATTGTTCCCTGTGTCATCTTCTTCAGCGGCATTACTCCCGGACCTGCCAACCAGCCAGAGGAAGCTCGACAAGCACTCCAGCGCCAGGAAGATCAAGCTCAGCACTCTGGAGTAGCCTCTCGAGTTATGCCTTCCGGAGGCCCGGAACCTCCAGTTCAGGCAGCTCCGCCCGTTCAAACCAGCTAGACAGGACGAGGGGCCTTTGGTAGGGCTTATCAGAGAACTGCTTGCATCCCAAGATCGTCGAGGTGACGCCTTGCACCAGGAGGTTCATGATGCACTAAACCGAGGAGGTCCCCAAGGAAATCAGGCGGCCACAGTTTCAAGCGCTTGAACCCTCCCTTCTTTGACGGCAGTGAAGATGCGATTGCCGCGGATGCTTGGCTTCAGGATACCGAGGTGGTCCTGGAAGCAGCTAGGACACCTGAAAATGAGAAGGTGGCGGTGGTACGCCTACACTTGTTAGACTTGGCTCGCGATTGGTGGGCAGCTCAGGCCATGGGATTAGCAACACCAGTCACTTGGGCGACGTTTAGAGAGAGATTCCAGACAAAGTACTTCGATGCGGTGGCACGGTACGACCTGCAGACCAGATTCACCAACTTGAAGCAAGGAGGCAGGACGGTCGATGGCTATGCGACCGAGTTTTCTAGGCTGAGTAGGTTCGCCCCCACCTTGGTGGCAACCGAGTTCGATAGGGCTCAGCGGTTCCAGCAAGGACTGCATTTGGAGATATTATTGGCTGTGGAACAGTTCGAGCACCAGACGTTCGATGCAGTATTGAAAGCAGCAAGGAGGCATGAGTATACCTCCCGGAGAATTGTGGACAGGACCGGAAGCAGGAAGCGGTCCCACAACCAGATGCACCAATCTTCAGCTCCAGCCCCGGCAGCTAGGGGTATAACCATTGGAACTCCGAGGCGGGCGGCCTCAGTGACGTCGGTTCAGCATTCGACCCCGACGTACCCACAGCAGCAGAAGCAGAAGCAGTCTTCCGCGGTGGGATGTTCTCATTGCGGGAAGCCGGGCCATGTAGTGGCAGAGTGTCGTAGGGCACGAGGATTGTGCCTGGCTTGTGGAGGAGCAGACCACCAGATAGGGACCTGCCCGAATAGGGGAGGTCCATCATCATCCAACCTTTCTAGTTCTTCGGTGAGGGGACCATCCCCAGTTCCAGTACAGCAGCAGCAGCAACAGCAGTACCCGAGGCCATTGGCGCCCCAGGCCCAGGCCTTTCAGCAGCAGAACCAGCAGCAGTTCACCCAGGCTCCGGCACAGAACCGACAGAGGGGTTTCCAGCAGAGGGGACCCGCAGCTAGAGGTCAGTCTATGATGATGACCATGGAAGAAGAAGTTGCACCAGGTGAGGTAGTGGCAGGTACTATTCTCGTCAACACTTTTCCAGCATCTGTATTATTTGATTCTGGTGCATCGCATTCATTCATGTCTGCACGATTCGCGACACGGATAGGGTTGGAGCCCGAGTCATTATCAGTGAGGCTCAATATACTTACTGGTAATGGTCTTGTGGAAGTAGATCGAGTGTTCTCCTCGTATCGGATCGTAGTTAGCGGTAGAGAGTTCCCCGCTAGATTCATAGAATTCCCTATGGCAGACTATGATGTAGTCCTAGGCATGGATTGGTTGAGGAACCATTATGCTAGGATAGACTGCCATGTTGGCAGAGTTGTCTTTAGTATTCCCGGAGAGCCAGAGTTTTCATTTTCCAGAGGCACAGTAGAGCCATCTCCTCCAGTATTGCGGATGGCAGTAGCAGCAGTGCAGTTGCCCCGGATAGTTGAAGAGTTTCCAGATGTCTTCCCAGAGGAACTTCCAGGGATGCCACCAGAGCGGGAGATCGAGTTCACCATTGACTTGATTCCCGGGACAGCACCAGTATCAGAGCGAGTCTACAGAATGGCGCCTTCAGAGTTGGAGATTTTGTACAAGATGATTGAAGAACTCAGGACCAAGGGATTCATTCGTGCAAGTGGATCGCCTTGGGGAGCCCCGATGCTTCTTGTGAAAAAGAAGGATGGTACGTCCAGGCTATGTGTTGATTATCGTACCTTGAACTCAGTGACAATCAAGAACAGATACCCTCTTCCAAGGATAGATGACTTATTTGATCAACTCAAAGGGGCTTCAGTTTTCTCGAAGATAGACTTGCGGTCAGGATACCACCAGATCAGAGTTAGAGAGCAGGACATCCCGAAGACGGCGTTCAGATCTAGGTACGGGCATTGGAAGTTTCTAGTTATGCCCTTTGGAGCGACCAATGCGCCGGCAGTGTTCATGGATCTCATGAACCGTATTTTCATGCCTTACTTGGATCAGTTTGTGATAGTATTCCTTGATGACATCCTGGTCTACAGCAAGAGTGAGGCGGAGCATGAGCAGCATCTCCGTGTGGTTCTTCAGATTCTCAGAGAGCACCAGTTGTACGCCAAGTTCAGTAAATACGAGTTCTGGCTCGATCGCATTTCATACTTGGGTCACATCATTACCCGAGGAGGAGTGGAAGTGGATCCCCAGAAGATTGTGGCCATCGAGGCATGGCCAGTACCCAGTTTAGTGGCAGCAGTTCGCAGCTTTCTTGGATTGGCCGGCTACTACCGGCGGTTCGTCTCTGATTTTGCAAGGATTTCAGCGCCGATGACCCAGTTGACCCGCAAGGATGTGCCGTTCGTTTGGACAGCAGAATGTCAGGAATCATTTGAGAAATTGAAGCGAGGTTTGATAACGGCTCCCATTCTCACCCTTCCAGATGGGACCGGAGGATTCACAGTTTATTGCGACGCTTCAGGCAGAGGATTGGGATGTGTTTTGATGCAGCATGGGAAGGTAATTGCTTATGCGTCACGTCAACTCCGTGATCATGAGAAGAATTACCCGACCCACGACTTGGAGCTAGCAGCAGTAGTGTTTGCACTTAAGTTGTGGAGGCACTACTTGTACGGAGACAGAGTGGAGATATTTACTGATCACAAGAGCCTGAAGTATGTTTTCACCCAGAAGGATCTTAATATGCGGCAGAGAAGATGGCTCGAGCTACTTATGGACTATGACGTGGACTTGCAGTATCACCCAGGGAAGGCCAACGTGGTAGCAGATGCATTGAGCCGGAGAGCCGGAGTCTACCTTCTAACAGCGCAACCAGAGCTATTGGCAGATCTTCAGAAGATGGAATTGAAGTGATTCTCCCTTCCAATGTGGCCTTGATGGCCAGCCTACAGATACAGTCCACCATAGTTGAGAGGATCCGGACAGCACAATTAACAGATTCCAAGATTCAGCGGCTCAGAGCAGAGTGCGAGGCAGGGAGAAGGCCAGAGTTATGTATTCGTGAGGATGGTACACTTCGACACGGCACGCGTCTTTGTGTACCCAGTGGAGATATCAGACAGGAAGTCATGGCAGAGGCTCACAGTTCGCAGTATTCTATTCACCCAGGCGGCACGAAGATGTACAGAGATATTCGTCAGTACTTTTGGTGGAATGGTATGAAGAGGGAGATAGCCCGGTATGTCTCTCGATGTTTGGTTTGCCAACAAGTCAAGGCTGAACATCAGAGGCCGGCTGGACTTCTTCAACCTTTACCGATCCCAGAATGGAAATGGGAGCACATAACCATGGATTTCGTGACTGGGTTACCCAGATCTCCGGCAGGCAGAGATGCTATTTGGGTCATTGTAGACAGGCTTACCAAGGTGGCACACTTTCTTCCCTTTAGAGTTGGACAGTCGACGGTGCAGCTAGCAGAGATGTATCTCAGGCAGATCGTCCGACTTCACGGAGTGCCAGTCAGCATAGTATCAGACAGGGATACGAGATTCACATCACACTTCTGGCGCAGTCTTCATCAAAGTTTGGGGACTCGTCTTAAGTTCAGCTCAGCGTATCATCCGCAGACAGATGGGCAGTCAGAGCGTACTATACAAACTCTCGAAGACATGTTGAGATCGTGTACCCTCGATTTTGGTGGTTCATGGGAGGATCACCTGCACTTGGTGGAATTCTCGTACAACAATAGTTTCCAGGTTAGTATCCAGATGGCACCCTTCGAGGCTCTGTATGGCAGGAAATGCAGATCTCCGTTAGCATGGGACGATATCGGAGAGAGGCAGATGCTCGGTCAGAACTGATTTCTCAGACGGTTAAAGTGGTCAGAAGAATCAGAGATCACCTCCGAGTTGCTCAGGATCGCCAGCGCCATTGGGCCGATGCTCATCGGCGTCCCTTAGAATTTACTGTCGACGACCATGTATTCCTTAGGATCTCGCCTACCCGCGGCGTCATTCGTTTTGGCATACGGGGAAAGCTTAGTCCTAGGTATATAGGGCCGTTCGATATTCTGGAGCGAGTAGGCGATGTGTCCTATCGTCTCGCTCTTCCGCCGTCGTTAAGTGAGGTACATAATGTATTCCATGTGTCCCAGTTACGACGGTATATTCCGGACCCGAGCCATATCCTAGATCATTCGGAATTGGTTGTTGGTACCAACCTTTCGTATGAGGAGAGGCCCGTGTCTATTTTGGACCGGAGGGAAAAGATACTCAAGAACAAGACTATTAAATTGGTCCGTGTTGCTTGGGGTCATCACTCTCTAGGTGAGTCAACGTGGGAGCGTGAGGACGACATCCGATCGCGATATCCCTATCTGTTTGACTCGTGAGGTATAATGTCTTTCTTATGCCTTACGCCTTCCCTTCCTTGCTTGCATTGCATGATTGTATGATTGAACTGCTTAGTGTAGCTTGCCTGTGATTAGTGTAGCTTGTCGTGACAATCTCTAGCTCCTTGATTAAATTTCGAGGACGGAATTCTTTTAAGGTGGGTAGAGTTGTCACCCTCATTTCCCGTATTTCGTATTTTGCCCGTATTTTGATTTTTGCATATATTTTAAATCTTGCCTAACTGCGGTATTTCAATATTTCTCGTATTTTTCTTATTCGGATTTTCGGTTTGGTTTAATATGACTTGGTTTGGTTTGTAGGAATGAGAACACCTTTAGCTATCTTGCACCCTCAAGAACACCACAACAACCCCCATTAAAATCCCACCAACTTTTTCTCTCTCCCCATAATTTCTATTTATTTCTTCTTCTTCTTCTTCCTCCTACCACCACCAACATCCCCACCATAGGCAAGTTGCATCTTGCCATTTAATGAGGACCCATTTTATTTTGATATTTAGTTAGACTAGAGCTCTAGGACCAATGTTAGAGCTTGGCATTTTAGGTTTTGAAGATTGGATTTCCCTAGATCTAGACTTTGTTCATTTTCGGATTTCTTTAGATTTGATCTATTAAACTTGAATTTTGGTTGGCTTTATTGTTTCCATGTTGTAGAGGGTGGAATTTTACCCAAGTTAGAGCCTTGGAAGTTCGGATTTGGAGCTTGGATGGCCGACTTATGGTGTTCCAAAGTTTTGGAACCCATGGGTTCTTCTCCTCGGCTTGAGGAGGAAGACGACCCCCAGGCGCGCTTACTTTCTGGCCTCCTTGCCCGATTGCGCTTCCTTTCTGGCCAGGCGCTCTTTAGCGCACTGCGCCTCCTTTCTGGCCAGGCGCTCTTTAGCGCACTGCGCCTCCTTTTCTGGCCAGGCGCTCTTTAGCGCACTGCGCCTACTTTCCTGGCCGCGCGCTGTTTAGCGCTGCGCGCCTCCTTGCGGGCCACGCTGTTTAGCGCTTGGTCCGATTGCGCCTGCTCCCCTGGCTAGGCACACTTTGACCCTTGGACCCAGGCGCATTCTAGCGCACCCTGGCTAGGCGCACTTTGTTGGTTCCAGCTTAAGCGCACTCCAGTGCACTCCAGTGCACTTGGATCCAGACGCACTCTAGTGTGCTGCCACCCCAGGCGCACTCTGGTGTGCTGCCTCAACCAGGCGCACTCTAGTGTGCTGCCACCAGGCGCACTCTAGTGTGCTTGTTCCCTGGCACACCCTAGTTCACCTACACCCTAGTGCCTTAGTGCCTGCTTTATAACTTGGTTTTCTTTGATATGATTGGAGCTTTTGAGATTTTGATTGCTCACATGCACAACTTGACTTGGTCTGACACGTCTTGACACTATTTTCTATGATTTGGCATGGTTTGGCCTGCAGCTAGTTTTCTCCTATCTGTTGAATATCTTGTTAATAACTGAGACCGGTAACTTGATAACTCGGCTTGACTTGATAGTGGCCCGCGGTGGCGCGCTCCCGACTTGGCATGACTTGATAACTCAACTTGACTTGACTTGGTATGACTTGGCTTCACTTGATAGTGGCCCGTGGTGGCGCACTCTTGACTCGACTTGACTTGTCTTGACACCGTGGGTGTACTACCTGTTGCTCTGTGCAAATCACTTGTCTTGTCTTGCATCATGTCTAAGGGGTGACTCCCTGGGTACCATGGCCAGGGACTCACACTAAAATTGGACTAGGTAATGAGTAGACCAAATTAGAACATGGAGAATTCCCGGTCACAGGCAGTCTCGTTATCTGGAGGCATTAATGGACTTGTAGCTTGCCGACGAGTAGAGCACATTTCCAGCACACTGTCATGTGTTGCACCCTCTAAGTCACCTAAGGGTACATTTGTCTCCCGGGCAATGTACCCACCTATAACTCTCAACCCGCGGAAGGATAACTGGATGGTCTGCAGGGCTTGGGACTGGGAGTTTCTCACCTGCATCTTGTTAGTAATTAGGCTTATGATAACCCTAGTTAGTTAAAGTAGTAAGCCGTAGTACTTGCTTGGCCGTTGTGAATAGATGTTGTCCAGCCTTGTCTAAGTCTTGTCTAGCCCCTGTACCTGGAACTCTTGGTCATGAATGTTTTACTTATCTCTAACGATAAATGGGTAGAGACAGTGAGCCATTCAGGCGAAGGGGTACAATCCCGGTCCTGGTTTGGTTAAGGATTGTAACCTGGCTCCCGGAATGGTTCCACGTCCCTAGTCATTTATCGCTCTGTGTACTTTTACTACTTGTACTTTCTTTTATTCTTTATGTTCTGATATGCTGGCTTTGTTCTTATTTGTGGCCTCCTTTGTGGCACTTGCTCTTTCTGGGGTTTGACCCAGCTGGTTTGTGTGGCCAGATTTCGGAGCAGCTCCCGAGGATCTACCAAGCTTCCAGCCCAATGGTGAACACTAGATGGAACCCGGGCTACGAGTGGGTCTTCCCTTTTTGTTTCACCCACTCATATGTAAATTTATTCTTTTGAGGCGTTTGCCGACGAGCACCTGTTAGCTCGATGCACATTTACTTACTGTCTGCCTACGGGCTGTAACATGATTAACAAATCCTAGGGTTGATCATGTATGACTGAACTCTTGCTAGTCCTATCATTTTGTACGACTAGCTTCATGATCATCCAATATGTAATATTTGGGACGCCTTATATATATATATTTGATGCTCTAACATCTTGTAACTCTGTTAATTGCTTGAGATTGAGACAATAGGCTTGACCTTAAGAGACTGCTGGCTTGTAGTAAACCCTCATATCTAGACAGCCGTGACCGTATAGTTGAGATGTATTCTATTTCAATATACGTAGCTGGCTGTGTCTGCCCCCGCTCTCCAGTATTCTGGTTCTGGGGCGTGACAGCGCAAGTTTTATCTCGATCTGACGAACGTGCTCAAAGTAATTAGGAAATTTGCAAAGAGGCCGATATGGTGAATTTTGACGGATACGTATCAAATTTGTCGCGCACACGCAACCAATTTGAATTACGTCAAAGCCCACATGTTCGCGAAGTCTATAAGCACCTTTTGATGCTTTCGAATTGCAACCACGTCGCCCGGTTTGGCAGGACGTACGTCGTAACGCAGGAATTTCCTAGATTTTTAATAATTTAAAACTATTTTTTTCCAGTCTTTGGAATCTGATTTCTCGGCACGTAGTCAATGAAATCAACTTCTATAAATTGGGTTACATAACCCTATAGGTTGCCCAGGACTGCCTTTAAATAGATTTCTAAATTGCTCAATAGGTCGACCAATTTTGGTCTTCCAAAACGGGGTCGGGGATGTCTGTTTGCTATTTATAAAACAAGTTTTGTCAATGTTTGCATCGATTTATCACAAGGTTTTAATCTGTTTCAATTAAAACTAATTAATGGCATAAATAGAAGTATAGTTTGGGATCGTACCGGAAGAAACGGTTCGTAAAACGAACCAGCGAGTGCGAAGAATTCGAATGACAAAGTTGTACACCCTGCTGTCGCGACTGCTCTGCTTTTATCGTGCGTGCGCGTTCTTGGCTGACACCGGCCGCGCACGGCGGTACTGCGGCGGACGGGGTATGTGTCCAGAGGTAGGGTGTCGACGTGTGGGGTGTTTGGAGTTCTAGGGTTTCCCTCTCGATCGAAATATAAGGGAAGAACGTCAGGTCGGCTGTGAAGAGCTCGGGCTGGGGTGAGTTCAGCAAGGCCTAGGTCGTAGAGGGGAGTTGGGTTTGCTCAGACTGGGCTAGGCCTTTTGGGAAGCTTGGGGGATCGGGCCTGGAATGGGCTGGGATTCCCCTTTTTTATTTTGTTTTCTTTTTATTATAAATAACTCAGGTTATATATATATATATATATATATATATATATATATATATATATATATATATATATATATATATATATATATATATATATATATGCACACTCCTAACCCACCCTATACTAAGGATAGTGGATATTGGGATTAAGGAGTATTAGATATCCTTAGTATAGGGTGGGTTAGGAGTGTGCACATATATATATATATATATATATATATATATATATATATATATATATATATATATATATATATATAGTCATAACCCGTGCCCATAGGGCATGGTTCATTTAAGGTATTCCCCCTCAAAATCTTGGACCCCCAATTTTAAACGAACAATAATAATTATGAGGCCCCCATCAAAATATTAAATCCCAACCACTGCTGGATGTGAATTTTCTTTGGATTCTCCATAAAATTCCACTCTCAATAATGCTCATCCACAACCATTATAAGTGCAAAACCCACTCTTTGGATTCCCCATAAAACCCCACTATCAATAATGTTCATTCCCCATAAAACCCCACTCTCCACAACCATTATGAGTGCAAACCCCACTCTTTGGATTCCCCATAAAACCCCACTCTCAATAGTGCTCATCCACAACCGTTGATTCACCAAGATTAAATCCCAACCACTCTTTATCTTGGCACAGTCAGCCCTAGGATTCAAAAACCTTTGTGTTTTGTATAATATATATATATATATATATATATATAAAAATATATATATATATATATATATATATATATATATATATATATATATATATATATATATATATATATATAAATCCCAATATCCACTATCCTTAGTATACGGTGGGTTAGGAGTGTGCACATATATATATATATATATATATATATATATATATATATATATATATATATATATATATATATATATATATATATATATATATATATATATATATATATATATATATATATACATATATTGTCGAAGATTTAACAAATAACTAATTTATATTATTTAATGAGAACAATAATGCTAATAATAATCATAAAATATATACTAAAATAAACTAACAAGGGGTATAGTAGTGGGGACCCATTTAATCCTTTATGAAAACTGGTCTACAAAGGAAATTATACAATATTCCAGAATAATATTAATAATTTCTTCTATTACACTTATAACTATTATTTAGAAAATGTTTACCCATTCCTAAAAATAACATGGATGTATTTGTACACACGTAAAATATGTCTACAGGGAATCTTTGGATACACTAGATGCCTACATGGGCTTGGGCTCGGTTCGGGTCCAGTCTGGGCTAAGTTGGTACAACCGGGGCATCCTAAATATCATAATCTCAATAAATAAATAAATAAATCATTTATGGGGTCATGTCACAACTTGGTCTAGTTTTTCTAGTTAGTACATCGCTATGGATTGACCTTCCCTACCAGTGCTAATATACTAGTCAAAGCACACCACTGCACTATCCGTGCCACGATTTCTAGTCACCTTGTACTCCAATTCCTAACCATGACTAGAGTCATCTACCGTAATAATTAACTAATTAATTATTTATAAAATCTAAAAATCGCCATTTAAAATAAATAAATAATAAAATAAAATAAATAAAAATATTTCAAAATTTTTAGAAGAAGAGTTACTAATCTACCCACCTTAAAAATAATTTCGTCTTCGAAATTCTAACTCATATATATTCTTAAAATTCAAAAGTAAGTCCACTCTTACCTTACTCTCCTCAAATTTTAATTTCTCAAGATATCTTATATTTTTCTCCTAACCATTTTTGCATCTACGAACCCTTGAGGACTTCTACCCACCTTTGGTCACACTACTACCTTAAAGGTATGTCACTAAAACATTATAATCTCCCAACTAGTTGCTAAAATTACTACCAATAATATCTATGGCATATGGCATATCTAATCCCCTCCTATATATCAAGCAACCAAAATTCAAGAATCACACCAACTTACACTATAACATAAGAATTTTATGATAAATCCTATATAGCACGATTATCCATCGCTCTGAAATAGGAAAGGACGAGAAGCAATGATACGAGAAAGTAAGGAAGAGTAATCAAGGGTAAATACGAAGTTCAAGGGCGGTAGAGAAATTTCTAAGAGAATTTTTCAAGACAGTGTTGATTGAGATTTCTAAGGGTTTAGTCAGTCGCGGGCTCGTATCAGTACAGTTACGTAACTGATACGATATGCTCTGACCTGCATGGGCCACCAAAAAAATTTGTCACGACCCACACCCGCTTTTCGGGATGCGAGAGCGTGAGCAAGCCAGCTACGTATCAAGCGGACTCCAGCCCGACTCAAATACGTATATGCTGTCTCGAGCATGGTCTCATGTCTAATATGGTAATCTAACTATATCTCAATCTACAAGATGTATATAAATCAAGAATGAACAAGTATGGTTCATGGTGTACAGCCCACTAGCATATTGTCCGATTAGACTCCAAGAATAACATGAATCTATGAAACTAGGCTAACAAACAGGATATATCATAAGAGCACGAGAAGATAATAAAGCAATATCACTAACAAAATACCTGAATCTTGCAGATGTAATCGACTACCACATGCTCCTCTAACTAACCCCGTGCAACCAACAACCTGAAGAGATCATCAGGTCCTCAGAGGACTAGCAAGATACATAAAACATGCCTATCTAACAGTTTATCATACGTAAAGGAATAACCAGGGACGAGACAGAAACTGACAAGTACTATGAACATGGATACGAGAACAAGGGCTCATAAATGATCTGCTAGCAAGAAAACATGAACTATCTACGTGTGTTGAAAAATCCTTTTCGACATGTGAACGGCTAAAGGGTAAATGCGGTACCCTGCACGTATCGTGTGTAGCTGCTATCAGTCAAGAATAGATGTTTTGAAGATATTTTTGGGTAGTCCATAAATCTACTAAGATATTTCCTTGCCCAGCTAGTACTCATGGAATCAGGTCACAAGCATGGTAAATCTCATTAATGACAGTCAAGAAGTATAAACAAAATCCATGATACTAATCTCCGTGTGGCAAGCGTGTTAACAAGAAGAAGGGGCATGTCAACCAAAACAACTCTAGAAAACTAAATGATAACATATAACTAAAGGAGAAATAATATAAGCATGAAATAAACTGTAGAGGGAGGCAATGTATACTTGTCTGGTGGTAGCATGAAGAACCAACAATATACTGTCAACTGGTAAGCCATAAAGTCCAAACCTCACAACTGTCTCCGAAAGATGAAATAGACGCTACCAATATTTTTAGAATAGTCAAATTAGCTAGGATTTCCTGTCCATAAGTCGAATTCTGGATACAGGGGCAAAACGGTCATTTCAGGCCAAAATGATGTCCGTCGTTGGACCAGCTTTGCACCGAAAAGTGTACCAGAGTCAATTATCTCTAAAATCATCAAACTACATGTCTACGAATTTGATTTATTGATACGAACCCAACCGCATGTCCACAGTTGGATTCCGGCGGGACGTGCACAAAATCGCTCGTTGAATCAGATCGTGGGGCCCCCAAAACGGTGATCCGATTAACTATCTCAAAATCGGACCAAACTTGGCATACAAGACTAAAAAATGATACGGTCCTATCGGCGTAAGTTTCATCTCGATCTAATAAACGTGCATAAAGTAATTAAAAAATTTACAAAGAGGCCGATACGATAAATTTTGAAGGATACGCATCAAATTCGTCGTGCACACGCAACCAATTTGAATTCCATCAAAGCCCACACGTCCGCGAAGTCGATACGCACCTTTCGATGCTTTCGGTTCGCGACCACGTCGCCCGGTTTGGTAGGACGCACGTCGTATCAGAGGAATTTTCTAGATTTTTAATAATTTAAAATAGTTTTTTGCTAGTCTTTGGAATCCGATTTCTCGGCACATCGTCGATGAAATCAACTTCTGTAAATTGGGTTGCGGAGCCCTATAGGTTGTCTAGGACTTCCTTCAAATAGATTTCTAAATTGCTCAATGGGTCGACCAATTTTGGTCTTCCAAAACGGGGTCAGGGCTATCATGTTTTTTATTTATAAAATAGGTTTTTGTCGATGTTTGCATTGATTTATCACAAGGTTTTAATCTGTTTCAATTAAAACTAATTGATGGCATTAATAGAAGTATAGTTTGGGATCATACCGGAAGAAACGGTTCGTAAAACGTACCAGTCAGTGCGAAGAATTTGAATGACGAAGTTGTACGCCCTGCTGTCGCGACTGTTCTGCTTTATCGCGCGCGCGCGCGTTCCTGGCCGACTTTGGCCGTGCGCGGCGGCGCTGTGGTGGCCGGGGTGCACGAGCAGAGGTAGGGCTGTCGGCATGTAGGGTGTTTGGAGTTCTAGAGTTTCCCACTAGATCAAAATATTAGGGAAGAACGTCGAGTCGACTGTGAAGAGCTCGGGCTGGGGTGGTTTCAACCAGGCCTGGGTCGTAGAGGGGAGCTGGGTTTGCTCAGGCAGGGCTAGGCCTTGTGGGAAGCTTGGGGGCTCGGGCCTGGGATGGACTGGGATTCCCTTTTTTTTATTTTATTTTCTTTTTATTATAAATAACTTAGGTATATATGTGTGTGTGTATATATATATATATATATATATATATATATATATATATATATATATAAAATAAAATAAAATAAATAAAAATATATATATATATATATATGGTCATTCTACCATACATCCCCTAGAAAAGGATGTATCGATACATCCTAAATCTGGACCATTGGAGGTTGATCCAATAGTTCGAATTGAATAATAGAGTAGAAACATCATTTAATGCTGTCACGCCCCAGAACCAGAATACTGGAGAGCGGGGGCGTACATAACCAGCTACGTATAATGAAATGGAATCCACCCCACTATACGATCACGGCTGTCTAGATATATGAGGGTTTAACTACAATCTATCAGTCTCTCAAGGTCATGAACAAGCCTAGTATCTCAATCACAAGCAAATAAGTAAAGTTACAAGATGTAAAATCACCAAATATTCAATAGTAAGGTGTCCCAAATATTACATATTCAGTTGATCATGAAGCTAGTCGTTACAAAATGTGATGACTAGCAAGAGTTTAGTCATACGTGATCAACCATAGGATCTGTCAATCATGTTACAGCCCGTAGGTAAATAGTAAGTAAAGTGCAATACGAGCTAACACGTGCTCGCCGACTAAACGCCTCAAAAGATATTTTTACAATAGAGTGGAAGAGCCAAAATAAACCCACTCGTTGCCCTGGTTACGCCGGGTGGTCACCATCGGGCTGAAAGACAGGTAGATCCTCTGGAGCTGCTCCGATATCTGGCCATACAAAACCAGCTGGGTCAGACCCCAGAAAGAGCAAGTGCCACAAAGGAGGCTTCACTTAGGAACTAAAACCAGCAATTAGCACAAGAATATAATTACATAATAAAAGACAGTAATTAAGGAAAAGCATGACAGGTGATATACGATGAGATAACCATGGGACTATTCAGATAACCAGGTTACAACCCGTAAACCAAACAAGGACCGGGGTTGTACCCCTTCATCTGAACGGTACTTGGTTTCCCACCATTTATCGGCAAGATAATATAAGAAAATCAGGACATGTAGCAATCTTGTACAGGATCAAGACAAGACTAGACAGATTATTCTTTATCCAACAATCACGACCAAGCAATAAGTACGGCTTGATTCTTTAAATAACTAGGGTTATCACAGGCCTAGTTACTAGCAAGATGCAGTGAGATGCTCCTCCAGCCACAAGCCCTGCAACTAATCCAGGTTATCCAGGCGACTTGGGTTCATTTAAGTAATGCCTCGTTCTACTCCACATATCAGTGAGTCTAGACTTGTGCCCTACTCGTCGGCAGGCTACAAGTCCAACAATGGTGGCCGGGATAACGAGATCGCCTGTAACTGGGGAAATCGCTCATGACTACTGGATTATTCTAGTTATTAGCCTTAATCAATTTCAGTAGGTACCCCTGACCGTGGTACTCATGGGTCCCTATCCTAGACATGATGCAAGATAAGACGGGTTCATTTGTACAAGCACAATCATCCACCGTGTCCAGGTTATTCATTCTTGCCATGTCAAGCTAGTCGTCGCAACAGCATATTGAGATATATCATGTCAGGTTTATCATGTCAAGTTTATCATGTCAAGTATATTAAGTCAAGTTCACTGTCAGGAGTGCGCCATGTCGGACCATTATCAAGTCATGTCATTTGTCAAAATTGTACCACAATGGGTCACCATCGTGTCAGGGATCAATTAATATGGCACAAGCATACATGTGGTAATTAAATATTAGCAGGGGGAAGGGCTGTGGAGGACGGCCAGCAAGTCACTTGACCATATACGGCTAGGAAAAGAAATTAATGCAAGTACAGTGAACATGCGGCTAAGCAAATATTCAATGCAGCCAATATTGAATAAAGGCCATATACGGCTAGAATTATTAATAAGGCCATGCGGCCTGCTATTATCATGCAAGCAACCATGCGGCCATAAAATATTATTTAAATGGCCATGCATGCAGTTGGCCATATGCGGCCAAACTATAATAGGCCATATGCGGCCACAAATTATCTAAAGGCCATATGCGGCCACAATTTATTAATAGTCATGCAATTTAGCATATGCGGCCAAGCTATGCAAAACAGCATATGCGGCCAAGCTTGTTCCAAGCAAATGCTGCATACATGCATATGCGACCAAGCTATGATTTTTAAGGCCATGCGGCCACTATTGCAAGCTAATGCATGAATACATGCAAATGTACTGCAACTAATTAAAATGGAAGGGCCATGCATTGAATTGTCAATGCATGTAATTAAATTAAGGCCATGCATTGAATTGTCATTGCATGTAATTAAATAAAGGCCATGCATTTGAATTATCAATGCATGTAATTAAATAAAGGCCATGCATTTGCTTATGCGGCCAAGCTTGGAATAGTATTCATGCGACCAAGCGTTGAATAATATTCATGCGGCCATGGATATATATTACTAATAGTTGCATGCGACCATGCATGCATGCAAAATAGTTGCATGCGGCCACCATTGAAGTGTCATACGGCCAACATATGTTAATACCCATGTGGCCACTGCTTGCATAAAGCATGCAAGCTACTGCTGGCATAAAGCATGCAAAATGCAATTAATGCTAAGGCCAAGTAATTATTTAATGCTAATGGCAATTATTTAATGTAAGCAAATATTTAATGCATGCATGCAAGCAATTAATGCTTGCAAGGCCATACGGCCAAGAATGGCTAAGGCCATATGCGGCCAGAAATAACAAATGGCCATGCAGTCAAGAATGGCATATGCGGCCCAGGCAAGTTACGTACAAATGCATGCAAGCTTGCAATTAACTTAAATGGCCCTGGCCGCGTAAGAAACAAAGGCCATACGACTAGAGCTAGGAAATGCTCATGCGGCTCAGAGTGCATTTAATGGCTCCCACAGAGAACATGTCCATGGAAAATATTATGGCCTCGATGCTCCTCCAAACAACAATAGAAACCCAAATCCAAACTCCCGTAGGTCAAATTTGGATAAAATGGAATTCTCTACAACATGGAACCATCAACTAGCAAAAATATGCAAGTTTGATAGATCAAAATTCATGGAAACCGAAAATACCACAAAACTATATCTACAAGAAATTAACCACAGAAATGAAAAATGCTAAGTACTAAAGTGGGTTAGAAACACATGAGGAAGACAATGGAACAATAAAAATGGACTTCCTCCATGAAACAAGGTGCACTTACCTAAGCTCTCCCTCTCTCTCTCTCTCTCTCAGGTTGGTGGAGAAGTAATAGTAGGGAAGAAGAAGAGTTAATGAGGAGAAAGAAATGAGTGGGGGTTAATAAATGGTGATGGTGGTGGTAGGTAGGTGGGTTGGTTCTTCAACAAAACTGAACCAAACCAACTAGACGAACCGAACCAAGATAAACCAAGCAATGAAATGCTCAATTAAACCATGCAAGGAGACATGCAATACGACACAAAATACGTACACGTATACCAAGATACGTAATACGAACAACAGGCATTACAACTCTACCCACCATAAAAGAATTTCATCTTCAGAATTTAATCAAGAGGCTAGAGTGGCAAGGACAAGCTATACTAAGCAATCAATCAAACAATCAATCATGCAAGCAAGGAATTTGAAGGCATGAGGAATAGGGAAGACATCCTGCTAGAAACCTCTCTGCCGGTTCTGAATCTGAGCTGGGGTCAGGGCATACTGCTGGGGTCTCTGCTGCTGGAAGACTTGAGTCTGAGGCGGCAATGGCCTCGTAGGCTGGTACTGCTGCTGTACTGGGACAGGGGCTGGTCCCCTAACCGAGGGACTAGTCTGGGCCGATGATGAACTGGCCCTATGCGGACAGGACCCTATCTTATGGTCCGGTGCTCCACAAGCCAAGCACAATCCCTGTGCTCTGCGACACTCTGCTACCACATGTCCTGGCTTCCCACAATGAGTGCAGCCCATTGCGGAAGACTGCTTTTGCTTTTGTTGCTGAGGGGACGTCGGTGTCGAGTTCTGAACAACGAAATTGAATCCGCCCTTCGGGGAACTCCAATAGTCAAAGTCCTAGCTGCCGGGACTGGTGCTGAAGACTGGGTCATCTGGCCGTGAGACCGCTTTCGACCTTCGGTCCTGTCCACAATCCTCTGGGAGGTATACTCGTGCCTCATGGCTGCTCTCAATACCGTATCAAAAGTCTGATGCTCAAACTGCTCCACTGCCAACAAAATCTCGAGATGGAGGCCCTGCTGGAACCGTTGGGCTCTGTCGAACTCGGTCGCCATCAAGGTGGGAGCAAACCGACTAAGCCTGGAAAACTCGGCCGTATACCCATCGACCGTCCTGCCCATCTGCTTCAAATTGGTGAACCTGGTTTATAGATCGTACCGAGCCACGGCATCGAAGTACTTGGTCCGGAATCTCTCACAGAATACTGTCCAGGCAATAGGTGCCACTAGTCCAACGACCTGAGCCGCCCACCAGCTGCGGGCTAGATCCAATAACTGCAGGCGCACTATGGCCACCTTTTCATCTTCTGGGGTCTTCGCTGCCTCTAATATCACCTATGTGTCCTGAAGCCAAGCATCAGCAATGATAGCATCTTCGCTGCCATCGAAGAATGGAGGGTTCAGGCGCTTAAAACTGTTCGCTGCACTGCTCTCATGATGTCCACCTCTTTCCAGAGCATCTGTCACTGCCTGATGCGAGGCATCTCCTCGATGATCCTACGATGCAAGCAACTCCCTGATAAGTCCCACCAAGGCTCCATCATCCTACCCTGCAGGCTGGGCTGGCTGTACCAGGGGTTCTAGATCTCCGGAAGGCATGACTCGAGAGGCTGTCTCTGAGTACTGGGCCTGATCTTCTGGTTGCTGCTGGTCCACGGGAGGTGCTCCACCTTGCTGATCGGCAAGTCCATGAACAATGCCGCTGAAGAAGACGACATAGGGAACAATAAGGAAGGACCAAAACAGATCAACGATAAAAGCATGTGATCAGGTCGAGAATCTCAAGGATTAGAAGATACAGGCAGATATCAAGGACGAGTGCTGATTGAGACATCTATTCGGTAAACACTCACATATCTTGATTCATAAGACCTGCATGGGCTACCACTTAAACCATGTCACGCCCCAAAACCAGAATACTGGAGAGCGGGGGTGTACATAGCCAGCTACGTATAATGAAACGGAATCCACCCCACTATACAGTTACGGCTGTCTAGATATATGAGGGTTTAACTACAATCCATCAGTCTCTTAAGGTCATGAACAAGCCTAGTATCTCAATCACAAGCAAGCAAGTAAAGTTACAAGATGTAAGATCACCAAATATACAATAGTAAGGCGTCCCAAATATTACATATTCAGCTGATCATGAAGCTAGTCGTTACAAAATGTGATGACTAGCAAGAGTTTAGTCATACATAATCAACCCTAGGATCTGTCAATCATGTTATAGCCCGTAGGTAGACATTAAGTAAAGTAAAATACGAGCTAACACGTGCTCGTCGGCTAAACGTCTCAAAAGAATATTTTTACAATAGAGTGGAAGAGCCAAAATAAATCTACTCGTTGTCCTAGTTACGCCTGGTGGTCACCATCAGGTTGGAAGACAGGTAGATCCTCTGGAGCTGCTCCGATATCTGGCCATACAAAACCAGCTGGGTTAGACCACAGAAAGAGCAAGTGCCACAAAGGAGGCTTCACTTAGGAACTAAAACCAGCAATTAGCACAAGAATATAATTACATAATAAAAGACAGTAATTAAGGAAAAGCATGACAGGTGATATACGATGAGATAACCATGGGACTATTCAGATAACCAGGTTACAACCCGTAACCAAACAAGGATCAGGGTTGTACCCCTTCATCTAAACGGTACTTGGTTTTCCACCATTTTCGGCAAGATAATATAAGAAAATCAGGACATGTAACAATCTTGTGTAGGATCAAGACAAGACTAGACAGATTATTCCTTATCCAACAATCATGGCCAAACAATAAGTACAGCTTGATACTTTAACTAACTAGGGTTATCACAGGCCTAGTTACTAGTAAGATGCAGTGAGATGTTCCTCCAGCCACAAGCCCTGCAGCTAATCCAGGTTATCCAGACGACTTGGGTTCATTTAAGAAATGCCTCGTTCTACTCCATATATCAGTGAGTCTAGACTTGTGCCCTACTCGTCGGCAGGCTACAAGTCCAACAATGGTGGTCGGGATAACGGGATCGCCTGTAACTGGGGAAATCTCTCATGACTACTGGATTATTCTAGTTATTAGCCTTAATCAATTTTAGTAGGTACCCCTGACCGTGGTACTCAGGGGTCCCTGTCCTAGACATGATGCAAGACAAGACGGGTTCATTTGTACAAGCACAATCGTCCACGGTGTCCAGGTCATTCATTCTTGCCATGTCAAGCTAGCCGTCGCAACAGCATATTGAGATATATCATATCAGGTTTATCATGTCAAGTTTATCTTGTCAAGTATATTAAGTCAAGTTCACTGTCAGGAGTGCGCCACGTCGGGCCACTATCAAGTCATATCATTTGTCAAAAGTGCACCACAACGGGTCACCATCGTGTCAGGGATCAATTAATATGGCACAAGCATACATATGGTAATTAAATATTAGTAGGGGCAAGGGCTGTGGAGGACTCATGCGGCTCAAAAAAAATAATGGCCATACAGCCAGCAAGTCACTTGGCCATATGCGGCTAGGAAAAGAAATTAATGCAAGCACAGTGCACATACGGCTAAGCAAATATTCCATGCGGCCAATATTGAATAAAGGTCATATGCGGCTAGAATTATTAATAAGGCCATGCGGCCAGCTATTATCATACAAGCAACCATGCGGCCATAAAATATTATTTAACTGGCCATGCAAGCAGTTGGCCATATGCGGCCAAAATATAATAGGCTATATGCGGCCACAAATTATCTAAAGGCCATATGCGGCCACAAATTTATTAATAGCCATACAATTTAGCATATGCGGCCAAGCTATGCAAAACAGCATATACGGCCAAGCTTGTTACAAGCAAATGCTGCATACATGCATATGCGGCCAAGCTATGATTTTTAAGGCCATGCGGCCACTATTGCAAGATAATGCATGAATGAATACAAATACAATACAACCAATTAAAATGGAAGGGCCATGCATTGAATTGTCAATGCATGTAATTAAATTAAGGCCATGCATTGAATTGTCAATGCATGTAATTAAATAAAGGCCATGCATTTGAATTGTCAATGCATGTAAGTAAATAAAGGCCATGTATTTGCTTATGCGGCCAAGCTTGAAATAGTATTCATGCGGCCAAGCTATGAATAGTATTCATGTGGCTATGGATATATATTACTAATAGTTGCATGCGACCATGCATACATGCAAAATAGTTGCATTCGGCCACCATTGAAGTGCCCTGCGGCCAACATATGTTAATACCCATACGGCCACTGCTTGCATAAAGCATGCAAGCTACTGCTTGCATAAAGCATACAAAATGCAATTAATGCTAAGGCCAAGTAATTATTTAATGCTAATGGCAATTATTTAATGTAAGCAAATATTTAATGCATGCATGTAAGCAATTAATACTTGCAAGGCCATGCAGCCAAGAATGGATAAGGCCATATGCGGCCAAAAATAACAAATGGCCATGCGGTCAAGAATAGCCTATGCGGCCCAGGCAAGTTGCATGCAAATGCATGCAAGCTTGCAAGCAACTTAAATGGCCCTGGCCTTATAAGCAACAAAGGCCATACGGCTAGAGCTAGAAAATAGTCATGCGGCTCAGAGTGTAATTAATGGCTCCCACAGAGAACATGTCCATGGAAAATACCATGGCCTCTATGCTCCTCCAAACAACAATAGGAACCCAAATCCAAACTCCCGTAGGTCAAATCTGGGTAAAATGGAATTATTTACAACATGAAACCATCAACTAGCAAAAATATGCAAGTTTGATAGATCAAAATTCATAGAAACCGAAAATACCATAAAACTAGATCTACAAGAAATTAACTACAAAAATAAAAAATGCTAAGTACTAAAGTGGGTTAGAAACACATGAGGAAGACAATGGAACAATAAAAATGGACTTCCTCCATGAAGCAAGGTGCACTTGCCTAAGCTCTTCCTCTCTCTCTCTCTCAGGTTGGTGGAGAAGTAATGGTAGGGAAGAAGAAGAGTTAATGAGGAGAGAGAAATGAGTGGGGGTTAATAAATGGTGATGGTGGTGGTAGGTAGGTGGGTTAGTTCTCCAACAAAACTGAACCAAACCAACAAGCCTAACCGAACCAAGATGAACCAAGCAATGAAATGTCCAATTAAACCAAGCAAGGAGACATGCAATACGAGACAAAATATGTATACGTATATCAAGATACGTAATACGAACAACAGGCATTATAAATGCTGATTTAGACTTTTGACCAGTTAGTAACTTGCTTTAGCAGGTCATTCTTCACTTTAATTTTTTCATTGAACACCCTAAATTAACTCATATTTACTCTCTCTTTCGTCCATCCAATTTAATATTTTGTACATCAACGTATAAATTCTATAATTTGTTTTGGTTATAGGCCGTGGTGGTGGTGGTGGTGTTGGTGGTGGTGGTGGAAAGAGAAAATGAGATGAAGAAGGAAATAAGAATCGGTCTGGATCGCGTCGAACGTCGTCGAGCCCTCCTAGAACAACGAGGAGTACCAGCTGTGCCGAGAAGAATCATTCTGGTTCGCATCGGACGTCGTCGAGACCTCCTCGAACAAGAAGAAGTACCAGCGACGTCGCTCTAATTTTACTGTCCATGCCATTGTCAGAAAAAAAAATTTCATCTAACAATTTAATATTTTATTAATAAAGCGACATATCATGGTGGTGGTGATAAACCGAGGAAACCTGCTTCTGAGGTCGGGCGGATCATCTGCTCATATATTTTTTTAAAAAATCTGTATTAATCGGACGAAATATTTTTTACTTTTCTAATGATAATATTTTCGAAGAGAATATTTTTTTGGACGGAGAATGGCCATTCTCTTTGCTTTTAACACGGAGAATGACCATTCTCTTTGCTTTTAACACGACGAATGGACGGAGAATGAGAATGGCCATTCTCCATTCCTTTAATATGGAGAATGGCCATTCTCCGTTCTTTTAAAACGGAGAATGGACACTCTTTGTGCTTTTAACAAAGTATGGTACATTCAGGACTGGAAATGTTCAAGTATCTCATATTTTTTTCACCAAATATTTACAGTATTTTTAATATTATTTACCAAAGTATATTCATTGAATATTAAATCATGTTCAAGAAAATCTGAATATTATTTTATCAGGCTTTCACTGTATGGCTGCACAAAATTTCTTGCGGGTGTTTGAATATAATTAACCTACTTACCAAGAGAATTTTTCTTACATTACATTATGCATTACACTGGCATCGAATTCATACTGATGGCATCGATGTACTGATGGCAATAACAAAAGATGAACAGGCAGGATTATAATTTTGCTTCAGCAATAACAAGGGATTAACAGGCAGGATTACAATTTTGTTTCAACAATAATAAGGGATGAACAGGCAGGATTACATTATGCATTACACTGGCATCGAATTCATACTGATGGCATCGATGTAATAATTTTTTACAGAAAGGAAAACACATTACAATCAAATAAAGTTTTAGTGATCCCAGGAATGCATCTGTAATGAGGCCATCTGTAAACCCTAGGAATGCACCCAGGACTCATAAAATCTGTAAAGGGTATCTGCAAATCAAAGGAATACACCAAAATATCAATATCACCTGTGAAGGCCAACTGCAAATCAAATAAACGCTTCAACCAAAAAATTATAATCAAATTAAGTATACTTCATTCCAAGTCCAATAAACTGCATAATCTACGTTACAGTAATCTGTCCAATGCACGTTAGTAATTCAACATAGAACCTGCATAATTCACAATACAATAATCCAAATAAATATCAGACCTACTCTAAATTCAAGACCATATTACATTTTCCAAACAAATTACGAACTATGCACTTAGTAAAAGCGAAAAGTTTAGTCTTACAATATTTTAAAAACAAAATTTAGTTTGACCGCCAAGACCAACAAATATTCAGAACCATATTACAATTCAAATATTACTTCCAAATTGAAATAAAAGCTTCAAAACTCAAAAGATGAATCTTTATAGCCATCTCCATCTTCTTTTTCTTCTTCTTTTTTTCTTCTTCTTCTTCCTCAAAATATCCTTCACCTACACCTTGAGGGACGGAATAAGAAAAATTATAGTCAGCATGGACTCACTGTATACGTAGAAATGACATCTAGTAACATAAATAGAAGTATCAAAGTGATGGCTAGCATTAAAGTGTCAATGTGCACAGTGTGTATTTTTACATAAGAGTTTGGGCTAGCCCCATTTACCTTCTTCACGAGGGAAGGAAAATCTTATTCTTGGTCAGCAAATTCAACCTCTATCTGGTTAATCTTATCCAGAATCAATTTCTAGTTGTCGGATATAGTCTTCATCTCTTTGAAGACATTCTCAAAGTTTGCATCAACAAAATTCTATAGATCATCAATACTGTCCTTAGTGTTTTTGATTCCATAAGTTGATGGTTTTCTAGATGTTGATGGTTTGCTTGCAGCTGCTGCCCGTTTTCCAAACATTCGAGTGAAGGTTAGTTTTCTCATGGGGCCTTTATTTTTAATATAAACATCCCCTGCTAAGCTTGGGACATAATGTTTACTAGCCATCAAGCATACAAATCCTCCGAAAGGGAGAGCTGTCCTTGCAGTTGGTTTTCCTACGAGATGCATCATTCTACTGAACATGTAGGAACCTATATACATCCTTTTTTCCCTATATAATAAAGAAATTTTACTCTCTCGGGTTGGATGGAAAACTCATGTCCAGTAGGGTTGAGTGTTTGAGATACGTAGGCATGCAACAATTTATATAAATTTTTTAATTGAACTTTGTATACATTTTGAGGGGTCTTGGCACCCACTGATACAACTGTAATCTCATGAATTGCATCTCTCATGGAAACATTATCAATATCTTTTATATCAAACTCAGGAACTGGATCAAATCCATAAAATTCGTTGATGACAGCAGTATTTACCCTAATCAGTTTCCCTCTCAGAAACACCAGTTATTGATCCTCTTCTTTTTCTTTAATTTCAGCCGAAAGATTTGAGTAAAATTCTCTTACTATTGTTCGGGAGATTTTCTCAAGACAGGATTTGTTCAGTTTCTCCAATTGATAGAATTTCAATATATCCAGGAAAGCTTCGTCTTCGATATCATCCATCTTAATTGATCTTTCAGGCATAACAGCCTTTTTCTTAAAAATTTTATTGTAAATCTTCTTAGATTTAGAGTCTTTAAAAAATTTTACCTCCTCTCTATCCAGGAACTTATTTGAGGATTGTTCCTCCTCTTCATTTTCCTCTTCTGATGAGGATTCAAAATCCTCAGAGTACGCTGATGACTCTGTATCCGTTGCCACCTTAACCTTCGCTTGAGTATGCCTTCGATCTTCAGAAGTTGAGTCTTTCGACGACTCTGTATCGAAGATAGATTTTTTGGTCTTTGTCGAGCAATGAGTTTTTTAGCCTTTTTTGCAGGTGGCTTGGTTGCCGCCGCCGCTGCTTCTGCCTCTGCCCTTTCGGCCTCTGCCCTAGCGACCATAATATTGGCTTTCGCCGTCCTTGCAAGTTTTTCCCTTCGGGCCTGTATCGCATCCCTTTGTGGATTCTTCCCCTTCGGAGACGATCGTTGTTTCTTCGGTGGTATTTTGATAAGAAGAGGGTTTGGAAGAGGGTTTGGGAGAATGAAGAGGGTTTGAGAGAAGAAGAGTGGAAATTCGACCATCTTTATATAATCTTGGGAAGTAAAAAAAATTAGAATAGTTTTGAGTCTTAAATTAAATTTATTACTATTATTACTAGCATAAGACGGTCGAATTTATTACAATTAAATTTTAAAAACTAGTTTCCAAAATTATATTTATTACTATTATTACTAATATATATCCATGTGAAATAACTACATAAACCTTTGGGATTTTGAGACCCTAATTTTAAAAACTACTTTCCAAAATTAAATTTATTACTATTATTACTAGTATATATCCTCGTGTTCCGTATAAATTATTACAAAATTTGGCACAAAAAATGGATGTATCGATACATCCCAAATCTGGACCATTGTAATTTAACAAGGAGAATGCCATTCTCCGTTTCAAATTAAACGGAGAATAGCATTCTCAATCGTTTTAATACTGGAAACGGCATTCTTCGTGTAATTCAATACGGATAATAGCATTCTCCGTTTCAAATGAAACGGAGAATATCATTCTCCGTTTAAATTAAAACGGAGAATGAACATTCTAATGTGTTTTTAACACTGGGAATGTTATTCTCCGTTTAAATTAAAACAGAGAATGAACATTCTAATGTGTTTTTGACAACATATTTAAGAATGTGAAGTTTCTAATCTCAACATTTCCATTTTTCGAATATTTGATAAAATATTTGAACGTATTTTTTTGTATTGAGCCGTTATATACTCGTATTTTTGCCATCTCGAATATTTCATGTTTGACGACTTGGTAAGAAGACTATGTACTTGAAAAGAGTAAAATTGAAACCCTTAAAGTTGTCCTCTAGTTTACTTTGTAATTATATTTAAGATGGATTTGATGGCAAGATTGACGCTGACAGCATAATCAATTCTATGACGTAACAAGTCATTGATGGGGATATCGTCGCTGATATATGGATTTGACGTAACAAGATTTGTTAATTGAAAAATAGATAAAATAGTTAGTCGCTTGTAGCCGAAACCAAATTGAGTTAACAAAATATTATGTTGCATTAAATCCCAGCTTCGTTGCCGAAACATTCTCCGGCGAAGGATACAAGAGGTGGAAAAAAATAGTAGAAAACTAAAAAAATAGAAAAATAAGGTGTCTACCCCTCACTAGCCTCGCGGAGGATCTCCGCAAAGTCCTGCAGGGTACGCACACCCGCCCTATGGCACAGGCGGCGCAACCCTTCCCTCTTCTCTAGAGAAGCCCGTTCCTCCGGAGTGATCGGCAACAAGTCAAAGTTGGGCGCCGGATGAAGAGGTCGAGCGATGACCTCCATTGACAACCCACAGGAGGTTAGGAAGTCTGCAGCCTCTGCCAGCCAGTCATGGGCCGGAGACGGCACAGAGGGTGCTCCATGTGGAGAGGCTCGACGATGACTGGAAGATGACTCTGGCCATGGTTTCCAACCAGATGATCTTTTTGGAGCCATGTTAAATGTGCAACCTACTCAAATGAATGGAGGCCCCTATGTATATATATACACGTTCCTAACCGGCTCTTCTTATTACTTATTAGAAGATGGGGATATTCAATTTCTTATTCCTATTGGAAGTTGGGGATATTCAATGACCTCCAGTGACTCTTCTTATTCCAAGCTTAGTTGGTTGTGCTGTTTGGCTTTTACATGGAAGGCCTAGGTTCGAGTCTGGTGTGTGGGTTCTGTAGAATTTTTCTACAGTTAACATTTCTTGGGTGCTGTTATATGCTTTTAACTTAGTATGGAACAATTTGGGACGGGTAATGGTCATTCTCCGTTCCTCTCACACGGAGAATGGTAAATGTATGACGGAGAATGGTACATGTTGGACGGAGAATGGTACATTTAGGACGGAGAATGGTACGTTTGAGACTGTTCTGTAGGGTTGTGAATTTTAAATAGTTTGGCTATTTAGTTTTATTTTGAATCTATATAAATTGGTTTTGAAGACTGGTGAAGATGAATAGTTTGGCTGTTTGGCTGTATAAATAGATTTTAAAGGGTTGTGAAAAGAAACTAATGTTTTCGTATCGATCACCATTAATTATGGTGAATGGCACTGATACCAATAATATGAGTGGAATTTGTACCGCCAGAATTCATCTTGAAGAAGGTAAAATTTGTGTTGGAAAATATCGAAATCTCTTGGATATGATTACACTGAGATGCTGTATTAATGTTAAGATACTGATATCATATCTTCCACTATATAATGAGGTTTCAAAACGGCCCAGAAGTGAGCCGTCTTAGGCGTCATTATATCACAGTCTATTTTATTTTAAAAATTAATCATGTAAAAAATTGTTGACAAAAGTAAAATTTTGTCAAAATGGAGAATCGAACTCAAAAAAATACCTAGCACCTTGCACCTTAACCAAATGAGGTAGAAGCATATTTAACTATAATTGGATAAAATTCATATTATACGTTTTTATATCTATTCTACTATATAATAAGAAAACTTGGTGGTGACTTTATAATATTCTATACGTTTTTATATCTATTCTACTGACTTTATAATATTTCATACGTTTTTATATCTATTCTACTGACTTTATAATATTCTAATTAAAATACAAAAAAAGTACGTATATGAAGACTAGTAAAAAATAGAAAGAAATGCATGCATGCATGCTAATGTTAGAAGAACCATTCACCCCAGGAATGATTGATGATATCTAAATTATTATATATCTCGTATCCAGGTTCCCCTGGGATTACATCATCAAAGGGTCATTTAAACGCCTGTATTAAATCACAAATTTTCCTGAGGTCGTCGTCGAAGTGCACGTTGAACCACCCACGTATGTCGAGCACGCGAAGGCCCATGCAGTTGCATATAATAGATCGCAGCATGTCTCCATTGAACAGGCCGAATCCTATCACTAGGTACTCGAGACGCGTCATCGAATCAGCCACGGCCTTTCCCTCCGTCTCGTTCTGCTTGTTCAGCACGAATCTGTTCCTGAGCATGCAATCTGGAGGGGGCATGTTCCTCCTCAGCTTAACCAGACGGTGGCAATACTTTCCGACAGAAAATATTCCAGTCGATGGGATATAGAGGCAGTAGCTAATGTCGAGTTCTTCCAGCATCGGAAGAAACTCCAAGTGTCTCACGAAAGTTTTATCACTCACGTCGTAGTTCGGAATGCGCAGCACCTTTAGAAATTTCCCACTGTATTATAAAAATGGTAAAACATCAATAGAAATTAACAAAAATATACATAAAATTTTGTAATAGAAAAAATAAAGTATTAGAATAAGACCAAATTAGTGCACCGGCCTTAAACATGCAAAAGGAAAGGCTGCTTCATCGAGCTTGTATGCGGAGAAGAACTGTAGATATCCCCCACTGCGAGCCACGAGCTTCTTTATGGTCAAACTAATCTCAGCGGTTTACTGAGTCCTCCGGTACCACTGTACCAAGTCGACGTTAGACTAATAGTCTAAGGGACCGTTGAGTGCCTTCCATCACGAACGGCAAACTGGGGCCACGTTGCATATTACCTCGTCCGCCGGCATCCCCGACAGTACCAGTATCATCGAGAGAATCTCCGTAGGGTTGACGGCCCATCCACTGCAGTTGATCTTGCTCTTGCTCCTCTCTATTACGACTGTTCTTCTCTTCTCATTTGTTTCTCTCTAGTCGGATGGGTTCTATTCTTTGGAAAATGCTATTTAACTCGCTCGTTTCGGGGGTATAACCCGCTCGTGGAGGGGTGTGACCGAACAAGGAAAAGACTATTTGAAAATAATGATAATACCATTGTATTAATATTAGCAATTAGTCGATGTGGCTCCCAAAATATTTGGGTGATGCCATCTTCTATTATGTGGCATCTGACATGGCAGATGACATAACAGCTGACATGGAAAATTTTAACCCAAAAAATTAATTACCCAAATTTTTTTAATGTTAATGTTAATGTTAATGTTAATGTTAATGTTAATGTTAATGTTAATGTTAATGTTAATATTAATGTTAATGTTAATGCTAATGTTAATGCTTATGTTAATGTTAATATTAATATTAATGTTAATATTAATGTTAATATTAATTAATGTTAATTTAATATTAAATTATTTATTTACTATTAATGTTAATTTTAATATTAATTTTATTGTTAAATTTTGCCATGTCAGCTGTCATGTCAGCAACCATGTCATATGCCACATAATGGAAAATGGTATCATCTAAATTTTTTGGGAGGCAAATAGCATTTTTGTAATATTAGTTTCAATTATATTGTAAATTTTAAATTAACAGAAAAGCTACTGTAGATTTAATATTAATGATAGTTCCAATAATATTGTAGATTGTAAATAAAAAGAATAAAATTTTAACTTTAACTACTTTTAAATCTAAGTTTAAATGTTAAATCAAAAACTAATTTAAATTTTAGTATTAATATTAGTTTCAATAATGGAAGTGAGATTTATAGAGCTAGTATTATCAATATTGATGGTCACGAAGAAAACGGTGTCTAATCTCAATGTGTTTCATGCGTGAGTGACAAATCGGATTTATCGTAAGATTTATAGAGCTAGTATTATCACATTTAATGGAAGTGCAAGTACAAACACTAAACATAATATCGGGTTTGCTTGGTATCGTGCACATATATAAACACTAAACATAATATCGGGTCGGCTAGCAGTTAAATAGAGTAAGCTCCCGATCATACCTTGATACTTACGAATGTCGACCGAGATACCGTCATCATCATTATCAAGTTTTTTGGTTGTTGCCATAGGAGTCCCCATTGACTTGTATGAGTCAACTGTTGGGAACCCTTCGCAAGCATCCAATCTTTGTCCCCAAACAGACTAGGAATGCCATCATCTGCCAGCCTTCCTACTGAAATTAAGTTATAGCGCAAACTCGGTACATGGCGCAGTGTTTCCATCGCCCAAGTCATACTTTATATGATGAGCTTTGATATTGTTATAGTGCCCCGTCCCTACATCGTCTCCATTTTCGTCCACGGGGTGCACGAGAAAGGAACAATGTCGCTACCGATTCGATCGGGACCGATAGGTCGAAATCGGCCGAGTCGATCGAACGGGAACGGTTGAATTAAGATTCATTCTATGTTATGAAATGGCTTCTTTGGAACCAAGTCCCATATTCAGCAGGTTGCGCCTCAAGGATTGGCTCTGCGGCTAAGTCGAGAGAGCTCTCCCGTTGCTCTGATATTCATGCCGCACTTGATTTGGATTTGGCTTTAGTTTTTGTGAAAGCATTTTTCGTGAATGATTCCAATGGGTTTTTGTGACTTGCGTGTTCGAGCTTCGCATTCATAACGAAATTCCTTGAATTACACACTCCGAACTTCTGCGACGGTGCTAGGTACTGGCCAAGTCTCTATGGCCACTATCTTCTGGGGGTCCACTTCCACTCCACCTCTGGTGATGATGTGACCTAAGTATGAGATACGATCCAGCCAAAACTCGTACTTACTGAACTTCGTGTACAACTGGTGTTCCCGGAGTATCTAAAGAACTACACGAAGATGCTGCTAATGCTCTTCCTCACTCTTGTTATAGACTAAGATGTCGTCTATGAACACTATCACGAACTGATCCAAATAGGGCATGAAGATACGATTCATGAGGTCCATGAATACGGCTGACACATTGGTCACTCCAAATGGCATAACAAGGAACTCCCAATGTCCATACCTCGATCTGAATGATGTCTTCGGGGTGTCTAGCTCTCTGACTCTGATCTGATGGTACCCTGACCGCAAATCAATATTCGAGAATATAGCCGCTCCCTTGAGATGATCAAATAAGTCATAAACTTATGATAATCAACACATAATCTTGATGTACCATCCTTCTTCTTCACAAGAAGCATCGGTGCTCCCCAAGGCGATCCACTAGAACGAATGAATCACTTGGTTCTGAGTTCTTCAATCTTCTTGTACAAGATTTCCAACTTTGAAGGTGCCATCCTGTAGACTCTCTCCGAAACTGGTGCCGTCCCTGGAATCAAGTCGATGGTGAAAACTTTGCCTCACTGGAAAATAAAAACTCTGCCTCACCGGGAATACCAAAAACAATCCTGCCAATATGGCAGTCTATTTTTGGATTGATTGCCAACCCACACTCTGTCGAAGCGCCCGTACGTTGATTCGCTTGGACTATGCACGGTGTTTCTTTGCCTTAAGGAGTTCCTTTGCCTCAAGGAGTTCCTTCGTCTCAAGCTCCTCCTTGGCACGTTGACAATGAAGTGATTTTCTCTGACGATACATGGTGTTTCGTGTTCGTGCACTTCATCAGAAGTCTGAGATGTGTCGAGTTTTCGTATTCATGCACTTCATCGACTGTGTGCCATGATGTTGGTTACTGGGTCCAGGATCACCGCGGCCCAGTTTTTGTTATGCTTTGACGATGCACGATGAAGTGATTTGCTTCAAGGTGTCATCCAACGGTTCCTATGCTCTAACGATGCACTATGAAGTGATTTGCCTCAAGGAATTCCTTTGCCTCAAGGAGTTCCATTCCTTTTACGATGCACGATGAAGTGATTTGCCTCAAGGAATTTCTTTTCCTCAAGGAGTTCCATTCCTCTAACGATGCACGATGAAGTGAATTCCTTTGCAAGGTCCTCTGCCTCAAGGAATTCCTTTGCAAGGTCCTTTGCTCTTAACAAATTCCTTTACTTCTGTTCCTGTACCTCAAGAAATTCCTCTTGCTCTTGCTTTGATGATGCACGATGAGTGATTTGCCTCAAAGAGTCATCCAACGGTTCCTATGCTCTGACGATGCAAGATGAAGTGATTTGCCTCACTTCATCGTGCATCGTCAAAGCATAGGAACCGTTGGATGACTCCTTGAGGCAAATCACTTTATCGTGTATCGTCAGAGCAAGAGCAAGAGGAATTCCTTGAGGCACAGGAACAGAAGCAAAGGAATTCCTTTAGAGCAAAGGACCTTGCAAAGGAATTCTTTAAGGCATAGCACCTTGTAAAGGAATTCACTTCATCCTGGAGATGGACTCTACCGATCCCCCGCCTTGGCAAGACTCTTTCCTGTTGGTTACCGGAAGAGCCGCAGGGTTTGGGTTGATTGCCAACCCACACTCTGTCGAAGCGCTCGTACTTTGATTCGCTATGACTATACACGGAGTTCCTTTGTTCAGGGAGTTCCATTGCTCTGACGATGCACGATGAAGTGATTTGCCTCAAGGAATTCCTTTGTCTCAAGGAGTTCCATTACTCTGCGATGCCCGCACGCAGCTCACATTCAACTTTTTCTTGATAGTAGGATTTTATGTAGTAGTTCAGACTTTCATATGTAAATAAAAGTCAAACTTTTTGTGGTTTTGACAATGTAAATATAATTCAAAAATGATTTTATTATAAAAGACAGAGCAGACCAGACGTTATATGTAGCACCCAATTTTTTAAATGAGGGTAATTTTGAAATTTCGTGTTTATAATTATTTTAATAATGATATTTAATTTATGATATGATTTTTGGTGATTTTAAATTATTTTAAAATTATTTAAATCAATGACTTGTGGTTTTGACGTTTTGCTAGTGAAACCCTAGAGACTGTTTGACCTAGAGCCTAACCATGTGATTATGATATTTTAATGTCATTTTTGGCCTAAGAATATTTTTGCATTTGACCTCTTTGAATTATTTTGATATTATTTTATTATTTATGATATTGTTTTGTGGTTATTTGAGTCGGGTTCGAATTTCAACTCAATCCGACTTGAAACGGGGACCCGGGGGTAGTTTGACTCTAGTGGGACCCACACACTAGTTAGGCATGGCCCACATGATATTAATTTTAGTCCACATGATAGAAATATTTTAGTTAGAGGTTAGACTAATTATTATGGATAAGGTTAGTGTGATTAGAGACTTTAGAATGACTAATTTAGCCCCAACCAATTAGCCCTTTCCTAATACTCATAGAATAGGTTAGAAGGGGCTTTTGGACTTTTCCTAATAGGACAAAACCACCTTTATGGCCAGCCACAATAAGGATAGGGTTGAGCCTCCCATTTGTCATTATCCATCTATTTTTCTCTCTCTTGTTCTTTCCCAAATTCCTAGAGAGCAATCCCTAGCAATTTCTCCACCAAATCCTTCCATTTCACCACCAAATCTTCTTCCTTTCTTCTCCATTCTAGCCAAGGAGGAAGCTACCCAAGTTTGGGAGGATTCGGAGCTCGTTCGTGTCCTTTTGGAATCTCTACGTGTCGGTGTCGCTCCGGAAAGGTTTTTCTTCGATTCGATCTACCGGAAGGTATAAATCCCTTCTCTTTTTTATTTTCTCATGCATATAGGTCTATTTTGAACCCATAGGAATGACCCCCATGGTTGTATCTCCATTTGTGTCCATTTTGTGTCCATTTGGAGGTCATAGGAGTGTCCTTTGTGTTGTGGATGTGTTCATGTTACATATATAGATTTATATATATATATATATTGTAATGAGAGTGTATCTATATTTATATATGTAATAAATGGTTCATGATGATTATATAATCAAGTTTGTGAGTGTGGTTCCTCATATTATTATTGCTATTATTGTTGTGGATAATTAGGATATATATTGTGCATTCTTTTGGCTCAAACTATCTAAATCCGTCATGATTTTTATCCACGTTTTTAATTTCAGCCCTAACTTAGAAATATCATAACTTCTAGCTCAAAGCTCGGTTTAATCTCTCGTTTTTTTTAAAAGAAGCATATTGAAGTTAGATTTCCAAAAACATGTATTAATAGGCCTAATTCTTTCTGTAACTTTCTGGAGAATTATTTGAGTATCAGCTGTACGAAAGACAAACGCGTTCTCGGTGTTTTCGCGATTTCGGGAGTTTTCGGAAACGAAAACGCGATCCGTTTGAAGTTTCGGAAAGCTAACACATAAATCTATAACATAATTTAATCCTAGATTTTAATTCATGCTGAGATGGTACAGTATTGATTATTAGTAGGAGTTACTATTCGACATATGCATTTTGTGCACCCTTGTGTGTAATATAATGTTCTATTTGATTTTAATCCATGTTAATGTATATATATTATGTAATTAAATAGAGAATACAAGCATGAGTAAATGGTTAAATAAATGATGTATGAGGTATAAGTATCCTATCTAATGTAAGCATGTATAAGTATGGCTTGTAATGAATATGTAGGTTCCATAGTATGTAATGTATGGTGCATATAGTAGTACAAAAGAATAAATGAATGATGAATGAATGCAAGCATGAATGTAATGTAATAATAGATGTAATGTATGTAATATACAAGTTAATGAGATGTAATGTTCTATGTTAACACAAATCCTATATTACCTCATGTATCCCTTACACTATGTTGACACTATCACACTTGACACATTGTTCACTTACACTTTGATACTCTTTGATATATACACTATGTATACCCATTTAACCCTCACTTGTTCATTTGCCATGTTCATATACACACACATAGCCTCTTAAATAAGTATTTATGAATATAGTTAACTTAGCTATGTATGTATATTATATATATGTTAGCATATTGTGTTGTAATATATAAGTTTATATAACCATTTGAAATGCCATGATTATAGACCTAATATTGAATACCAATATATGCATGTGTATATATGTGTAGACATATATAGCTTAAAGTAATAGATTACCTAGTGCATATCCAATGTGAATTCTTGCCTATTTGAGTATTGAATAATTGCATGCTATATAGAGTTGGGTGTATGTTGGCTTGTATAGCCTTGTATTGATGTGTGCTTGCTAGGATAGTCTTGGTTAGGCCTAGTAAGACTTGCTGGGTTAGGACATGACCTAGTTTGACTAGTGCAGTTGACCAGAGTTGACCAAGGGTTGACTTTGGCCTAGTTTGACCTAGATTCATGTAGAATGCATTGTAGTGCTTTATATTACCCTTCTGGACATGTTGTGACTTGTGTTGTTCTAATTAGGAGCCAGACACCTCTCCTCGGACAGTATCTTTACCTGGGACATTCAGATATCAGGCGAGTACATTCTCTGATCTTTTCATACTTGGATTATTTTCTTGCTCTAGATTACTCTACTTGATGCTGACACGTATCTTCACGGATTAGTACTATATGGATCCTTTCCTGAGATGTTATCCCTCTACGGGTGCATCGGGTATTTCATGTTCATGTACTTTATCATGTGCATCAGGTACTCCTTGTACTCGTACTAGTTCATGTTTTTACATGTTCTCATGTGCTTCATGTGCTTCATATGCTTTCATGTGCTTTCATGTACTTATCATGTGCCTCATGTACTACTCATTACATGAGTTCACGTATCTTAGCTGTATTCATGTGCTTATAACATAACTTGAACGGATCCTTGTGTATTGATTGGGGCGGGATGAGTAGAATTGGTTATGTGATCACTATCCCCAGTAGCTGTATACATGTGCCTCCTTATTTGTATTCATGTGCCCCCAAGCCGTTTACATAACCATTGTGCTCTAAATCACGTAGCCACTTACAGTCTCTACTATCATGTATTTACTTTCAGTTATAAAATATCTCTTGTTTACTCGTACTTCCTATTCAGCACTTCATGTATTTTACTCTATTGCATGATTTATACTCCTAACCTGCTATGAACTGTTTGAGAGATATGTGCTCGTTCCCGTCCTGACTGGACCTGTTGAAAATTTTACAGATAGCTTGGAGGTTGCCTGCTAGCCTAGAGGAGACACAGTAGAGGTTGTATAGATAGCTAGGGTTTTGCTTATAGTTTATTTTCAGTTGTCTTGAGTTGTATTTATGGATTTAATGTATTTGAGCTTTGAGATATATTTTTGGATTTGTGTATCTTAGACACTTAGATTTCTCTCTGTTGTACCTCTTTTGGATTTCATGTTTTATCTATCCTTATCATGCTCTACCTTAGATATGATTGAGTCTGTATCTGCTATGTCACCCCCATTCGGGGAGTATAAACTGTTTAGTCTTATACTGTTAGATGCATTGAGACCTAGGACAGCGTTCTACCGTCGACACTACGGCGTAGGCTGGGCGTTGTTACGTTCTCGTGCCCTAACTCTAGGGTGCGGGTCGTGACACGTTTTTAGTGGTGGCTCATGCAGGTCGAGATTCGCATTAGTACGATTTCGTAGTAGCACAACGACTTAGTTGTACTACTACGAGCCTGCTATAGGATATATAAATTAAGATGTTAGAATGAGAGGATACTCAATCACTGTTAGGATTCCTTGAGAGATTCCTGGGATGACCCTTGAGAATCTCATTTTGAATTCCGATTTAAACTCCTTTTCCTTGTTTTGATTCACATTTTTCCTTGATTTGAATTTGATTTTGTGGATTCATTGTGGAACTTTGAATCCTGGTATTAGTTGATAATTTTGATAAAATTTTGTAGTTGTTGATTTAATTTTGTATTTAGATTAATATTTTTAAATCCAAGGTACTCAATCACACTTAGGATTCTTTGAGAGATTTCTGGGACGACCCCTGAGAAACTCATTTTGAACTTCAATTGGAATTCCTTTTCCTCTTGTTTGGATTCACCCTCATTCCTTGCTATTCAATTTAAGCTTGATGGGTTCCTCTCGTTTGAACCGATGAGAAGGAACATATCTTCATTATTCTTTCTCGCCATTATTCTCTTGCATTCTTATTTACCTCTTATCTTAAACTCTGTCTCATTACATTAATTACCCATATCTTGTCGTCCCTACCAGATGTACTTCGAAACCCTTGAATCTTTGTATCTTTTGCATGGGGAAGGCTAAGGAAGTAACGTAAATTATGTAGCTCAGAGAAGACGTAACTGGTTATTTTATGATGATCTAAAGGAAATCAAATGTGGAGTGTTCCATATGGAAACTTGAGATAAAAATATGGTAAAGGTCTCGAATAGAATAGAGAGATGTATACTGCCAATCTGGAAACAATTAAATTTAGAGAAATTTTGGGGTTATGAGATAGTTTATAGGTGTATTCAAAACTAATGAGGATATCAGAGGTCAACCTAGTTTTAAGAACTTAGAAATCTTGGTTATTGATTATGGGAAAAACTTTTACTCTGAGGCTATGTAGAAGGTTAGTAATGGAAAAGAGAAGTTAATTGTGTTTAATAAGGATATTAAACAAGATATTGTGAGGAAATGACTAGGGATAGAGAGAGCACAAAGTTATGGAAGTTTAGAGACTGTTGTGAAATATTTTTAGGAGAATAATATTCAAGGGTGTATGTCGAAGAAAATACGAAAGATTTTGTGATGAAAGATATGTTTTGTAAGGCCTAGAGATTTAAATTAAATAATACGAGGAGAACAATTTGAACAAGTTCAAAGAATTCGTAAACGGGATTTAGAGGTTTTGGGTCAAATTTAAGACAAGGTAAAAGAACTTGGAAATTTAAATAAATGATTAATGTTGATTCCTAAATGTGAGGGTTGTGCTTCAAGAGTGATGTTTGGAAATTGGGAATTGCCTACGGTAGTCATGATAAGGGTTTAAGTAAAGGTTAAATTTTCATATGGAGACTGGTGAGGTGAAGATATGATTGGCAAGTTATGACCAGATGAACTTAAGAGTATCAGAAGCAGATGACTAACTCGATCTTCATTATTTTGTGCATTAATTACCACCTCTTGAACTCCCACTTTCTAATTGAGATCCTTGACGTTCCTTATCGTGACTTTGATATTCGGAATGTAATACTAGCTGTTACCCTCCAACAAATCTTATATGCAAGACCTAGACGAGCTCACCTTCGTGTAGGTATATCATGTCCCACTAAAACCCGTCTTCTTGTACTCTATTTTCTTGATATGATTTTCTGGTCAACTGGCTAAACTATAACCTCTACCATTATACTAAATTTCTTCTTATTTCAATTAGAAATCCAGCCTTGACTCAATTCTTTCGACCCAACATGTGATGGTGTTCTGCTTGTTTCCTTAGATGCTTAACCTTGTACCTTATCTGATTACTTGACCCATTGGTTAAGAAACTTGGACTATGTAATTCCTTTCATCATTACCACCCTTATATCTTATGCTGCTAAATTAGCCTTAGTTTTGCAAGCTTATTTATTTTCGAGCTTGGTCATGACATATTTTATTGGGTGGCCACCCACTAACATATTGTCTAATCAGAACCGGTACATGATGGTCTGATCAACCTATTGTACTTTGGTTCATTTTTTTTTATGTATCAATCTACGAGAATGGAGACATAGTTAAACTTGACCCTAGAGTCTCATTTGCGACAGCCTTGACAATTCTCCTTGAAATCTTTTCATCGCCTATGAACCTCGTATTCGTACTCAGTCGAATTAAATTTAATCATGACCTGAACCTCCATCATTGGATGCTCGTGCTCATACTTTGATTTCATTGATTTCCCTTCTTGTCCAAATCTCGTTTTATCCCGAAATTGATCAACTTAGATCGTGTCATGACAAAAATCTATTTGTGATTTGTTGTGCCTAAATTTTCAATTTTTGCCATTTTATGGAATAGTAACCTTTTAATAATTTCTTAGTTGCTCGTTAATGACCAATTTTTATATAGGATGGTAGACAGCCCTACAACCTTGATAATTATTGTTCCCTTACCTTCCCAATTAGGATACCCTAGATTGTTTGTGTGTTGATACCATAGTACTGTTTTGACCTAGAATGATTAGTGTACCTAGGTGAGACTTCCAACTACTACGGTATGCCCTGACCTTGTATACTATTCCTTCAAATTGCATGATTTAGAAAAAAAAATTTAGACCTTGATTGTTGGAAAATAGGGACGTCATCCCATTAGTATCAGTAGTAGATATATATAGGTTAGTCCTTGATGTGGGGATGTGTGTCTATAAACATGTAGCTTATGAGATTTATGAGAGATTATAGTATCAGCCTTGATGGGATGTACTAGTCTTTTGGTGAGTATAAATGTGTTATGAGAGATAGGGGCCTATATGTCTTAGTAATGCATCGTTCCTATGGTAATAGAATGTATTAATAGATGGTTAATAGGAAGATAATAGTTTGAGCATACCTATAGCCTATGATCAGTTCCTTTTCATCCTTAGTTAAGTCCACTTTAAAATAGGTCCAGTCTCTTGGATATAGGTTCCAGTCCATATTCTATTTAAGTTCCATTACCGCCGTACAGCAAAGCAGTATTGGAGGTATTCCTAGATTGACACTTTTTAGATGTCCGTTTATTATTCCAGTGTTAGGAAGTGTTATCTTAGATATTGGGTAGGTTAGAGGCTCTAGAAGGAGTACTATCGATATTAAATTTCGAGGACGAAATTTTTCTAAGGTGGGTAGAGTTGTAGCACCCAATTTTCCAAATGAGGGTAATTTTGAAATTTCGTGTTTATAATTATTTTAATAATGATATTTAATTCATGATATGATTTTTGGTGATTTTAAATTATTTTAAAATTATTTAAATCAATGACTTGTGGTTTTGACGTTTTGCTAGTGAAACCCTAGAGACTGTTTGACCTAGAGCCTAACCATGTGATTATGATATTTTAATATCATTTTTGGCCTAAGAATATTTTTGCATTTGACCTCTTTGAATTATTTTGATATTATTTTATTATTTATGATATTGTTTTGTGGTTATTTGAGTCGGGTTCGAATTTCAACTCAATCCGACTTGAAACGGGGACCCGGGGGTAGTTTGACTCTAGTGGGACCCACTAGGCATGGCCCACATGATATTAATTTTAGTCCATATGATAGAAATATTTTAGTTAGAGGTTAGACTAATTATTATGGATAAGGTTAGTGTGATTAGAGACTTTAGAATGACTAATTTAGCCCCAACCAATTAGCCCTTTCCTAATACTCATAGAATAGGTTAGTAGGGGCTTTTGGACTTTTCCTAATAGGACAAAACCACCTTTATGGCCAGCCACAATAAGGATAGGGTTGAGCCTCCCATTTGTCATTATCCATCTATTTTTCTCTCTCTTGTTCTTCCCCAAATTCCTAGAGAGCAATCCCTAACAATTTCTCCACCAAATCCTTCCATTTCACCACCAAATCTTCTTCCTTTCTTCTCCATTCTAGCCAAGGAGGAAGCTACCCAAGTTTGGGAGGATTCGGAGCTCGTTCGTGTCCTTTTGGAATCTCTACGTGTCGGTGTCGCTCCGGGAAGGTTTTTCTTCGATTCGATCTACCGGGAGGTATAAATCCCTTCTCCTTTTTATTTTCTCATGCATATAGGTCTATTTTGAACCCATAGGAATGACCCCATTGGTTGTATCTCCATTTGTGTCTATTTTGTGTCCATTTGGAGGTCATAGGAGTGTCCTTTGTGTTGTGGATGTGTTCATGTTACATATATATATATATATATATATATATATATATATATATATATATATATATATATATATATATATATATATATATATATATATATATTGTAATGAGAGTGTATCTATATTTATATATGTAATAAATGGTTCATGATGATTATATAATCAAGTTTGTGAGTGTGGTTCCTCATATTATTATTGCTATTATTGTTGTGGATAATTAGGATATATATTGTGTATTCTTTTGGCTCAAACTATCTAAATCCGTCATAATTTTTATCCATGTTTTTAATTTCAGTCCTAACTTAGAAATATTATAACTTCTAGCTCAAAGCTCGGTTTAATCTCTCGTTTTTTTTAAAAGAAGCGTATTGAAGTTAGATTTCCAAAAACATGTATTAATAGGCCTAATTCTTTCTGTAACTTTCTGGAGAATTATTTGAGTGTCAGCTGTACGAAAGACAAACGCGTTCTCGGTGTTTTCGCGATTTCGGGAGTTTTCGGAAACGAAAACGTGATCCGTTTGAAGTTTCGGAAAGCTAACACATAAATCTATAACATAATTTAATCCTAGATTTTAATTCATGCTGAGATGGTACAGTATTGATTATTTGTAGGAGTTACTATTCGGCATATGCATTTTGTGCACCCTTGTGTGTAATATAATGTTCTATTTGATTTTAATCCATGTTAATGTATATAAATTATGTAATTAAATAGAGAATACAAGCATGAGTAAATGGTTAAATAAATGATGTATGAGGTGTAAGTATCCTATCTAATGTAAGCATGTATAAGTATGGCTTGTAATGAATATGTAGGTTCTATAGTATGTAATGTATGGTGCATATAGTAGTACAAAAGAATAAATGAATGATGAATGAATGCAAGCATGAATGTAATGTAATAATAGATGTAATGTATGTAATATACAAGTTAATAAGATGTAATGTTCTATGTTAACACAAATCCTATATTACCTCATGTATCCCTTACACTATGTTGACACTATCACACTTGACACATTGTTCACTTACACTTTGACACTCTTTGATATATATACACTATGTATACCCATTTAACCCTCACTTGTCCCTTTGCCATGTTCATATACACACACATAGTCTCTTAAATAAGTATTTATGAATATAGTTAACTTAGCTATGTATGTATATTATATATATGTTAGCATATTGTGTTGTAATATATAAGTTTATATAACCATTTGAAATGCCATGATTATAGACCTAATATTGAATACCAATATATGCATGTGTATATATGTGTAGACATATATAGCTTAAAGTAATAGATTACCTAGTGCATATCCAATGTGAATTCTTGCCTATTTGAGTATTGAATAATTGCATGCTATATAGAGTTGGGTGTATGTTGGCTTGTATAGCCTTGTATTGATGTGTGCTTGCTAGGATAGTTTTGGTTAGGCCTAGTAAGACTTACTGGGTTATGACATAACCTAGTTTGACCTAGTTTGACTAGTACAGTTGACCAGAGTTGACCAAGGGTTGACTTTGGCCTAGTTTGACCTAGATTCATGTAGAATGCATTATAGTGCTTTATATTACCCTTCTGGACATGTTGTGACTTGTGTTGTTCTAATTAGGAGCCAGACACCTCTCCTCGGACAGTATCTTTACCCTGGACATTCAGATATCAGGCGAGTACATTCTCTGATCTTTTCATACTTACTTGGATTATTTTCTTGCTCTAGATTACTCTACTTGATGCTGACACGTATCTTCACGGATTAGTACTATATGGATTCTTTCCTGAGATGTTATCCCTCTACGGGTGCATCGGGTATTTCATGTTCATGTACTTTATCATGTGCATCAGGTACTCCTTGTACTCGTACTAGTTCATGTTTTTATATGTTCTCATGTGCTTCATGTGCTTCATGTGCTTTCATGTGCTTTCATGTGCTTATCATGTGCCTCATGTACTACTCATTACATGAGTTCACGTATCTTAGCTGTATTCATGTGCTTATAACATAACTTGAACGGATCCTTGTGTATTGATTGGGGCGGGGTGAGTAGAATTGGTTATGTGATCACTATCCCCAGTAGCTGTATTCATGTGCCTCCTTATTTGTATTCATGTGCCCCCAAGCCGTTTACATAACCATTGTGCTCTAAATCACGTAGCCACTTACAGTCTCTACTATCATGTATTTACTTTCAGTTACAAAATATCTCCTGTTTACTCGTACTTTCTATTCAGCACTTCATGTATTTTACTCTATTGCATGATTTATACTCCTAACCTGCTATGAACTGTTTGAGAGATATGTGCTCGTTCCCGTCCTGACTGGACCTGTTGAAAATTTTACAGATAGCTTGGAGGTTGCCTGCTAGCCTAGAGGAGACACAGTAGAGGTTGTATAGATAGCTAGGGTTTTGCTTATAGTTTATTTTTAGTTGTCTTGAGTTGTATTTATGGATTTAATGTATTTGAGCTTTGAGATATATTTCTGGATTTGTGTATCTTAGACACTTAGATTTCTCTCTGTTGTACCTCTTTTGGATTTCATGTTTTATCTATCCTTATCATGCTCTACCTTAGATGTGATTGAGTCTGTATCTGCTATGTCACCCCCATTCGGGGAGTATAAACTGTTTAGTCTTATACTGTTAGATGCATTAAGACCTAGGACAGCGTTCTACCGCCGACACTGCGGCGTAGGCTGGGCGTTGTTACGTTCTCGTGCCCTAACTGTAGGGTGCGGGTCGTGACATTATAAAAGACAGAAGTTCCTTGCCCAAAAATGATTTTATTAGAAAAGACAGAGCAGACCAAACGAAAAAGGGTTCTGTCAACTGTCCTCCGTCGATATAAAACAGAGAATAGCCATTCTCCGTTTAATTTGAAACGGAGAATGATCATTCTCCGAGTTAATTAAAATGGAGATTGGCCATTCTTATGGGTTTTAACAGTGGTAATGACATTCTTCGTGTAATTTAACACGGAGAATGTCATTCTCTGTTTCAAATTAAACGGAGAATAGCATTTCTCAATCGTTTTAATACTGGGAATGGTATTCTCCGTCTAATTCCACACGGAGAATAGCATTCGCCGTTTCAAATAACACGGAGAATGTCATTCTCCGTCTTATTCAACTTTTTCTTGGTTGTAGGATTTTATGTAGTAGTTCGGACTTTCATATGTAAATAAAAGTCAAACTTTTTTTGGTTTTGACATTGTAAATATAATTCAAAAATGATTTTATTATAAAAGACAGAGCTTATAAAAGACAGAAATTCCTTGCCCAATTACATAATTACATTATTGTTTTACAATGTCATTGCTTGGTTCGTGTTACATATTCGCTTGAAAGCAACTTCTTAGCTCATACCAACCTCATCATTGTAATCTCCTGGTGAGTGTCATCGTCATTTCCTTTCGGTATTTCGAAGGGAGTAGTCATCAACCTCTTCATATAATACGTCGTGTACAAGAGACAGTTGGGTGCCTGTTGTTGTGGGCAATTTGGAGAATAATTCAGCACTTTGCTCTCATACTCCATCTTCGCCGGGCATCTCTCCCTCATCATATCAACTTTTCTCCTGACGATAGGCTTTAAGGTCTTCTTCATTAATTCTGCATCCACCTTGCCTTTTCGTACGTGGTTTGCCTCAAGGAGTTATAGTGTGTTCAGTCGTAGGAGATAAAGTTGAATGTGAGCAGAGTATAGTGTCTGATGGATAAATTAAAGAGTGGAATGAATAGCAACTCTATGTCGTCCTCCAAACCCTTGACGAAGTCTACTATATCTGTTTTGTAAATTTTAAGGGCGTCGGATTTTGCTTCTGGTTCAATAGCACGTTCAACGATGTTCTGTTTCCCAAAAACAAAACGCAATATCATGAGTAATTTTTTTCTGTCATTTTTCATCGGTGTACACATGAATATGGATTTTTCTGTTTGGATTCTTACCAATGTGTGGGGTATCAAGAATGCAGACCACTTATGTTTCAATGTTAGGGGTACTGGTTTTTGCTTCTGATTCAATGGCACGTCCTTTGAACTTGACGGGACACACCTTCTTTTAATGCCTTAAATTTCTCTCAGCTTCTTTATTATTAGGTTCAGTATGCCAGCCTCCATGTCTTCATATTTGAGTATGTCTTGCAGGTCTATTGCTGACAGCTGGACTGTAACTTCATTTTTATCCTCTTTCGACGAAAATAAGTATACAATATTACTGCACATAAATTTAGTTTAGATTAAATAGAGATTTTTATTACATAATTGTGAAAAAAGTCTAGAAAAAACATAAGAAAAAAGGGTTCAGAATACATACTCTCGACACTTCTTTTTGGGAATTACGATGTCGATGTATTGCTTCTTCAGCTCTTCATCCGCATCTTTCCAAAGTAAGAGTTCATCGCATTCCCTTAGTATGACACGGTTCTTCTTTAATTCAGCCATTTTGGCGCCTCCTCCGGAATTCGGAGCGGGATTAATCTTCTGCTTTTTATTAGCCTCTCTAACTGTATTCTTTTCCAAGGGAGTAACATCTTCAACGACTAACGGCGCTGATGGTTTTCTGAACCTCCTTCCCTCCAAACCTCCTCTTATTTTGGCTTCTTTTGGAGCAGCAAGTTCAGCAGCAGCTTGAATCTCCTCATGCTGCAATACGACAACCATGGCTTGGAGATCAACGATTTTTGCATCCTTTTTAATGGCTTCAATATTCAACGATTCAACTTTAATTTGAAGCTCCTTTTTCTCCTCAACGAGCCTTTTATTTGTTTCTCTGAGTTGCTCAGTTGTTTGCCCTGAAATAAAACAAACAACAATGAAATGTATGATATGAATCTAACACGGAGAATGACATTTGTAACACCCAATTTCTAAAATGAGGGTAATTTTGAAATTTTATAATTATAATTATTAATTAATGATATTTATTTCATATTAGAATTTTTAGTGATTTTTAATTAATTTTAAACTATTTAAATTTATTACTTGTGATTTTGGTGTTGTGCTAGTGATTAGTAGATACTGCCTACCCTAGAGCCTAGCCATGTGATTAGGGTATTTTTTTGACACTTTTAGGGTTATTTGGATTTATTATAATTTATTAGAATTTATGGGAATTTTTAGGATTTATTTTGGATTTATTTGGACTAGTTTGATTTTGGACTAGTTTTGACTCATGTAGACCAAACTAGGAACTAACCATAGTTAGTTGGGCTTGGTTAGGTCAAGTGGACCCTAGTCTAACCTAGTGTGACTCAAGTTAGTGGTTAGTGATTCATTAGAACTTGAATTAGGAATTTAGGAATCAAGTTATTTGTTAAATGGCTTGTGATTACACAAGTCATTTTGTGACTAAACTAGATAGGACTAGCCAAACCTAGCTCAACCCTAACCCAAAGCCAAGTGGCCAGCCACCCTAGCTGAACCTAGGGATTCCCCCATTATAAATACACTCCTAATTTCTAGGGCTAGCCTCTTTTAGGGTTCTTCAAAAGTTCTAAGGAAAGAGGTGAGTCCCATCTTCCTAAAATCCTTAAAAATCCATTTCAAATCCTTTTTCCTTCAAACCAATTCCATTAGGACCTAAATTTCTTCCTCTTGCTGCTGGAATTAATTTGGTTGCAGGAAGAAACAATTTGTGAGATTTGGAGGCTTGAGGAGTTCATTTCATTTGGGGGCTTTTCCACCCATTGTTCTTCAAGAGGTAACTTCTTCATTTCTCCATGAAACTTCATGTAGTCTTCACCAATAGGAAGCCCTAAGAGTCCCCCTAATGCCTGGATAGGGTTCGTGTCCTGTGTCAGTGGTTTCGTGTCCGTTCTGGACACGTATCAGTCTTGTGTCATAGGTGTTCGACCAAATGCCTCTGAGAGTTCGACTGTGTTGTTTTTAAATTCTGATTGAATAGGATTGTAGATCCTTATGTGCTCATTATTTTTTGTGAAGACACCTTGGTCGTTTCGTGTCTGTGTCGGGTGCAAACCAGCCTGGACACGCGTGCGTGCACTGGCTCGGGACTGTGTTGTTTTCCCTGCTACTCGGGGCCAACAACTCGCTGGACACGACGACTCAGGCCGTGACATTTAGCGTGGGCCATGGGGCCATGACTGACACGAGGCCCTCCAAGTTGGAGAAGCTCTCGTGTCGTATCGGAGGTGTTCTCCAGCCCGCATTGGGTTGCACTGATAGTTTCAGCCGTGTTTTTGGTGCACTGATACGGGTGGTTTGACACGACACAGGGACACTTCGACCCAATTCAGGGTGACACGTGGGTAGCCCTATGAGTGGCGAACCAGGGTTTGTGGACACGTGGCTTGGTTTGATCTGTGTTGTGTACACGAGACTCGTGCACACGTGCACGAGGACACAGCACCTTAGGCACTGTTTTGGTGCACTGTTGTGTGGACACGTTCGTGTCCAATTTTAGGGACACAAACAACTTGTGTAGCATGCTATAAATGTATATTTATGTTACCAACCTTTTGATTTACATTTTAGAAGTTTCAAACCATTCATTCCTATTTTTTTTCCCCTAAAAATCCTGATACTAGGTATGCTGAAATTCCAGTTTCAATATCTGACTTGAAGGTCTATTTACACCTAATTAAATGCTGTTAACAGTTAGTTTCAATCCCTAATATGTTTCTCCTATCAGTTATCTACCTGGGTGCAAGTTTTTGGATGTTTTGGTTGAGTTTTGAATTCAAATCCTGATTTCAAGAGTTGGGCTGTTCAGGAAGTCTGTGACTGATTCCTGAGTTTTCCTTGATGTTGTGAACTCAATTCTGGGTTCATAAGGAACCTGAGATAGGATGTTATGTTTAAATACAAACCTGGGATTTGGTGTTAACTAATGTTTTCCTGTCCACTGTTTTGATTTCAAATTGTTCTTGAATTGATTGATATCATAATTTGGACTGTAGGGATATGTTAATCTGAGAACTTCAACAGTGCACACTGTTTTCCTGTATGATGTACACCCAGCCACACACTCACAGCTCACCCATGTTTCACTCACTCATGCATACACACCCTATATTGTTCCCTTTCACTGTTTTGGTATTTTCCTACACATATCAAAACCTGACAGCTACATGAGTATCACTAATCAATGTTAAACTTGAGATTGTGTATTGATTGGGGGCTATGTTGAACTCTTTTCTCCCTACTCACTGTCCAGGACTGTAGTTCAGTCCACCAAGTGCCCCTTCACTAAATTCTCTCTTCACAGTCACACACACCATAGATTCTAGCATTCACACCCACTTTTAATTACTTGTTGTACACTGTTTGTTTCCTGCAACATTGATACACACAATATCTTCTTTCACTGTCACATTTTCATTACCTGTACACACTGATTTAGCCTGTTTCCCCTGCTGTGCAGTTCACACCCTATTCCTGTTACAGCCTCACTCACACCCTGCTGTTCAAGCACTGTCACATTTATAATTCCTGCACACACTTTTCTAGCACTGTCAACACTGTAATGTACACACACACCTTGCCCTCTCTTTCACTGATATATTCCTGTTTGCACACACACATTATCATCCTTTCACTGTCTAGGATTCCTGTACACACTCTTGACACACACCATTTCACATAATACACACACAGGCCTACACTTGTTCACTGTTATATTATTTCTTGCACTTGGACACACACACATGTTACTCTCTTCACTGTTCTGTTCTTCCTGTCCATATACACACACACACTGGTTTTAATTTCCTGCCTTGCAAATTCTTGAACACATTGACACACACACACCCACTAGCTCTCTCTTTCTCTATTTTAAGTATTGTGGTAGGCATATATATATATATATGTATATATAGGATATTGTATGAGTGCCTATATATATCTATATATAAATTCCTTGTTAGTTTTGAGATAGGTTACATTAGCCTAGAGGGTGTACTATTTGTGTGAGTGCATATATTGATATATATACTTTCCTTGTTAGCTAATGTGGTAGATTTCACTTAGCCTAGTTGTGTATATTTGTGATGCTAATGTATGGGTGTTTAGTGAGATTGTGACTTGTTAAGAGTCTAGAAATTAGCTAGGCTATTTTATGATGTGACTAGTATAGGCTTGCTTAGATTTGATAGGAATAGTGCTAGCTAGTATGGATTGGACTAGCCTAGTTAGACTCAACTAGACTTGGTTGACCTAGTTTGACTTCTAGGGTTGACCAGAGTTGACCAAGAGTTGGCTTTGGCCTAGATTGACTTAGAATCATGTAGAATGCATAGTAGCACTTCATTATACCATTTTGGACTTGTTGTGACTTGTGCTGTTCTATAGGAGACAGATACCACTCTTCGGACAGTATATTCTCTTCAGACACTCAGGCTATCAGGCGAGTACATTCTCTGATCATTTCATATCCTGCTTAGAATTATTTTCCTGCTTTAAATTACTTTACTTGATACTGTCACGTTGGTCACACGGATTGGTACTATATGGATCTTTTCATGAGATGTTATCCCCCTCGGGAGCATCGAATACAGTATGTTTTGTGCGTTTCACGAACCATTACGTATCTCTATGCTTCCTCTGATTCACGAACCGCCTGTGACACATGTACTCTCATGTTCACAGAGCCCCCATGAATCACCTTCACGTATCACTCATTTTATGAGCCATGTGAAGTTTCACGAATCTTAACATAACTTGAACAGATCTTTGTGTATCGATTTGGGGATGGGGGAGTGGAAATAGACATGTGAATATTATCCCAGTAGCTGTAGTCATGAATCACTCTCTTAGCTGTAGTCATGAATCTCCTATGCCATTCACATGTTTATATTTTACTCTGACTCACTAGTCACTATTAGCTCTTTACTTATAGTAGATATTTCCATTACAGTTTCTCTCTCTGTTTATATACTGCATTTCTTCAATATCTATATCTTACTTTACTGCATGATTATATTTTCTAACCTGCTATGAACTGTTGAGATGTACTGTACTCGCTCCTGTCCTGACTGGACCTGTTGAAAATATTACAGAGGACGAGGAGGAGGCCTGGGAGGATACCTTCTTCGGATAGCTCTAGCTGAGGACTTCACCCCACTACCTAGACTAGTTTAGTTAGGCCTTATCTTATTTTCATGTTGTCTTGAGTCTGTTTAGTTAGTCTTTACTTCTGTTCAGAGATGTTGAGTTGTATATATTCTTTCTTATTCAGTAGCTGAGAGTTGTACTCTGGATATTTGCTGGGATATTATCCTAGACTTTTCTATATTCAGTATTTCCTGGAGTTCTATATCATATCATGTTTTCTTCATCCTTAGTTGTGATTGAGTTCATTTACTGCTTATTATTATATTGCTAGATGTATGTTGACCTAGGACAGCGTTCTACCGCCGACACTGCGGCGTAGGCTGGGCGTTGTTACGTTCTCGTACCCTCACAGTGGGTGCGGGTCGTGACACGTTTTTAGTGGTGGCCCATGCAGGTCGAGTTTATGTAGTGGTATTCGAACTAGAGTATCACTACAGCCTGCAGTAGGATTAGGATACATATTTTGAAGGTACTCAATCACGGTTAGGATTCATTGAAAGATTCCTGGGACGACCCTTGAGAATCTTGTTTAAACTTCAATTTAAATCATTACCCTTGCTTTGTTGCTCTCACTCCTTGATTATCGAATTTGATTTTGGTGGATCGTTGTTGATTTGATTTTCCTCGAGATGAATTTTTATGGCCCGAGTTACGATATTTTTCTGATAACATATGACGACGGGAATACAAGGATGGTAAAACGTCTACTTGGTTATGGAACCTAGAGTTTATCGCAGCTATATTAGCTGGCGTGGCGGAAACATAGAGACCTGACTTCGGATGTACGTATCTTGGTTATGAGATTTGGAATTCCTCGCAGCTATACTAGTCGACATAGCGAGAATTCCAGACGACATGATTATAGAGGTGCATGCCCCTGTTATGTACTCTACTGTTTATCGCAGCCTTGCTTACTAGCGTGGCGAGGACTCTGAGTATCATGATTTTTGGACAGACGCATATGATTATCAGATTGTATCTTAGAAAGGTTCTTAAATATATCGTCTCTATCTTCATTCCAGTTACTATAAATTGTTTCCATCATTAAATAATTTAGGAGTAGAGATCTTCTTAGCTTTATAGAGCTTATGCATATAAAGTTCTTTCTTAGTGTGATGATTTGATGACTTGTGATTAGGCCCTTGTCTTAGGATGATAGTATAGCCTGGCTTTAAATAGTAATTCTTGTAGCTAGTTCTCCTTTGTTGATATTTACTAGTTTTCAGCCTTGATGATTGATTTATATTTTATTTCCTTTCTCTTTCTTTCAGTATGGCACCCATGACCCGAGCCCGTCGCCTGAGAGCAGCTGCAGCTACTGAGAGCGTGCCCCCACCTTCTACTGTTCAGGAGATAGTTATCCCTCTATGTGACCAGGGGGTGGTGGCACCTCCTGTCATTGAGGAGAGGGTGGTAGCCTCGCCAGAGAGTCTTCCTCCATCTCCTGTCGTTCAGGAGAGAGCTGCAGATTTGCCTGAGACCGAGAGCCCTTCCCTACCCTCTGTACTCCCTACTGTACCACCCGAAGGTTTGTTACTTGATGCAGCCCAGGTGTTTGCATTTTTCCAAGAAAGGATAATGGAGTCACAGAGAGTTCATGAGGAGGCCATGAGAGAGCAAATCCAGAGGTTGCTACGTCTGCGGGACTCTGTGCTTCTAGGAGGAGAGCCTAGCTCCAAGAGGGCGAGAAGCAGTACCCAGTCCTACCCAGAGTCTGAGGAGTACCCATTTATCCAGCCTATATCATCATACCCAGCCCAGTCTCCTGTCCAGCAGAGACCAGCTGAGCCGGAGCCTATCTGTGCCTACTGCAAGAAGTCTGGACACAAGCGAAACAACTGTAGAAAGAGACTAGGATTGTGCCTAATCTGTGGTTCAGCTGCACACTGGATGCAGCACTGCCCTGCTATACCTGCCCCAACCAGGGCCCTGCTTCCAGGAGGGAGTTCTGGTTCTCAGACCTAGCTGGAGGTGAGTTTGACCTAACCTTAGTATCCCTTTTTGAGAATTTTGATGCATCCCTTGCTTGTATGTTTTGATACCTTGTGATTGCCTAATACTGTAGCATGGTTGGTATAACTAGAAGAGACCATAGACTGATATTGCATGCCATGACCCCATAGGTTACACTTTTCAACTGTATGTTTAAGGTAGATTCTGAGACTATGATTGCTGGGGGTTTAACCTAGAAGGCCTGCTACCATCTTAATTTCGAGGACGAAATTTTTATAAGGTGGGTAGGATTGTAACACCCAGTTTCTAAAATGAGGGTAATTTTGAAATTTTATAATTATAATTATTAATTAATGATATTTATTTCATATTAGAATTTTTAGTGATTTTTAATTAATTTTAAACTATTTAAATTTATGACTTGTGATTTTGGTGTTGTGCTAGTGATTAGTAGATACTGCCTACCCTAGAGCCTAGCCATGTGATTAGGGTATTTTTTTGACACTTTTAGGGTTATTTGGATTTATTATAATTTATTAGAATTTATGGGAATTTTTAGGATTTATTTTGGATTTATTTGGACTAGTTTGATTTTGGACTAGTTTTGACTCATGTAGACCAAACTAGGAACTAACCATAGTTAGTTGGGCTTGGTTAGGTCAAGTGGACCCTAGTCTAACCTAGTGTGACTCAAGTTAGTGGTTAGTGATTCATTAGAACTTGAATTGGGAATTTAGGAATCAAGTTATTTGTTAAATGGCTTGTGATTACACAAGTCATTTTGTGACTAAACTAGATAGGACTAGCCAAACCTAGCTCAACCCTAACCCAAAGCCAAGTGGCCAGCCACCCTAGCTGAACCTAGGGATTCCCCCATTATAAATACACTCCTAATTTCTAGGGCTAGCCTCTTTTAGGGTTCTTCAAAAGTTCTAAGGAAAGAGGTGAGTCCCATCTTCCTAAAATCCTTAAAAATCCATTTCAAATCCTTTTTCCTTCAAACCAATTCCATTAGGACCTAAATTTCTTCCTCTTGCTGTTGGAATTAATTTGGTTGCAGGAAGAAACAATTTGTGAGATTTGGAGGCTTGAGGAGTTCATTTCATTTGGGGGCTTTTCCACCCATTGTTCTTCAAGAGGTAACTTCTTCATTTCTCCATGAAACTTCATGTAGTCTTCACCAATAGGAAGCCCTAAGAGTCCCCCTAATGCCTGGATAGGGTTCGTGTCCTGTGTCAGTGGTTTCGTGTCCGTTCTGGACACGTATCAGTCTTGTGTCATAGGTGTTCGACCAAATGCCTCTGAGAGTTCGACTGTGCTGTTTTTAAATTCTGATTGAATAGGATTGTAGATCCTTATGTGCTCATTATTTTTTGTGAAGACACCTTGGTCGTTTCGTGTCTGTGTCGGGTGCAAACCAGCCTGGACACGCGTGCGTGCACTGGCTCGGGACTGTATTGTTTCCCCTGCTACTCGGGGCCAACAACTCGCTGGACACGACGACTCAGGCCGTGACATTTGGCGTGGGCCATGGGGCCATGACTGACACGAGGCCCTCCAAGTTGGAGAAGCTCTCGTGTCGTATCGGAGGTGTTCTCCAGCCCGCATTGGGTTGCACTGACAGTTTCAGCCGTATTTTTGGTGCACTGATACGGGTGGTTTGACACGACACAGGGACACTTCGACACAATTTAGGGTGACACGTGGGTAGCCCTATGAGTGGCGAACCAGGGTTTGTGGACACGTGGCTTGGTTTGATCTGTGTTGTGTACACGAGACTCGTGCACACGTGCACGAGGACACAGCACCTTAGGCACTGTTTTGGTGCACTGTTGTGTGGACACATTTGTGTCCAATTTCAGGGACACAAACAACTTGTGTAGCATGCTATAAATGTATATTTATGTTACCAACCTTTTGATTTACATTTTAGAAGTTTCAAACCATTCATTCCTATTTTTTTTCCCCTAAAAATCCTGATACTAGGTATGCTGAAATTCCAGTTTCAATATCTGACTTGAAGGTCTATTTACACCTAATTAAATGCTGTTAACTGTTAGTTTCAATCCCTAATATGTTCCTCCTATCAGTTATCTACCTGGGTGCAAGTTTTTGGATGTTTTGGTTGAGTTTTGAATTCAAATCCTGATTTCAAGAGTTGGGCTGTTCAGGAAGTCTGTGACTGATTCCTGAGTTTTCCTTGATGTTGTGAACTCAATTCTGGGTTCATAAGGAACCTGAGATAGGATGTTATGTTTAAATACAAACCTGGAATTTGGTGTTAACTAATGTTTTCCTGTCCACTGTTTTGATTTCAAATTGTTCTTGAATTGATTGATATCATAATTTGGACTGTAGGGATATGTTAATCTGAGAACTTCAACAGTGCACACTATTTTCCTGTATGATGTACACCCAGCCACACACTCACAGCTCACCCATGTTTCACTCACTCATGCATACACACCCTATATTGTTCCCTTTCACTGTTTTGGTATTTTCCTACACATATCAAAACCTGACAGCTACATGAGTATCACTAATCAATGTTAAACCTGAGATTGTGTATTGATTGGGGGCTATGTTGAACTCTTTTCTCCCTACTCACTGTCCAGGACTGTAGTTCAGTCCACCAAGTGCCCCTTCACTAAATTCTCTCTTCACAGTCACACACACCATAGATTCTAGCATTCACACCCACTTTTAATTACTTGCTGTACACTGTTTGTTTTCTGCAACATTGATACACACAATATCTTCTTTCACTGTCACATTTTCATTACCTGTACACACTGATTTAGCCTGTTTCCCCTGCTGTGCAGTTCACACCCTATTCCTGTTACAGCCTCACTCACACCCTGCTGTTCAAGCACTGTCACATTTATAATTCCTGCACACACTTTTCTAGCACTGTCAACACTGCAATGTACAAACACACCTTGCCCTCTCTTTCACTGATATGTTCCTGTTTGCACACACACATTATCATCCTTTCACTGTCTAGGATTCCTGTACACACTCTTGACACACACCATTTCACATAATACACACACAGGCCTACACTTGTTCACTGTTATATTATTTCCTGCACTTGGACACACACACATGTTACTCTTTTCACTGTTCTGTTCTTCCTGTCCATATACACACACACTGGTTTTAATTTCCTGCCTTGCAAATTCCTGAACACATTGACACACACACACCCACTAGCTCTCTCTTTCTCTATTTTAAGTATTGTGGTAGGCATATATATATGTATATATAGGATATTGTATGAGTGCCTAATATATCTATATATAAATTCCTTGTTAGTTATGAGATAGGTTACATTAGCCTAGAGGGTGTACTATTTGTGTGAGTGCATATATTGATATCTATACTTTCCTTGTTAGCTAATGTGGTAGATTTCACTTAGCCTAGTTGTGTATATTTGTGATGCTAATGTATGGGTGTTTAGTGAGATTGTGACTTGTTAAGAGTCTAGAAATTAGCTAGGCTATTTTATGATGTGACTAGTATAGGCTTGCTTAGCTTTGATAGGAATAGTGCTAGCTAGTATGGATTGGACTAGCCTAGTTAGACTCAACTAGACTTGGTTGACCTAGTTTGACTTCTAGGGTTGACCAGAGTTGACCAAGAGTTGACTTTGGCCTAGATTGACTTAGAATCATGTAGAATGCATAGTAGGACTTCATTATACCATTTTGGACTTGTTGTGACTTGTGCTGTTCTATAGGAGACAGACACCACTCCTCGAACAGTATATTCTCTTCAGACACTCAGGCTATCAGGCGAGTACATTCTCTGATCATTTCATATCCTGCTTAGAATTATTTTCCTGCTTTAAATTACTTTACTTGATACTGTCACGTTGGTCACACGGATTGGTACTATATGGATCTTTTCATGAGATGTTATCCCCCTCGGGAGCATCGGATACAGTATGTTTTGTGCGTTTCACGAACCATCACGTATTTCTATGCTTCCTCTGATTCACGAACCGCCTGTGACACATGTACTCTCTTGTTCACAGAGCCCCCATGAATCACCTTCACGTATCACTCATTTTATGAGCCATGTGAAGTTTCACGAATCTTAACATAACTTGAACAGATCTTTGTGTATCGATTTGGGGATGGGGGAGTGGAAATAGACATGTGAATATTATCCGAGTAGCTGTAGTCATGAATCACTCTCTTAGCTGTAGTCATGAATCTCCTATGCCATTCACATGTTTATATTTTACTCTGACTCACTAGTCACTATTAGCTCTTTACTTATAGTAGATATTTCCATTACAGTTTCTCTCTCTGTTTACATACTGTATTTCTTCAGTATCTATATCTTACTTTACTGCATGATTATATTTTCTAACCTGCTATGAACTGTTGAGATGTACTGTACTCGCTCCTCTCCTGACTGGACCTATTGAAAATATTACAGAGGACGAGGAGGGGGCCTGGGAGGATACCTTCTTCGGATAGCTCTAGCTGAGGACTTCACCCCACTGCCTAGACTAGTTTAGTTAGGCCTTATCTTATTTTCATGTTGTCTTGAGTCTGTTTAGTTAGTCTTTACTTCTGTTCAGAGATGTTGAGTTGTATATATTCTTTCTTATTCAGTAGCTGAGAGTTGTACTCTGGATATTTGCTGGGATATTATCCTAGACTTTTCTATATTCAGTATTTCCTGGAGTTCTATATCATATCATGTTTTCTTCCTCCTTAGTTGTGATTGAGTTCATTTACTGCTTATTATTATATTGCTAGATGTATGTTAACCTAGGACAGCGTTCTACTGCCGACACTGCGACGTAGGCTGGGCGTTGTTACGTTCTCGTACCCTCACAGTGGATGCGGGTCGTGACAACATTCTCCGTGTAATATAATACGGAGAATAGCATTCTCCGTTTGGAATTACACGGAGAATAACCTTCCTAGTATCGAAATGATAGAGAATAGCAATTATTCGTTTCAAATAACACGGAGAATGTCATTGTTCGTATTATAATACACAGAGAATGGCCATTCTTCTGGAAGATTACAAATCAGAAATTTAAATAGAAAAGATTTTACCTTGTGCATGTAGCTCTGTAACATTATCGTTGAGCCGTACATTATCTGCAATAAGAACATAATTCTGATTTCTCAAATCCTCCAGTTCATGAACAGAGCCCTCCATCACAACATTGACTGCACGTTGTTGCGCTTCTTGTGCCTCGAGCTCTTTCAGCTTTTCTTTGAGTTTCTTGTTCTCAAGGTTGGCTGCACGTAACTGCGCTCCTTGTGCCTCCATCTCTTTTAACTTTTCTTTGAGTTCTTCATTCTGCGCAAGAATATCAGAATGATGTCTTCTCAAATCCTCCAATACCTGTGCTGATTCGTCCATCACAGCGCCCATTTCAACATGCTGTGGTATCTGTTGTTCATCAAAATTATCCCCACCTCCTTCTTAGTGTTCTTCCTCTCCCTTTTTTTCAACTTCTTCTATAGGTGGCTCATCTTCTTTGTGCCCTTCTTCTTCCCCAACTGGTATAACCAGATCTTCGAATATCATCTTCGATCTCAACTTGTTGTGATATTTGGCCTTGAGAAAGTTTAAGATTTCGTACCCATTCCATGTGAAAAATCTTGGGTAATCAGGAATTGGGGCAAACTTCCTTTCCACAAATTTACTATGTTCTGCAAACCAATAGAGGAAGTATATTGTGCAACCTTCCAATTTGGAGTAAGCTATTGAGTAATCCCCCCGTTCAGTTTTACTTATAATCCCCTTTATGTTATCCATTACATATGCCAGGATTAACCTTGGCCAGCATATACTGTTGATGACGTCCACACTGTCTACCAAGGCAAAGAATCTGTACGGGAAATTTGAACCGCCAAACTTTGTGAAGAATACTGTTTGGCATAAGTGGAAGATTATTAGCTTGGCCAAATTATCTGGATTAACAGCGTTATCTCGGCCACGAAGCCGTCGTAACAATTCAAAGAACTTGTCTCCCACTTCTTTATTCGTGACTTCTGCGTGTTTGCCCTTAGAATTAGCCAGAAATCTTGTGAAGTGATCTCTACACAGGCTCAATGATGCTGGTGGTATGGGCTGCTGTTGTTTTTCTTTCATCAATCTTCTGTAAAAATATCATTATCGCTTTCTTCATTCAGCGGTAGATCGAAGATGACTGCCATATCGTCGACGCTTGGCACGATTTTAACAGTGGTGCTCAATTCAAACCACCCGATGCCATCTTCTTCTTCTGTGTAACTTACAATTAAATTCTCAAGCCCTTCCGTTACCTTGGCCAATTCGGAGACGTGGACTCTGTTTTGGTAGAAAATCTCGACAAAATTCCAGAAACCGGTATTCTTCAAGGAATCAATAACTGGCTCAGGTAAACGGCCAACATCTTGATTGACCACCTCCACAAGATTTATCATTGGCTTGAAGGTAGAACGGAAAAGTCTTGATTCCTTATTTCTGACAGATTTTTTCTACAAAACAAAAAAAAACAAAAAATTAGGTCGAAGAATGGTCATTCGTATGGGTTTTAACACTGGGAATGACATTCTCCGTGTAAAATAACACGGAGAATGTCATTCTCCGTTACAAACTAAACGGAGAATAGCATTCTCAATCGTTTTAATACTGGGAATGGCATTCTTCGTGTAAGACAACACGGAGAATATCATTCTCCGTTTCAAATGACACGGAGAATGTCATTCTCCGTTTAAAATAAAATGGAGAATGAACATTCTAATGTGTTTTGGAAATGCTATTCTCCGTTTCAAGTTACACGGAGAATGCCATTCTCCGTTCCAAATTAAACGGCGAATAAAATCCTCAATTGTTTTAACACTAGGAATAATATTCTCCGTGTAATTAGAAACGGAGAATGTTATTCTCTGTTTGTAAAAACACGAAGAATATCATTCTCTTTCGTTTTAACTCTTGTAATGCCATACTACATTTAATTTAACACGGAGAATAGAATTCTCTGTTTCAAATTACACGGAGAATAGCATTCTCCGTTTAAATTAACACGAAGAATAGCATTCTCATGTGTTTTAACACTGAGAATGTCATTCTCCGTTAAAGTAAATGGAGAATGATATTATTGATTTAATTTAGACGGAGAATGGCATTCCCATAGTAATTTGACAGGGAGAATGAACATTCAAATACGTTTTATGACGGAAAATGTCATTCTCCGTGTAATATATACAGAATTTGCGAACATAAACTCAAAGTTATACCTTCTGTTTGCATTTTTTTCTTGCACTTCTTTTTGTTTAGCATCTTTTTCCTTTTTCTTCTGTGCAACTTTCTTAGAATAGGGTTTGGGTTGTTCTCCGTCTTTCCCTTTTGGATTTTCTGTAACTGGTGCATCTTCTCTAATTGGTGATGCTGCCGGTGATGATTCTTCCACTGATGCCGATATGGTGTGAAGATTGCGAATGGGGAGGAAGGTTTGAAGATTTTGGAGGAGAATGACCTAGGTTTGAGTACAGAGTGGAGTATGGAAGAAGAGGAAGAATCAAAATGGTTTTCTTTTTTTTTTGTAATAAAAGGGTTCGGGGGTGTTTTGAATTAATTAGAAGGGCAAAAATGTCATTCGATGGAAGTGCAAAAAGAATCGAAACCGTTTGGACTCCTTTATGCTTAATTATATTAATTAGAAGGGCAAAAATGATTCTGTTTAATCAAAAAGAATCAAAGCCGTTTGGCAAAAATATCATTACAACTCAACAAAACAAATGAACATAATACATTAGATATAAAAGAAGAAGAAAACAAAATCATCGTCTTCCATATTCAATCATTTCATATTGGAATCCTTTCTGCTTAATTATATTATATAAGCAATTTTTTTAGTACTTCATTGTGCTATGAAGTTGTAATCAATTCAGCAGCTTTGTGTCTTTCCATTCCCGTATCAAACTGCATATAACAAACATAACATCAAAAATATTGTGCTAAAAGTGTAAGTTTTTGACGACATATTTTCAGACTTACATTGAGAGAACGGTAGTCCAGACTACATCGGTCTTTCATGAATGCAATTACAAAAATCTCACAATCAACTGAATTGCCTTGGCAGGGAACATAAGGACGACGTTTTATTACAAAAGTAGAAACGTTGAACCTAGCATCTCTCAAATTCAAAATCTCTTCTTCGAGAAAGATATCCAAATTTGAAATGTACAATTACCAAAATACAATATGTATTAGTATACTGCGGATCTTGTACGCAATTCATAAAAATTGATGAATATGAGCTTACTATTTCTTTTATGACCGATTTATTTTGAATCGGATCGTCTTTAGATACAAGTGAGTCCCAAATTTTAATAGTCCTTGTTTTAACCAGAACTCTTGTAAGAGTATAGTGTCCGTCCAAAAGAAAGGGTATGTATATCTGAATCAGGATCAATTAGGTAAAACAAATTAGTAAATTTTCAGAAAATTAGGATTAATATTTAAACAAAAATACATTAATACCTCGTTACAATGCTTAAAGATCCCATGTAATCTTAGAAATATTTGCACTTCTTCCATTTTTCATGAAGCTTTTTGTTAGATGTAAGTAACAATTCTTTCGACATACACATCAACTAATACATTACGAAGGACAAACAAACGAGAAAATTGTTAATGCATATGCATTAAAGAATAAAATGCTCACTCACCGTTATCCTTATTGGTAAAAACTATACATTAGCTTTATTGGAGGTTCTTTTCCGTTCCTCTGCTGTGAGAAGAGCAAAGACAATGCCTACAATCTGAATAAATTATTAAAAATGTTAGCGATGGAATCGAAGTAAACAAAGATGGCATCTAAGAAGACTTCATCTCAAACTGAGACACATAGATTTTGTTGCAAGATGATACTATTTCACTAAGAAAAGAAATGAATAAATTAGAAGAAAAAAACTGTTGAAATTAAATTAAAACTCATATTACTTACTCTTCAGGTCTATCATCGGCAAAAATATAGTCGTAATTACTCGAAGAACCACTAGTACACTTGCTAGGCTTCGAGGTTGAACCCCTTGTTAAACTTTTCGATGGTGTGACCGGATCTAAATTTCCACGCATTCTTTTCGAAGAACTGCTAAAGTCAGTTTCTTCTGTAGGACACAATACAAGAATTCGGTCCATTGCTTCATTATGATTATGTAGCTTCACGTCCTCCTCATCGAAAGATTCAACGGAAACTATATTCACATTATTAAATACTCCAGATGAAGATGCCTTCTTTAAAGCTGGAGATTCTTCAATCTTCTCCAAACGCCGAGAGAAATTCATTTGTTCAATTTGTATTGAACCAAGCTTAGAATTGATCGATACAACTTCAGCTGAAATCATCGACAGTTGTTCTTCAATTCTACGCAACATACGCGAAATGAAGGTTTCATTTGGAGCTGGCAGCCAATCTTCTACGTCTTCTACATTTCCCATGACACGAGTAGACATCTTGAGAACAAGAAAACTATTGTATTTCAGAAAACTATTCTATGTATTTCAGAATAAATAATAGTACTATAAAACAAGAAAACTATTGTATATAGCAAGAAAGAAGTACAAAAAGTGAGGAAGATGGAAAGATAAATAAATTTCGAGACTATCAAACAATCTACTAGCCGTTTGATTGAGAAGGGCTCGAGGAAGATTCTACTAGCCGTTTGAAAAGTACAAAAGGTTATCATGATCAACTTAAATTAAGGAACTCTATAAGAGGTTTAATTCCGTTTGATTGAGGAACTCGACGAGTCCGCCGCGAACCGGAACTTCTTCTTCTTTCCTTATTCATCTCCGTTTCTCCTTCCACCACCACCACCATGGCCTGTAGCTTTATAACAAAAATATTAAATTGTTAGATAAAACAAAAAACTAATTATAGAAAGATTACTAAATCAAAATCAAACAGAATACGTATTCATAGAAAACATGATATTAAAGATGAAAGTGTCACAGAAGCAACACCACAATTTTACAATAACTAAGCAGACTCTGCTAAGCAATAACTAAAATTAGGGATTGTGTCCTACTTGGATTTAATTTATACAAAGAAAAGATTTGAGAGAACGAGCTTTTATTGTCTTCCTAAATGTACCAATCTCCGTCCTAAATGTACCATTCTCCGTCCTAAATGTACCATTCTCCGTCCAAAATGTACAATTCGTCGTCGGTGTCATCGTCTAGATCGCCAGCGGCGGTGGTGTCGTCTACATCGCCTACAGACCTAGACATATTGTGTCCTTAGGGATTGTGTCCTCCTTGGATTTAATTTACACAAAGAAGAGATTTGAGAGAATGAGCTTTTATCGGCTTCCTAAATGTACCATTCTTCGTCCTAAATGTACCATTCGTCGTCGGTGTCATCATCTAGATTGCCAGCGGTGGTGGTGTCGTCGTCTACATAGCCTACAGACCTGGACACACTGTGTCCTTCCTTTCTGGTCGACACACAATTATTGTTATATATACGTAGTTGCACAAAATATTAAATTACATGGAGAAAAAAGAAAGTAAATATGAGTTAATTTAGGGTGTTCATTGAAAAATTGCATTGAAGAATGACCTGCTATAGCAAGTTAACAAGAGGTCAAAAGTCAAAAACAGCATTAAATGATGTCTCCTGTATTATTTAATCTGAATTTAATCTGAACCGTTGGATGAACATCCAGCGGTCCAGATTTTGGATGTATCGATACATCCCAAAAGGGTAGATGTATTGTAGAATATATATATATTTTTTTTATTTTTTTTGTAGAATATATATATATATATATATATATATATATATATATATATATATATATATATATATATATATATATATATATCATGTTTTTGAATATGGCTAATCAGTTAAGTTTAACATAATGACATCACTAATATTCATATACTCACTATCATGTTGCTACTTAAACTTAACATTTCCTAATTGTCCTATATCATATTGCTATGTTTGTATCATACTGTAATATATTTTGCTCGTCTAACATGTATTTGTAGACATGCAGTAAGCATGATCAAACATGATCAAACCAGGACATAGGCAATAAAGAATTAATAATGGACCAAAGACGACGTCATACAAGAAGATTTCTCTGAACCGCCTAGCGACCTATCCGGGGCCTCGCATCGGGGGTTCCGCTACCCGGTCAGCGGACAGGGGTCGAGGGGGCAGTGCCCCCCGTCGGGGGTTCAGGGGCGAAGCCCCCGAAAGGTATTCAGATTTCCAGATCTGTTTATCTTCGGACGACTGCTGTCAAGGAAAAAGACGTCTTCAGGTCTACTCAAATATCAGAAGAAAGGCGTCATCAAAGGGCTCTTGGTTTTTCTATTTGTTCTAAGTCTGTAATCTTCAATTTATTGAGTCTAGGAGAATGTGTACGTTGAGTCGCACTGAGTCATCTCAACCCCTAGACATATCTCTCCAAGCTCTACCACACAAACAGACCAATTCCTGAACCAAGCCCAAGCTCCACCAAGCCAAACAAAGCCCAAAGGCCCAAAGTCTATTCTATCCATAGGAGACAGAGTTCGGACCGAATACTGTCTCACACGGAGTTCGGGCCGAACTCGGTCCCCTAAAATTCAGGATGCTGATTTTTAGGTATTGATCACTGCTAGTTGTCCAACGGCCAAAAATTTGAATTATTTAGACCGAATTTGGCCGAATTCTGCCTACCCCGAACCATATAAATAGGCCTTGGTTTCTCTCATTTGAAACCATCCAATCTTCTCTTCTTCTTCTCTTACATAGCCTATATATTCAAAAGCCTTACTCTTCCAATCTACTAGCCACAAAACTTCCTAAGCCCCAAGGTGCTCAAGTGCGATTCAGCTAGAAGTTTTGTACAAGAGTTGAAAAGAAAAGTCACTTGGACAATTCCAAGTTTTGCCACCTGCGAATCTGTAAGAAGTTGGCGTGCTCTTCTGAGTAAAGGCACGTGGTTGTACACTATTTTACAAATAGTGGATTTCAATCCTGAGCTAGAGTTCTCAGGCCTGGACTAGTCCTCCACAAGGAAAACCAGGTTAAAACTGCTGTGTTTGTGTATGCTCTTCTGAACTTTATTTACTTCCGCATTTCTCTCTGATTTATTTACTATCTTGATAGTTGTTTTGTGGAGGTGATATAGAGTTAAATTTTTATTTGGTGATTATCGACACAAACTCTATTCACCCCCCTCTAGAGTTGCCTACACGTTATTTCAATATATATATATATATATATATATATATATATATATATATATATATATATATATATATATATATATATATATATATATATATATATATATATATATATATATATATATAATACTCCTTAAATCCAAATAAATCCTAATATCCTCTATCCTTAGTATAGGGTGGGTTAGGAGTGTGCATATATATATATATATATATATATATATATATATATATATATATATATATATATATATATATATATATATATGTCGAGAATTTAACAAATAACTAATTTATATTATTTAATAAGAACATTAATGCTAATAATAATCATAAAATATATACTAAAATAAACTAACAAGGGGTATAGTAGTGGGGACCCATTTAATCCTTTATGAAAACTGGTCTACAAAAGAAATCATACAATATTCCAGAATAATATTAATAATTTTTTCTATTACGCTTATAACTATTACTTAGAAAATGTTTACCCATTCCTAGAAATAACTTGGATGGATTCGTATAAACGTAAAACATGTCTACATGAAATCTTTGGATACACTAGATGCCTACATGGGCTTGGGCTCGGTTCGGGTCCAGTCTGGACTAAATTGGTACAACCGGGGCATCCTAAATATCATAATCTCAATAAATAAATCATTTATGGGGTCATGTCACAACTTGGCCTAGTTTTTCTAGTTAGTACATCGCTATGGCTTGACCTTCCCTACCAGTGCTAATACACTAGTCAAAGCACGCCACTGTACTATCCGTGCCACGATTTCTAGTCACCTTCTACTCTAATTTCTAAACTTGACTAGAGTCATCTACCGTAATAATTAACTAATTAATTATTAAAAAATCTAAAAATTACCATTTAAAACAAATAAATAAGTGATGTCCATCGTTGGTCCAAAATGGTCATTTCGGACCAAAGCGATGTCCGCCGTTGGACCCGCTTTGCACCGAAAAGCGTGCCAGAGTCATTGGTCTCTAAAATCATCAAACTATATGTCTACTGATTTGTTTTGATGATACGAACCCAACCATATGTCCAAGTTTGATTTCGGCAGGCCATGTACAAAATTGCCCGTTGAATCGGATCGTGGGGTCCGCAAAACGGCGATCCGATCAACTGTCTCAGAATTGGACCAAACTTGGTATACAGGACTAGAAAAATGATACGGTCATATTGGCATAAGTTTTGTCTCGATCTGACGAACATGCACAAAGTAATTTAGAAATTTGCAAAGAGGCCGATACGGTAAATTTTGATGAATACGCATCAAATTTGTCGCGCACACGCAACCAATTTGAATTTCGTCAAAGCCCACACGTCCGCGAAGTCGATATGCACCTTTTGATGCTTTCGGTTTGCTACCACGTCGCCCGATTTGGTGGGACGCACGTCGTATCGGAGGAATATCCTAGATTTTTAATAATTTAAAACAGTTTTTCGCTAGTCTTTGGAAACCAATTTCTCGGCACGTAGTCGATGAAATCAACTTCTGTAAATTGGGTTGCAGAGCCCTATAGGTTGTCTAGGACTGCCTTCAAATAGATTTCTAAATTGCTCAGTGGGTCGACCAATTTTGGTCTTCCAAAAAGAGGTCGGGGTTGTCCTGTTTGCTATTTATAAAACAAATTTTTGTCGATGTTTGCATCAATTTATCATAAGGTTTTAATTTTTTTCAATTAAAACTAATTGATGGCATAACTAGAAGTATAGTTTGGGATCGTAACGGAAGAAACAGTTCATAAAACGAACCAGCGAGTGCGAAGAATTCGAATGACGAAGTTGTACACCCTTCTATCGCGACTGCTCTACTTTTATCGCTCGTGCGCGTTCCTGGCCGACTCCGGCCGTACGCGGTGGCGCTGTGGTGGCCGAGGTGCACGCACAGAGGTAGGGATGTCGTCGTGTCGGGTGTTTGGAGGTCTAAGATTTCTCGCTCGATCGAAATATAAGGGAAAAACGTCGGGTCGGCTGTGAAGAGCTCGGGCTGGGGTAAGTTCAGCCAGGCCTTGGTCATAGATGGGAGCTGGGTTTGCTCGGGCTGGGCTAGGCCTTGTGGGAAGCTTGGGGGCTCGGGCATGGGATGGGCTGGGATTCCACTTTTTTTATTTTGTTTTCTTTTTATTATAAATAACTCAGGTGTATATATATATATATATATATATATATATATATATATATATATATATATAAAATATATATATATATTATATATATATATATATATATATATATTGATTTGTCGAGGATTTAACAAATAACTAATTTATATTATTTAATAAGGACAATAATGCTAATAATAATCATAAAATATATACTAAAATACACTAACAAGGGGTATAGTAGCGGGGACCCATTTAATCCTTTATGAAAACTGGTCCACATAAGAAATCATACAATATTCCTGTAACGCTCCAGTCCCAAAATACATAGGACTAGAAACGTAGACATGCCAGCTGTATATATACGAAGTACAGGGGCCTTGTATGTATACATAAGCTGTAAAATATAGTAATCAAGACAAACTAAATCTCATCCACATTGAAAAGAATAATAATATAAAAATCAACTTGAATATTTATGATACAATCGTTGGGCGGAGACAAAGTCTACTACCAACTATCTCAATGAAAGAAATGTACAAGAATCGAGCAATAAGATGGCAAGAAGAACCAAGCACAGTCGTCTTCGAAGGAATGGAGAAAATCACGGCCTTGGCTAGAGCACCTGCAGTTAATCATGAAAGCACACACCTGGGGAATAACCAGGTCCTCAGACGGACGTAGCAAGATACAGGAAGAACAAGCTAATATGAACTGTCAGAATAATAAAATAATATATAAAAGACTATCCTAGACACAAATATGCAAAAGAGATTCTAACCGCCTAATATGCAATTTAGAGGACAACTTTCATGCGCATGGGTGGGATTTTAGGCTATGTGTACGTAACTGGTATCCAGTCATCTGTATCCGGCCGTAACGTCCAAAACGTCAAAGGGTATCTGCAAATATATCGCCACAGTTCCATCCGGAGACTGTGGTTTACCTGTTTGGCTTCCCATACGCACTAGCGACTGTCCTTTTCCAATATTTCCTACACTGTTCAAGTCATGTCCATGACTCGTCCAGTTTTGTAACTGCTTGAGTTTCTAAAACCCTAGTCATAGCAGTTACGATCATCTACCGTCACACGACTTTAGAGATAGCTAGTCAATAAGTCGTGCACCTAGCAACATGTCTCCAACCGTGTAGTGTGTGTGTGTCATGGCCAAGGAAGATATAAGATATCCCCCAACAAGAAGGTAGTCCGCTAACACTAAGTTAACATGCATATAGTAAAGTAAAACGACTAATAGAGTCGCTTGCACCCAAATATGGCTTGGATGCGCAGTTTATAACAAAGGAAACTAACAATATGAAATAAAATAAATAATGCAAAAAAATAAATAATTGACAGTTAATTAGCAAGGTATACTTGTCTGTTGTGACGCCTGGTGAGCTGCCTGGTGTGGTACAATAAAGGTGGCACAAGATAGACTTCGGTGTTACAACTATGCAAGATGTCCTCTGATAGTGGCACGGACAGTTCCATTGGGTCCAGAATGGTCAGACTAGTTAGGGTAGTCATAAGGAAGTCTAAGATTGGCGGGGGAATACGAATATCGGGATTGGTCATGGGATGGAAGAAAATCGAAGAAAGTTGGATAAATAATATAAACACGATTTTTAGGAATTTATTTATAATACTTAGAAAATATATATTATTAGTAAAAATAGCTTTTAAATAAATATTTACAAAAATCACTTTTAAGTAAAAACTCTAAGTTTATTAAAATAAGGTATTCAGATAGAAAGCTATATTTTATTGGTAAAATAGTTTAGACAATTATTTTAGAAAATATCTATTATATTAAAAACAATATTTTATTTGTCAAACTATTTTGGAAACTATCTTTTATGGATCAAACTATTTAAATAAATACTTGAAAATTTTTGAAAGTTATTTCAGGCTCAAAACCTAATCCTTGTCAGAATACAAGTTTAAGTCAACACTGTATTTTATTAGTGAAAATAACTTTAGAAATATTTATTATACCTTAATAAATAACAATAGCATTATCAAATAAACAAATAATAATAAATGTCATGATAATAATACTTATAAATAAATATCATGATAATAATAATACTTACAATTATATGTGTATACTTTTCATAACAGTAATATTAAGAATAATAATAATAATAATAATAATAATAACAATAATAATAATAATAATAATAATAATAACACAAAAATGTACACTGTTGTGCTCCTCTCGAAGGAGGGAGCACACAGCAGTGAAATAAAAAAAGAAGGCTGAAAGGAGGAGAGAGAAAGAAAGATGGTGATGGGAGAGGATGAGATCGGGGATTCGGAGCGGAGCGGGCGGCCGGTGGCTGACGCCGGCGCGGGCGGAGTCTCGAAAGAGGGAGGAGAGCGGAGGGAGCTGGAGTCTGGGGCGGGAGCGGCTCTCACCGGCGGCGGAGCGGGGAACGGCAGGCGACGGAGGGGGTTTCGGCCGGGCTCGTCGGCGGCAAGGCGGTCGGGGAAAGCGGAAGGAGAAGGCGGTTCGATCGGGCGGTCAGGGGCGCGGCGGGGAGGTCCGATCACAGCGGCGAGGGAGGGCGCCGCGTCAACGAGGGAGGGCGCCGCGTCAACGAGGAGGCGATGGCGCTGGACTCGGCGAAGGGAGCAACGGCACGGGAGTTCGGTGATCGGGGGTTTCGGTGGCCCGACGCGGCGAAGCGGTTTGTCGACACGTCGGCCTCGCGGAGATGGTTCGCGCGCAGCTGCGTGGTCGAGACGCCGACGGAGGGGGTGTCGGGAACCGGTCGGACGCGGTGGCGGAAGGAGGTAAGTAATTGGTGGTTTTTAATTTGGGTTTTGGGTTTGCTGGTGGTTGTTGGCCGCGGGGTTGGTGGCGGTGGTTGGCGTGAGATGGCGGCGATGGTGTCGGATGATGATGGCGATGGCGTTGATAGTGTTGTCGGCGGGTCGGGTCCGGGGGCTGGTAACGGTGGCTAGGCGGCTGGGTTGCGGATGGCCGGGAGTGGCGGAGTGGGTTCCCGTGGTGGTGATTAGGTGGTGACTGGTGGCGTAGGTGGTTGCTGTGATGGGCATGAGTTTGGGCGGTGTCGGCTGCGGTGGTATCTGACAGGCGGAGGCCGTGGTGGGGGATGACAGAGAAGAAATCGGTGGTGGCTCGAAGTTGGGGCGGCGTGGTGGTGGTTGTCGGAGAAGTCAGGGGTGTGCGGGACAGTGGCGATGGCCACGGTGGTTGATTGGCCTGGGTATGGTCAGGAGGATCGGCGGGTTTGGCTGGTGGCGGGGAGGTCGCTGGCCGGAAGCGGCAGTGGTGAGAGGTCAGGGTGGTGGTGGAGTCGACGGGGATACGATGATTTTGATGATAGCGGTGAGTGAGGTTCGCTTGATGGTGGCAGAGAAGGTGATGTCGTAGGGACAGAGGCTAGTGGCGAGGACGAGGGTCTTTTGGCAAAGACGGGGTTAGGGGTTAGGGTTAGGATTTATTGGATCGTGTCGGGATTGTCGACACGGAGGGATTTGAATGTATATGTAAAGCTGTGGAATAAGACGGGGAGAGGACACGGACACGATGCACGGTGGTTGGAAATTATTTATGGAGTAATTTGGCTTATGGAATTAATGGAGGAGTACCTGCCTATTTATAGGATGTGGGAATTCTCAGTTAGATAAAGATTATGATTTATTTAAAACCTAAATAGATAATTAGCCACTAATAAATTTAAATCCAAATTCAAATCCAAATGCAATTCAAATCTAAATCCAATTTAAATCCAATTAAATTACAACCTTCAGCTTAAAATTAGATAAGATAAATCAAATTTCAAAATATAGATATTATTTTAACTATTTAAATAAATCCATAGAATCAAATCAATATTTAAATCGCCATAATAATTCAAAAATATATTTTCCAAAAATACTAATAATATTAATTTTGAAAATAATAAATATTATTATTAAACTAATAAAATATTTATGAAATATATATGTATGTACAAAGAATATTATTTACTATTAATAACTGTATAAACCAAAGGCTTTTTATAATAAATTTATAAACTTGAAAATTTTGATATGGTAGATAAAAATAATTATTATATATATTATTTTGAAACGATACAAATAGAGAAATATTTTTCAAAAAAATATGTACGCTCGCACATATTCGCACTCGTCGAGCAATTTCGAGAAATCGAAATTTTGCGCGTAACGTACAATACGTTATTGAGACGTATAAATACAAAAAGAAAAAAAATCAGTATAAAAATATATTAGAAATTTAGGGGTTTTACAATTCCAGAATAATATTAATAATTTATTCTATTACGCTTATAACTATTATTTAGAAAATGTTTACCCATTCCTAGAAATAACTTGGATGGATTTGTACACACGTAAAATATGTCTACATGGAATCTTTGGATACACTAGATGCCCACATGGGCTTGGACTCGGTTCGGATCCTGTCCGGGCTAAATTGGTACAACTGGGGCATCCTAAATATCATGATCTCAATAAATAAATAAATAAATCATTTATGGGGTCATGTCACAACTTGGCCTAGTTTTCCTAGTTAGTACATCGCTATGGTTTGACCTTCCCTACCAGTGCTAATACAATAGTCAAAGCACGCCACAGCACTATCCGTGCTACAATTTCTAGTCACCTTGTACTCCAATTCCTAACCATGACTAGAGTCATCTGCCGTAATAATTAACTAATCAATTATTTATAAAATCTAAAAATTACCATTTAAAACAAATAAAAAAAATATTTCAAAATTTTTGGGAAGAGGAGTTACAGTCTGTCCCCCGCTCTCTAGTATTCGGGTTCTGGGGCGTGACAGCGACAATACGAAGTCATCGGACAAAGCTGTTGAAGACTGAAAAAGACTGCATCGGAAGGCCGTTGGATTTATCCGCCAATGGCTGGATGACTCGTTGTTTCACCACGTGTCCATAGAGAGTTCGACAAAAGCGTTATGGGGAAAGCTGCATTCGTTGCACAAAAGGAAGACGACTGGTAACAAGACATTTCTTATTCGCCAACTTGTCATCTCGAAGTACACGGAGGGTGCCTCGGTGGCACAACATCTGAACGAAGTTCAGGGTATCATCAATCAGTTGTCTACGATGAAGATGATGATTGATAATGAGCTTTAAGCCTACTGCTTTTGAGTTCTCTATCGAAAAGCTGGAAAAACATTGACGGTGTCGGTGAGCAACTCCACGCCGGATAGAGTTGTCACGATGGAGGCAGTCAAAAGTAGCTTATTGAATGAGAAGATCCGACGCAAGCAAGTTGAATCATCGCAAGAGTTCGCTCTGGTGGCTTCCCATGGGAAGGAAAGACTCAAGTCACAGGCAAGAACACGAAGGAGTTTTCAGGATCTTGTAATTATGGACCATAAGGAGGGCTACTATCACGGTAACAAAAGTAATTATATCAAAATGAACTGTATAGAGCTCAAAGCTGAGAAGGCCAAAGGCAAGGACGATCATGATGATCTCATGACATTGGAAGACATAATTATCGCAGCAACGGATGTAGTGGAATCTTGTGGCATATGTCATGACAGTGATTGGGTTATAGGTACGGGGGTACGCCACTCCATAGAGGAGGATCATCATGTTGTACCTCGACGATAGGTTTGAACGTGTGAAGATGGGCGAGAACAGGACTCCTGTAGATGTAGACATCGATGATGTGCACTTGACAATAGAATTTGGGGAGAAGCTCATCCACAAGGGTGTGCGACATGTACCGAGTTTGTGCTACACGTTGGTTTCAGTAGGGAGGGTGGCAGATGATGGATGACATAGTTTATTTGGAGATAAAGACTGGATGCTTGTAAAGGGTTCCTAACAACTGGCTCCAGAAGATTTACGTTGTGGCATGTACAAGCTCAAGTCGCAGAGTTGTACAGGCAGTCCATAGACACCAAATGGAGGCTCGAGGGGTGTTTGACAGCAGCTGGATCGTCGAAAACTTGTTGAGAAGGTTTTTCGAGATATTTTGAGGGTTACGGGAAATTCGGTTCGTTGAGACAAAGCGACGAATGGAGGTAAGTCAAAGATTAAGGGCCAGTCTGTCGTTCTCATAAAGTTGGTCTATCTATAGGTGGGCATTGCTCTACGAATCCAGTTTTGGTGATGAGTGTTTGTGAAAGCTTCACGGAACGACATTGGTTTCAGCAGTTCAAAAATAGGGAGAAGATAAAGGTTTGCAGCAAACTCAATCTGAGGCAGGTGCATCTCCATTCACATAGTTCATAGGGGAGATGTGGGTCATCGACGGCATACATAGTACATGATATTTTTCTCGAGGATGCATATGTACGGAAGAGCTTTAGTGTCGAACACAAAATTGGGCAGGTTCAGGAGTTTGAATCTCAGGAGGACCGCACCATTCGCTTGGTTGGGCCCGCCAAGGGTGAAGAAGTTCGACGAAACGGTAGCACGTTCCGGTGGAAGAAGAAAGTCGGAGACAGGCAGCCGACATTTACGGAGAGATCGATCGTTAGGAACTTCAATCTTGATCATGTTATTGATATCGACAAAATTTTAGTGGTACAAAAGGTGCTACGTATGGCAACTAGCAAATCGACGTGAGGGTCGAGGAGCTGGAGATGAATGAAGATGCAAAGCAGCTCCAGGATCAGAGATCAGTAGGCCCTTAAGTGTCCAAGCCCATGACTACTAAGCTAATTTTTATACATGCCATGAATTTAAATTTCTTTGAACTAAGTCTATTCCAATGAACATAACTAGTAAAAAAAAATTTACATTGAACTACTAATAGATATCAATTATGTTATTTGGCTCCCAAAATTTTTAGGTAATGCCATCTTCCATTATTTAGCATCTGACATTGCAACTGACATAGCAGCTTACATGGCATATTTTAACCCAAAAAATTAATTACCCAAAATTTTCTATTGTTAATGTAAATGCTAATGCTAATTTTAATTTAATGTTAATATTAATTTTAATGTTAATGTTAAAATTAATGTTAAGGTTAATAATGTTAATGTTAATATTAATATTCATGTTAATTTGATATTAATTTTAATTTTAATATTTATTTTAATGTTAATTTTAATTTAATGTTAATATTAATTTAATGTTAATGTTAATGTTAATATTAATGTTAATATCAACGTTAATTTTAATATTAATGCTAATTTGATATTAAAATTAATTTTAATTTTAATGTTTAGTATTTAATTTTGTCATGTCAGTTGTCATGTCATCAAATATGTCATATGTTATATAATGGAAGATGGTATCGCCCAATTTTTTTTTTAAACCAAATAACATTTTCGAATGGATATACTTAGTAAAAAAAAATTTCTTAGAGTCCACCGCAGCCAGCCCTATCCTCCGCTGGTGTACATGCAGTAGTATTACTTTTTGCACAATCACTTTATTAAGTTATGGGTAAAGTGCATTTAAACCCTCCTTAGATGTCACGAAAATGCAATTAAAGACTCATAGTTTGAATCTAACCCCCATATTTTTATTTTTACTCAAATTGCCCCTTTTTCGTTAATAGGTGTTAAAATACGTGTAAAAAGACGATTTTTGTTTTGTAGGCATTTCTTATGATATTTTAGACCTTGTTGTGACTTGTGGTTGTTTTAAATAGGATTACATCACTCCAGTTCAGTTACACTTCCTCATCAGCAGCTTGGATTGCTAGGTGAGTACATTCTCTGACCGTTTCATTCTTGCTTGGACATATTTACTTATTATAGACTAGTTTACTTGTTGCTGTCACGATGTTATCACGGATTAGCACTATATGGATCTCTTCATGCGATGTTATCCCCTCGGATACATCGGATATATTGTGCTTATGTATTTTATTATGTGTATCGTCTACTCTTTATATTCGTATTATTCATGTATACTCATGTGACATTCATGTACACTCATGATCATGTGAGCCTTCATGTATAATCCAGTGTTCATGTGGACTAGCTATCCATGTGACACACTACTTTCATGTGCAATAGCATAACCTGGACAGATCCTTGTGTACTGATTGGGGCAAGGGGAGTATTTATTTGGTTATGTGATCTACACCATTTTCATGTACAACTCCAAACTAGATTTAAGTCATGTATAACCTACGCTTGTTTACATAACCAAACATGTACTCTAAATCACGTAGTTAGTTCAGTTTTCTTATCTATATCATGTATATCTATTTTCACTATATTATGTTCTTTTTTTACAGTCTCTCTACTATTTATTTACAGCAGTTCATGTATATTATTCTATAGCTTATTTTATATTTCCTTTCATGTTATGATCTGTGTGAGAGATATGTATTCGTTCTTGTCCTGACTGGACCCGTTAAAAATATTACAGATGATGAGGATTGCTACGATACTTACTATAGAGCAGGCCTAGTTGACACAGGTGACCTGGACCCTCAGGAGGATCCAGTAGTCGCTGAGGACTTGTCATTAGCTTAGTCTAGACTTATCTTATTATCTAACTTTATGAGACATTTGAGATTATATTATTCTTTATGGTGTTGATAACACCGAGACTTTTTATTCTATTGTATTTCTCTTATGGTTTTCATATCTATATTATCGTACTGATTATCTTCCTCTAGTTTTGTGATTGAGATTGTATCCTCTTGTGATTATCCTCCGTTTGGGAGAGTATAACACTTTGTGATAGTTGTGATTATGACCTAGAACAGCGTTCTACCGTCGATACTATGGCGTAAGTTGGACGTACCTGTTTGCCATTAAATATCAAGCACAAAAATTACAAATGAATTAAACTTGATTGTAAACTCGCTTGTACAAGAGAAAGCCTAGAAAGAAATCCTAGAAAATAATCTAAGTACAATTGTTTAGTTTTGATTCTGGGAGTGACGATAGAGGCTCGAGAAAGCGTAGCAACTCTGCCTTACTCCTTGGACTATCTGACACGGTCCTTGCTCTTGAAGAAATTGCCCTTCGTAGGTTGCCAGTATTTTACATGGGTGTGGTACCCTGCTATTTATAGTGATATATATTTTGAGCCGCATAGATGGCCACGTGGCCACGTGGCTACAACAGCACATAAAGACCCGCTCTTTGGCCGCCAGCTGGTGACTTGTTGAGATATTGTTACAGCAAATCTGGGTGGTTGAGACTTGGTCAGCTTGCCACGTGTCCCATCGCAAGATAGGATCAGTCTGCTTGAGTCATTTTAAGCCGCATAGGCCTTTCAGTGTTCGGCCA
>JANAVB010031756.1:0-42931 GCA_029216955.1 Iris pallida | reverse complement strand
TCACGCCCCAGTACCGAAATACGGGGACGGACGTAGGCCAGCTACACCGTATAAGGTACGAATACGCTATACGGCGATGACGGCTGTCAAGTCTTGCTTGGTATCCTAGCATGCAATCAATCTATGGCCTAAATCCGACCTCATGTCCACAGGCAAATCATAATGAAACAATATCAAGAGAGATAATCATATGGAAAGCAGGAAATACACATATGAAAATCAGAAATCTACAGTACGAAATAATAATGTAGACGAATATACCTTCCCACAGTTCCTAGCATGGTCTGGAACTGAAGCACATCCCCCACGTCAAGTCTGGAAGATCCACAGGGTCGGTCTCAGGCAATCTGGGAACAATCCAGGGTTGGTCAGGCCAACCGTAGCAAGTACCAGAAAGGAAGGCTCAAGGACGGGCGAAGAAAACCAGCAGAATAAAATGTGACAGAAATAGCATCTAAAAACAGTAAATAAGGTAAGGGATCGTGCGGTACCAACGCACGATTACAGAATATAAGGCAGCAATCCAACTACTAGTACGTAAGTAACCAACAATCATCACAATCATCCTAACATACACTAATGCCCACATCGCTAACTGGAGATCGTAGTCTGTCATCGGAACAGTAATCCACCCCTACATCAAACAAGAACAAGAGAATAAAATACTGAGCCGGGACAATGTTACGCACCAGCCAGCTTAGCAAACAGCAAGCCATACAATTTATATGAATAAACGGCCACTCAAATGCCTACGGCTTTCTATGTGGAAGTTGGGTTATCCCAACAATGCAAGTATGGGAATCCTCAGATCGTGCCGTCCCAGCAGGGCTGGCGAGGACAAGTATAGCATGTAAGAAGAGCACCGATCCCTCGTAAGGCCACCGGGCTTTGCATGCCACCACCGGTCCCTCGTAAGGCTACCGTGCCGACCATGCCATGTATATATAATATATAGTACATAAGTAACCGGATATTGCCATCCACTAGTGCGCATGATAACAATATCCGTGGCGGCCAGCCTACAGGTCATGACTAATGTCTGGGATAAGGCTGGTAATACACGATCTCGGGATTCCGTTCCCCCCCCAATGTTTCTACCAGTTTAAGTTGCCTAGATTAACCATAAATTTATCCGGAATCACATGTCGTGGTCACATGATCATCCTCCTAGACGTCGTACCTCAGTACGAGAACGCTAAGTAAGAATCAACCTCCGCACCTATAGTCCCAGTTGTGATCCATCCTTAGTGTTATGCAAGAAGCAAGCAAGCAAGCAATCCTAACCACTCTAAGACTATAGGCCAACTACCAGATACCCGTGCAGGTAATCATATAATATAGCCAGAATATCAAGATGGCATCGCAATGCCATATAATCATGGAAGTAGCACCTCAAAGTGCCAATAGACAAAGGGCACCGCAGTGCAATGTCAGGGCCAGCACCTCACAGGGTAAGCTGGACTTATAGTACGGATACAGGTAGTCAGGTCTGGGACAAGGACAACTCTGTCAGTCACAAGAAGTCATCTGCCCACATCGTGGCATGGATATCAGGTCAAGTACAAGACCAGAACCTCTACTATAATAATATCTCAAGCATATATGGGAGCCTACAGCTCCAATCATCAAGTCGGTCTACCCACCGGATCAATCTATCAATAGTCTACCAATCCTCGATGGAATAAATATTATATCAGGAAAATACAATCACTTGGTACTAGGCTAATCACTATAGACAATGCTAGGCCCTCTAGCTCACAAGAATCCTCCGAGTCAATGATCACAGGCTATCAGCAACTAAGTCTCCCAACTACCGGGATACAGCAAAGGTACTAGGTTTGGGCGTTTGGGAAGTCGAGTAATAATCATATATTGATATCCTCGATATTCTATTCGTTCCGCGAGACCCTCGCACCAATATCAAAATCCAAGAGTCCTCAAGACATATCTGGTCAAATTAGAACATCACCAAAGAACTAGTAACACTATCTAAGAATCTACTTAGTCCACCATAACCACTATCTCAATATCATATCTCCTTATAGTCAATCCTCGTATAAGATCATAATCCCAACACATGGGTCAACACTAATCAATGCCGTCGGAAAATGGCAAGGATTGTGTGAACCACTCTGGATCAGATCCACAACCCTTAAACCAAACAAGGACCAGGGTTGCAGACCTTCACCCGAGTAGAACCGCCCTCCTTACGCAATCCGACGGACAGGACAAACAATGGGATAACAAACTAAACTAGAACACCATCTAAAAGAAGAGTCACGGGTCAAGAGTCCAATGGATGATACCGTCGAAAAGGCAAGGATTGCGTGAACCACTCTAGATCAGATCCATAACCCTTAAATCAAACAAGGACCAGGGTTGCAGACCTTCACCCGAGTAGAACCGCTCTCCTTACACAATCCGACGGACAAGACAGGTCAAGACGCTAGGCGACTAATCTAGTCGGGAGTCTACCTAGCAGGCAATAGGGTCAGGGATGCCATACCAAAAAGAACATGCATGAGTTCAGTCCAGCAAACCAAAGGAATGGTTTTGCCTAATCCTTCGAACCAAATTCCCAACTGGAAATTCTGGAAAAATCCGGCAGAGTCTCCTTTGTAATCTGGATGGGAGCACCCTACGAATAGGGACTAAGACCACTCGGCACAACCCGTAGGAGAATCGCAGAATCGCAGGCAGAGAACACTAAGTCTCAGCTACCAGCAGCACTACGATGCGTACTGGGAACAAATCGATAGCCGAGAACACTAAGTCTCGGCCTCCAGCAGCACTACGATGCGCACTGGAAACCAATCGAACCCAAGACCACTAAGTCCCGGCCTCCAGCAGTACTATAATGCGTACTGGACGCCAAGCCAACATGCATAATATAATCAACTAACCGCCTCGCAGGGCGCATCACAGCACATGCCCCTAGTTTTAACCCAAGCACAATCACAGCCACAAGAATAGTTCGCCAAGCCGTTACTCGACCGTGAGTCGGACACGGGGCATACGGGGACAATCCATACAAGTGAGTCGTGCTCGTGTCCTCAGAGCTGTGGATGACCCATCCGAGTTTTCCGATACGGTCTATCCCGGTATCGGACCAAGCTATTCTAAGTTATCATCATGGCAGTTCTACTACAAGGCTACACTAATCATGGTTATAAAATTTACAAGTACAAATTAACTAAATGAATAAAATCCAGGAGAGAGGGCAAGAGCCGTCGGTGAGCAAGGGATACTTGCCTAGAGGGCTCGGTTAGGTAAGCAAGTCTTCGACAATCGCGATCCAAGCTAGCACGCCAATCGAGATCCTCAGAACACACAATAAATAATCATCAGCACCAAATAATAAAATAATAGAATAATCATAAGAGATGGCAGAAGGCTATACCGTGTGGGTCCTGCAAGCAGTGCAGGGATCGAGCACGGAAACTGAGGTACGCGGATCGATACGGACACATAAACCGAGACGTGCACGTATATCGAGACGCGTACGAGAATCGAGATGGCACGAATATCGAGATGAACGGGAAACACGTGCACATAAATCGAGACGTGCACATAGATCGAGAAAATTACGAATATCAGAATGGTCTACGAATCATGCGACACACAAATCGAGGCAAGCACGTAAATCGAAATGACCCAAAGTCCAAGGAGCACGTAAATCGATACGGCACACAAATCGAGGCGCACATGCAAATCGATGCGGTACAGAGTCCAACGCGGCATGCAAACCGAGACGGTCATGCAAATCGATACACGTACGCGAATCGATACGGCATGAAAATCAAGAAAGATACAAAGGCCGAGGCACAGAAAACGAGACGGTGCGCAAACCGAGATGGCACGTTGCCCGAGGCAGTGCAGGGCTCGAGGCGTCCCGCTGCCCAAGGCAGCACGTGAATCGAGGGCACACAAAAACCAAGAAGGCGCACGCAAACCAAGCAGCACACTGCTCGAGGTAGTGCGTGCATCGAGGCACGTGGCCCGAAGAGCACGCAGCCCGAGGCTGGCTCGCTGCTCGAGCAGCGCGGGGCCCAAGGGCGTCCCGCCGCTCGAGGCGGTGCTGGCCCGGGCGCGGCAACGGCACGGCGGTGGTGTTGGCCGCCGGGGAAAAAAGGAAAGGAAGGGGTGGAGGAGATCGGGGCTCACTGGGGCAGCCAGGTCGGGGTGGCTCGCCGGCAGCGCTTGACCTCCGGCAGGGGAGAGAGGAGGGGTCGGGGCTCGTCGTCGGGAAGGGGACAGTAGAGGCGACAACAACGATGAGGATGGGGGCAGCGCTGGAAGTAGTGGTGGTGGTCGCAGGGGTGACGGGCGGCCGCGCTGGAGGTCGGTGGCGGTGGCTGGCGGTGGCGGCTCCGGGAAGAGGGAGCTCAGGGAGGAGGCGGCGAAGGCGGTGGCGGTGCTGGTGGGTGATGGTGGCAGCGGTGGTCGTGGCGGCCAGCGGTAGCCAGGGCAAAGATGGTGGTGGTCGTGGGAGAAAATGAGGGTGAGGGAGAAGGTGAGCTCGGGAGGGGGAGTGTGGGAGAGCAAGGAGAGAGAGGGATTCAGAGTGATGGAGAAGAGAGGGCTGGTCCGTGGGGGAAGAAAGAGGGATCGGGAGAGAGAGAAAGGTGAGGGGTGGTGGCGGCTGAGTGAGAGAGGGGAGTGAGGGTTTGGGTTAGGGTTTTCTTTTGGGGTAGATATAGGAATCAAGGAATTTAATTAATAACAAATAATTATGAGGGCAAATCACCTCCAATAAAATAATAAAAATTTCAAATATATCCCAAAATTAAAATCTTCCAAAATACGAAATACAGTCGTATGCCTATTTTCAAAAAAATAGGGATCTGACACGATCACACCATATGGGAAGTAGAGAAGACAATTTTATTGTAAAGAAGAGAATTAGACTGCTATATTGAAAATCTGAAGGTATAAAGCCTCAGATTTTATGCGATAAAACGTACCTCAGACTCATTCAAGTCAAGTGTTTGCATAATTTTTGGTGCCATCTTCTCAGTTTTGCATTTTAGCATCCAGTAATCTACTAGAAAAAAATTAAGGAAAAAATGTATTAGATTATTAAGCAGGAAACTACTCATGAATTAATAGAAAGTAAGAGTCAAGAGCATCATAGATTATCATACAAGTAGTTTGAAAAACAAAGTTGGATTTACATCATATTTTTAATTTGGACGGTCAGAAAAATGAATCGAAGAATAAATTACCAATCCCTGGATCCTAACCCTCATTCTAAAAGGCAATGCTTCCAGCTTCTAACTATAATATTTATGACAAAAAAATCTTACCAACTAAACATTAACAATCAAAACAGATTTATAAATAAAAAATGAAAACCCTAACCTGTTGAAAGCATTGAGTGGTTGAATACAATTCCGGTGATAATATAGACGAATCAAGACATAGAATAAAAACAAACCCCTAAAGAAAACCGAAAAATTAGGATGACTGAAAAATCAGACTAATTACAATATAATAATCAAAACAAATTTATCAAGGTTCCCTAACCTGTAGAAGAACTTACTTCTCTCATCGATTTGGAAGCACAAAACTTATGGAGGCCATCGATCAATTTGGGAGCACCAAACTTATACAGGCTATCGATCGATTTGGGGCACCAAATTTATGGAGGCCACCGATCGATTGGGGAGCACCAAAATTTTGGCTTTAATTAGGGCATAATCAAAAATATAATCAATTTCTTGTTAAAACAAATAGGGCTTTAAACACCACTGATTGATTTGGTAGCACCAAAATTTAGTCGATCAGGGGAAAGATCGACAAGCAAATTACAAGTTTTCGTAAAATTTTAAAAAAAATGGAAATTACAAAAATAAGAGAACTTACTTCTCCAAACCTTCTTCACCTGGTGATGAAGACGAAGAGAGAAAGCTCCCAAATCTATTGGTGACCCGCGGGAATGAGGGAGTTTCTGTTTGGAGAAAGAACCAACCGACGGAGGGTTTGTTCCACAAATTAGAAAAAGAAGATGAGCAACGGGAATTTCATTTTTTCCAATTGCATGAGCCAAAACATTGGGGAGGGAACTTTTTAGGAATAATTTAGGATCCCGCTTGATTTTAAGGTGGACCCCAAATAAATTTTTAGGAGATGCATATCTAATCTTTTAAAAAAAATTGAACTATCTACAAACAAAAGATATTGTTAAATGTTGAATTTACAATATTTATCATGAATCGTTGTAAACAAGAAGGAGGTTCACAACATTTAAATATAAAATATTGTTATTATCAACATTTTACAACGTTATAACTAGAAAAATTGTAAAAGATCTAACTTTTTACAATATTTTTAAAAAATGTTGCAAATGGAACGTTGTAAAACGTGTTTTTTCTTGTAGTGCATCTGCGGAGGAAAGTCACCAAAATGAACTGAGACCATGTTCGCGATAACAGTCTTCTCGTCTTGCTGCAAAGTGACAACACCAGCATTGACTAGCTCCTGAATTTTGCCTTTGAGCACATAACATGCGCGAGTAGGATGCCCAATGAACCTGTGATAGACAGAATATTTGGGATGATCAGTCTTACCGACCTCATCAGGCTTCTTCGGGTCTGGAAGATGGAGCTTATTGCTTTTGATCAAGCAATCAAAGATACTCATGGTGTCATTCTCGTCAAAGGAGTACTCTACTTTCGGACGAGGTTCCCTTGGTGGAGGTGCAGAAGGAGTAGAAGTAGACGTAGGTGGAGCTACGTTGACAGCCAGAGATTCTTTGTTCTTCAAGTTGATATTCAAAGTCTCTTTTTCCTTGCAGTTGTTCTGGCGATTACCACCACCCGATGTTTGATGTTCATTTCGGTAGGGGTTAGAATTGTGTACCCCTAGCTGTTTGAATTTGTCAGCACTAACTTCAGCTGCTTTAGCGTTGACAATGAAGGATGGCCAGTCTTGGAACTGAGTTGACCCTGTCCACATGCTGATGATAGGCAAAAGATTTGCCTTGCAGGTATCAATAGTCACAGCGGCCGGAGTTCCAGGAGGCATTTTTAAAGCTTCTCGGCGGAACCTTTCAATGAAACTCTCAGCGGTTTCATTATGCCTTTGTTTGATTTTATTAAGGGCTGACATGGTCATGTCGTTGATCCCCTCATAGAATCGTTTCAAGAAGATTTGTTTTAAACCTGAGAAAGAGGTGATACAGCCATCGGGCAAGCTTCTGTTCCAATCGTATGCTACGCCGGCTAAACAGCCGACGAATACCCTGGTAAGAAGAGCGTCATTTGGCTGAAGTTGGACAGTCATTACCTCAATGTGGTTAATGAACTGACTAGGAGAAGTGCTGCCATCAAACAACGAAATTGTAGAGATTTTGTACTTTAGAGAAAATGGGACTTCCTTTCATTCAAGTGGGTAGGGTTGCTTGATCCCCAACCTCTGCAAATTGTCCTTCTCTTTGAAGGCCTCGAATTGACTGCACAGGAGTTTGACAGCTTCATTAGCATCTTCCAATGATGTAGAAGGAGTAGGCTGAATCAGAGTGTTAGAGGGAGGAACAGCGTGGTAAGCACTACCCCCAGCACTTGACTGACTGGATGTAGGTTGAATCTGTACAGGAGGTACTTGAGGAGATGCTACCCCCAGTCCTACATTGACAGGCACCAACGATACTATGATCTCAGGATTTGCAGCAGGTACAGTCGGTGGTACTGTATGTTAGGCCACGATAATAGAATGCATACTTGCAACCATTTCAGCCATGGTCTTCATCTTGTCTTCTAGTGCAGCTATCCGTTGTTCTTGACTTGCTGAACTGGAAGCATCTTGGTCTTCAGTGACAACATAAGCTGTCACTTCTCTAGGTACAGTGGAGGACATTGTCTGTTTAGAACTTTCGCTGTATGCATCATAGTCGGAGAAAGAATCATCTCCTGAGTGAGAAAGAGGGAGATGACCAGAAGGATCTTGAAGATTCTTTTGACCGATTGTGTCTCAGTTTCGGGATCTGGTATGTCGAAATACTCCTTCAGGAGATTCTTGGAGTAGATCTAAATACCGCTGGCTGGGCTTGCGAGGCTTGCCATGCTTGGAGCACTTTCTACCCCCAGTGTCTCTGGAAGTCATGTTGACGGAAGCGTACAAAACTTCGTCTTCATCTTCTTACATATGTTCAGAGTTTGTAAAGTTCAGGCGATCGAAGACAGATCATTTTGTTGTCTGACAACAACACTTGATAACAACCGTGTGATTACAATGGTGTCCAAGTGGTTGTACTGGAGGTGTTGAGATGTTGTCCCATTTTTGTTTAAGGTGTTCTCAAAGATCAGGAACGATGACGGGACGAGAAGAAGTCTGAGGGATATGTTCTTTGACAACATTCGGAATTTCGGTTCTTCAAATGTTTTGTCCCTTGAGTGTACAGGGAAGTACTCATTTCATTAGCATAGGTGTTAGGATTTTTGATCCTAGAAGTTTGCCTTTGATGCTGGTTGGTCTTCGGCATTGGCTGTTTGCGTTTTGCCGAAGTTGGTCTATTGAGATAAGTCCTTAGATCAGCAAATTCACCCCCAGGGGTTTCTGTCTGAGACACCAGCAATTTTCCCTATTTTGAACGAGATATCCTGAGAGTTGGGAGATCTTGGAATTCTGCTACCAGAGTAGGCAGAATACCTCTTTGATCAGTACACTTCCCTTTCGTAAGGAAGGAAGAAGAACTCTTGTTTGAGAGAGTTCTTGTACTGACTGGTGCCGAGGCATGCTCAGATTGATCTTCTACGGTAAAAACCGAGGAAGACTGAGAAAAGACTAAAGGTTCTTTTTCTTTGTTTTGTAAGGAAGGGTTAGCTAAAGAGCGTTTCCCTCTATTGTCTTCCAAGTCGGGGGACGAAGAAGTTTGAAAAAAGACCAACAGGCCTTTTCCTTTGTTCTGGGGAGGAGGAGGAACAGTCAACAGACTACCCCCAGTGGATTGCGCTGGAGCAACAGGGTGCTTGGGAAGAGGAGCAGAATTTTTCCTTTTGCTGTAAGAATAAGGGAGATTAGCCAAAGGGCTGTCTCTCTTAAACTGCGCTGGCATATTTTGTGCAGAAGTTGAAGTGGCAGTAGGCGCATTGGCAGGTTGCACATGAGAAGCTCTGACAGATGGCCTTCTGGCCACAGTCACAGCAGATTGTGCAGTAGGAGTCTTGACTTCAGAGTGCTTGAGTTGTATTCTGGTTGCTAGAGTGGTAGACTGCACAGGCAGATTTGTAGCCAAATACGCCAGGGGAAGAGGAGTCTTGTACTTCGCCAGAGCAGCATAGGAAGTGGTTTGTGTACTGGCTAGAGGAGCAGCATACTGTGCATGGGCAGTAGTAGTAGACTGCGCAACAGTCTTGGGAGCAGAGACAGCAGACTGCGCAGCAGAGACAGCAGGCTGTGCAGAGGGTTGTGCAGAGGACTTTGGAGTCCACACTGAACAGACTTTGCTCTTGGCAGAAGTCACAGTACGACGAGTAGTCCCGGAGTTGATCATCGTCTCGTAGGCCGTCTGGTTGACCTTTACAACCAGCGTCTTCTGCGTCTTTCCGATAGACGCAACATCACATTGAGTTGTCACTTCCTCGTTGGAGGAGAAAGTCGTCCCCAGCAGAGTCGCCATTTTGTTTTTGCAAACAACCACAAGCTATCATGGACTTATAGCCTTGCTATTCGACGAACCATTCAACGCAAGTAGCTAGCCCCGAAGAAAGTTTTCGAATAACCCGAGCGGTTCGTCTAGATATAGTTATACCTGTTTTCCTCCGGAACGACGCGGTCCCATGGCACCCAGGGTTGCCGCTCGTAGAAACTCCTTCTCGTCGACAAGTTGTCCAATGACCATGAAAGAGTCGACTCGAACTTACCTCTCACACAGTCATTCCTCTTCCAGTGTTACCATCTCTTTCAAAACCAAGTTCAAGACTTCTATCCTTGAGACCCCTCGACGACCTACGGTCGCGAGTATTCTTTCCATGTTACCATATCATTTCATTCAACACATGAATGCCTATTCGATAGTCCTTTCTCCAAAACTCACTTGAATCAATCATGGTCCTTGCCTTAAAACACTAAGTTCGTGACATCGTGCAACCAACTTGAACTCTATGTGACACCACCGCCCAAGACATACTCTATATGACGGGCTTTGAGACCGTAAGACTATGTGGCTATACCCAGTCGTAGAACTCGTAGGACCGTGCTTGCTACTACTCCGATAGCCTAACATAACTTTCCTAACTTAACTTCGCAACAACTTGACAAGCAAAGGCTGCGTCAAGCCTCGCATTGCGGAAATGTGTAGCGCATGCGTTCAACTTCTGAATGACCAAGTCATTTGGGTGCCTAGACTTATGTCATAAGCCGTGCAACGTAACTTAACTCATGGGGTAAGCCAAGGCTTTGCCAAGCATTGGACGATGGGACCGTGCATGCTTTATGAAGCAATTATGCGGGCGACGCCTATGAATTTGGCTAACTCTTAGCTTGTGGCGAAGACCAACTTTCCTTCTCCCAAGCCACAGGACGAAGGATCGAGTGTCATTTTCAAAGCACACCGTGCACCAACTCTAAGCCAACAGTTGGACCTTTCCATATTCTAACTCAATTTGACTCATCGGGATTATTCTCCTTTCTATGTGGATTCGTCTCTTTTATTATCAAGCCTACTTGTACAGGTTGAAAATATACGATTTATTATGTGAAGGCTAAGATGAGACAAGTTCACCGAAACTACCCCACCTGAGCGAGCGGTCGCCTCGACCGAGCGATGTCTCAAAGTAGCCGTTGCAAGGCTAAGTCCGAACGCCGTTGGCATTTCGATTCCTCCGATTGACTGAGTGGGACGGGACACTATATCATACACCACTCAAAAAAAGTTTCATCCTCGAAACTAACTGAGTACACTTATCGACTTATAACTTAATTCAACATTCAAGGACTCTAGGACACCTACTCCTATGCGTTTCTTAAATTCGAGCTGCGCTCGTGCAACCCATAATCTTTTCTTCAAAACTCACGATCTCAAAATCCTCGACACTTTTTCGTTCCTCAAGTCTCACTTGATTCAGCGTATCACTTAGTTTAGATTGTGCACACATTCCAGGCGTCCCCGAAATACATGCATTTCAACCAAGCCTTGTGATAGTGAATCCAATTCCACCTATCGATTCATCCACTCAATCCCGAAAGTTAATCGTACCGATGTAACTCTCGCAACATGGATATCTCGCCTAGCCGCTAGGTCATCTCTCTAGGCTAAAGTCATCCGTCAGTATTGGAATCATAGTTCCCAAACAACAATATCAACACTGACCCCATCCTAAGGTTAAACCAAGTTGGTAGTACGGGGTTTTCTACCCATGCTCGCATCACTCCGATTTCTAAACTTCGAGCATAGATTTCCTACACACATCCTAACATTCGTCGCACGGGGTCCGAGTCATTTAGCAAATCCATCTTATGACAACTTACGTTCAACCAATTCCACGACGTATCAATATCGCTCGTTCAACAAACCATCTTGCATCGTCATCCCTTTAAACACGTTCGATATAGTTTGCCTATCAATCCTTCTCAAATTTAAACACGCTATGACACAATTCATCGCTAACCAAAATTTTACATCCCACACTTCCTAAGTCATCTATTCCAATTCACGTAATCGATCATAAGGTCGTCTAGCTTAACAACATGTTGCGCCCCAATCTCATGCGAGTCAGATTATCCACGGTGGACATGAATCACCATGTACGCTCCCGCGGGATAATCATCCTCATCGGGACGTAACTCTTATTTTGAGTCTAGACTAATTCATTCTTCGATACGCGGATTAGACCTACTCAATCCTCAGCTTTATTCAATCATCAATCGCAAGTCTAAATATCCTCGAATTTTCTTTCGCATCAAACCAACAAGTCGAGATAATCAAAGTTGTCGCGTCCTAATTTTTCGAGTTCGATCATTCCTGCGACATGAATCACCATGTCTGCGCTCACGGAGAATGATCACCCCAAACCCAACGTGACACATGTGCAAGGCTGGAGTTGCGCTCGCGCAAGACAAGACCGTCGACGTGGTAGTTATCAACGTAACCATCAAGACACAATCATTTTCATCCAACATTCATCTCGATCAAAATCTTAAGTATAGCATCCAACCGAACAATAACCCTTGCACGATCGTCATTCGCCGAGTCAGAGTACCCCTGAGTTATCCCATGTCGATCTTTGATACGCCTCAATACCATCGATGACATGCGTAACCTGATGATCTTCCTTTGCAACAAATTCTGAGTCGTATGAATGGTGCTATCGTCCGACTGGATAATCTCATCAACATTTAAACTCAAGTTCGATTATTATCCCTCGAATCCTTTACAACATCAATTTCCTCAAACCCAAATTCACTTATCGTTCATCCGTCCATCTTAAGTCATCGACCAACGTATTTCCTCAATTCGCATCATTCCCTGCTAACTCAAATCATCAAGCAACATTCAATCCAATCCTCAGAGTCATTGCGTAACTTCAAAATTCAACTTTTATGCATGCTATCTGTCGTGCTAACTTTTCATATACGATCCGTATCAATTTCTTCGATCAAGTCATCCGTTCACTACACCTTAACTTTTCTCAATTCAATTTCACCTACTCAATCATTTTTGCATTTTATACTCACGCAATCCTCAATCCCGTGCACGTTTCACGTCAATTTCTAGGTTGTTCGAATCAACTCATCAAAACTCAAGACTATAATTTATTCAACGATTACTCAATCTGTGGCTTTGCATACACGCGACGCTTGCTGATAGACTCATCGACACCCCCACATCCTCAATTGATCGATCGACATTCCTGAGGCTATCGTATACACCACTCAGGAATGAAGTCATTCAACAAATCCTCAAAACTTTCATTCAAATCAAAATCGACTTCTTCGAATCCCGTTCGAACCATTCCTCTAATTTCAAGCATGCTCATCTTATATTGTACCGACGTTATCGTCGCTCGATAGCACCCCCATCGATAGTCATCTCATTTACTCAATCGAGTTCAACTCGTTCTTGTTCGACACTATTTAATTCCCGCACTCGACTTTTCTATGGTCGATGCAACTTTGGTGTATATGCCCAGCCAGACTTAGCCAACCGTGCTTACGCGAACCATCTTTTTATTTTGTCAAAAACTATTCTCCTATGTTTTACAAAATAGATAGACTTATTGTATGGACATCCGTGGGATATTTGAAAGAGAGCGCACCAACGATATCAACTTTGCGGAAGCAACACTTCAGAGTTTGCGGAAACAACGGAGTTAAAGAATTCAATCGAAAGCCCAAGGACGTAAAGTCGTGCTCTGATACCATTAAATCAACCATGGTTCATGCCTTAAACACTAAGTTCGTGACATCGTGCAACCAACTTGAACTCTATGCGACACCACCACCCAAGACATACTCATATGATAGGCTTTGAGACCGTAAGACTATGTAGCTATACCCAGCCATAGAACTCGTAGGACCGTGCTTGCTACTACTCCGATAGCCTAACATAACTTGCCTAACATAAGTTGCCTAACTTAACTTCGGAACAACTTGACGAGCAAAGGCTGCGTCAAGCCTCGCATTGCGAAAACGTGCCGCACATGCGTTCGACTTCTAAACGACCAAGTCATTTGGGTGCCTAGACATATGTCATAAACCCTGCAACACAACTTAACTCATGGGGCAAGCTAAGGCTATGCCGAGCCTTGGACGATAGGACCGTGCATGCTTTATGAAGCAATTATACGGGCGACGCCTATGAATTTGGCTAACTCTTAACTTGTGGCGAAGACCAACTTTTCTTCTTCCAAGCCACGGGACGAAGGATCGAGTGTCATTTTCAAAGAATGTCGTGCACCAACTCTAAGCCAATCGTTGGGCCTTTCCATATTCTAACTCAATTTGACCCATCGGGATTATTCTTCTTTCTATGTGTATTCGTCTCTTTTATTATCAAGCCTACTTGTGCAAGTTAAAAAGATGCAATTTATTATGTGAAGGCTAAGATGAGGAAAGTTTACCGAAACTACCCCACCTGAGCGAGCGGTCGCCTCGACCGAACGATGTCTCCAAGTAGTCGTTGCAAGGCTAAGTCCGAAAGCCGTTGGCATTTCGATTCCTCCGATTGACTGAGCGGAACGGGGCACTACACTTAGTCTCACAAGAACAAGGCTCGTCATATAAGGTATGTGACTTGAGCGATAGCGTCACCTAGAGACCAAGGTCTGTCTAAGGCACGAGCTACGGTTGGTTTAGAAAATCATACCATGGACAAAGGAAGTCCACGCGACTGGTTGTCGCCGAGATCGGTCCCACTACTTGGGAGTCTCGATAAGTTTCGTTCACGAGATCGATCCCGCTACTTGGGAGTCTCGCTACGTCACGATAAGGAAGCACACGAGATCGGTCCCGCTACTTGGGAGTCTCGATAAGTCTCGTTCACGAGATCGGTCCTACTATATGGGAGTCTCGCTAAATCTCAATAAGAAAGCACATGAGATCGGTCCCGCTACTTGGGAGTCTTGATAAGTCTCGTTCACGAGATCTGTCCCACTACTTGGGAGTCTCACTAAGTCTCGATAAGGAAGCACACGAGATCCGTCCCAGTACTTGGGAGTCTTGATAAGTCTCGATAAGGAAGCACATGAGATCGGTCCCGCTACTTTGGAGTCTTGATAGAAAGTTGGAAAGCATGGTCATGAATAAGAAAGGACTTGGTAGATTGAGTTGAGTCTTGCATGGTCATTGGACAACTTGTGCACAAGGGTAAATTCCTCGAGCGATCCTGGGGCGCCGGGTTCGTGTAGGCCTAGAAAGAATTACAAATATTGTATGGCCTTCATCGACGGTACGACTCGATTGAAGTGAACCGTTATAATATAGGTTGTGGGTCATTCGATAGGAGCTCGTACCTCACCACGCGAATGGTCGCTGTATGCATAAAATCCAGGATAGCTTGACATTGCTAGTGACCACTCATATAGATGTGTCGGCAAGAGCGGCTATCCGCGTGTATGCCTTTGGATTACGTCGATTACTAGCAGGTTACGAGTTGGGTTATCAAGTTATGCTTATCGTAAGCACTAACCTTGAGTCAGCACGAGTTAGGTGTGCACTGTTGCAGCACCATTTCGGAGCCTAAGAGTGGAGTATAGCAAGGATACGTGCTTCGGTATGAATGTGGCATTGTTGTATCGAGTTAAGTCAGGAAGGGCCGTAAGGCGAGTTGGTTAAGTCTGGTGACCCTTGGGAGGCACGACCTCGGTCTTAAGGTACAATCAAGTCCGTTGGTACGACCAGCATGAGTCGTCCCCTTGACGTCTTTGGCACGAGAATGGTCTAGAGGCACATAGAACAAATGAAGGTCTTGGCACGGCCGAGTTGCATAAGTTTCCACTCGGCGAGGCACTGCCTTAAATATATTGAAGTCGCGAATAGAATATAGCACGACCATATCGTTGCAGTGCCAAGTATTGGCCAAGATGTCTTTATCTTAAAATTGATCCTAAGGCAAGACTAGAAAGACAATCAAAAAGGGATTAGCTACATAAAGTAAATGAACGTGTCGATTTTGTATGGGTGGGCGAGGAGCTCACTCCACGAGTACAGTTGAGTACTGACACCCACACAGTTTTTATATGCAGGCACAGGTAGAAGCTCGTGGCACGGAGCTCGCTTGGATGCATCGAGGCATGGAGTTCCTTGGCGATTCGAAGCATACGGCCGCATAGAGTAAAGACTTATACGGGACATAATGTATGGACATTGCCTTCCGAAGCATTCGCTGGCTCAAGCATTGTATCGAGAGATAAAAGAGAGCAGAGTGACTTATAAAATGAGAGAAAAGTGAGCTTGAGAGACTTGTAATCATGTCCTTGCGCCCTATTGTAATCTTATTGTTCAATATTAATAAAGAGCACTTTTGAATAACTTGGGTTTTGCTTTAAATTCTACTGCATGTTCAATATTTCTGCTTGGGACTTCTATGCGACGGTCCTGTCGCAGCCACTGTAATCGACCGTTATGAAACTGCCTTACATGAGTACAATCTTGCCTCGTGCGGCATCATGCCTTAGCGAGGACGATCGCTCCTACGGGAGCGGGGCGTGACACTATGTCGACGATGGCTAGTTCATGCCAGTGACCTTTCATATAGATAAGTTGGCGTGCTGAGCGGTTATCCCCATGCACGGTATCGGTCGAATCAAAGGAAGTGTAAATACGACACAACTGAGTCAAGGAAAGATATGCACGGTTGCAACACCAGTATGAAGCCTAAGACTTGGCTATAGCAAAGATACATGCTTTGGCACGAGTCGTGGCGTCGAGTATTAAGTTTTTGGCATAGAGTTGCATACATCGGATTCTAGTTGATTCGAGTTAAGTCAAGAAGGGCCGTTAGCGAGTTCGATTAAGTAATGTTGAGTTACGAGGCACGACCTCGATACGTTGAGGCACAGCCATGCTGTCATGGTACAAGTATAGGCAAGACTAAGTGGGGAAGCACTGCCTTAATTATAATGAAGCACGAATAGAGTTTATGGCACGACCAAGTTGTTGCGTTCCAAATAGGGGCCGAAATGCAAGCACGAGTCGATAAGTTGACGTCGTTGACACGAGAATGGTCTAGAGGCAAGGTATAAGTAAGTTGTTGGTGCAAGATACGATGATGGTCTAGAGACACAAAATAGGCCAAGAGTTTATGTCCTAAAATCGATCCTAAGGCAAGAATAGAAAGATAATCATAAAGAAATTATGTTGTACAAAGTAAATGAACGTGTTGGTTTTGGTATGGGTGGGTGAGGAGCTCACTCGCTCCACCAGTACAGTTGAGTACTGACACCCATACAGTGTTTATGTGCAGGCACAGGTAGAAGCTCGTTGACGCGGAGCTCGCTTGGATGCATCATGGCATGAGTCCCTTGGGGTTTCGAGACGTGCGGCCGTATGGAGTCTGGACTTATACGGAACATAATGTGTGGACATCTCCTATCTGAAGCACCCACTGGCTCGTCAAATTATACTAAGAGATGTGAGAGAGAGATGAGTGACTTATATTTTGAGAAGAGTGAGACTGGAAGATTGTAATCATGGCCTTGTACCATATTATAACCTTTGTTTCAATATCAATAAAGAGCATTTTGAATGATTTATGTTTTGCTTAAAGTTTTTGCAGTTGTTATTTAATGTTTCTATTTGAGACTTCTGTGCGACGACCCCGTCGCAAGCTATTGTAACTGACCGTTATGGAACCCGCCTTGCGTGAGCACAACCTAGGCTCACGCGGTATCACACCTTAGAGAGGACGATTGGTCCTATGGGACTGGGGCGTAACAGTTCTGGGTCTGAAACCCCGCAATATCCAAAGGGATTGCCCATTAATAGTGGTTCTAGGTACATGACCCTGCAGTATTCCAAAGGATTACCTACTGGACCTAACATTATTCCAGTCAATGGTCCTCCTTTGAACCAAAAGCTAGATGCCTAGTTGATTTTCTTTGAACTAATATCATAAAATTTTATGGTAGGATTGCAGAGACACAATATTAGAACGTCTTCAAGCCCATTTTTCCTGCTAAGTCCTCGGCCAGCTGGCGCTTGAGACCTTTGGTAAATGGATCCATCAGATTCTCCTGGCTCCGAACATCTATCACGATAATAATTCCTCTTTTAGTGAGATCATTTACCGACCTATGCCTTAATCGTATAGACCTATTCCTGCCATTGAAGAGGTCATTTGATGCCATCGCTGCAGTCGACTGGTTGTCGCAATAAATTGGAACTACCGGAATATGCGCACCACCCACAGGAAGATCGTGTTCGATTGTCACAATACATCGGCATCACCTAAATTTGTGTACAAACCACAGAAAGATCCTTCCTGAGCTCCCAAAGCCATTCTGCTTCGCACTCGAAGTAATTTTGCTTCATCCGCTGTAGCTAACAGAACTCAGATTCCATAGTGAGAGAAATGTTTGCTTATTCGATTTTCTCGATATAGCACCGCTACCCATGGATCTTCTTTTTCGACTTCCTCGATATAGCAACCTGCTTCTTCGACTTCCTCGATATAGCAGTATTATCTATATAGAAGATATAACCACTTTTTTTTCTTTATCTGAGCACCGACTGGCATCGCTGAAGCCTTCTACCCCTGCAGGGTAACCGACGTAGTGCATCTTTCTAAGTCTTTGAGAGATATCCAATTACTCTCTTCACAGCTTTCCAAAGATCAACACATGGCTTGCTCTTGAATCGACTCATCATGCCTACAGCGAAAGCTATGTCAGGCCTGGTGGTACTTATAGCTTATATCAAACTCCAAATGATGTTCAAGTACACTAACTGTCTAACGCTTCTCCAGGATCTGACTTCAGCTTTTAATCACACCTGTAAGGAGTATCGATCCCTGGAACATCCTGATATCCATAGCATGTAAGCAACTTTCTATATAGTGAGCTAGTGACAGGGCAAGCTCTACTTCCGTCTGGATTATTTAAATTCCCAAGATGACATCCGCATCTCCCATGTCCTTAATACTGAATCTGGACGTCAGGAACATCTTTGTTGTAGTGACACATCATTATGTCATCCACATAGAGATAAACGATGACTCCTTTCTCATCAGCAAACTTTGTGTAAACATACATTAACAGTCTCGCTGACCCTGTAGCCTTTTGACCTAATAACCTGGTCAAACTTCTCGAGCCACATCTTGGGAGTGTACTTCAAATTGTACATAGAATTCACCAACTTGCAGACCTTGTCTTCAATATCCTGAACGACAAATCTATCTGGCTGTTGTATTTGAATCTCTTCTGTCATTTCTCTATACAAAAATACTGTCTAGATATCCATTTGATGATAGAACAACTTATGAATAGCAGCCACGGCCATCGCCATCCTAATAGTTGGCATCTTAGCTAGTAGAGCATATGCGTCAACCTCATCAATCTCCTGTTCTTGAGCAAATCCTCTAGCCTTGAACTCATCTTCAGTTCCTTAGGCTTTCATCTTTTTCTTCTTGAAAATTCAATAGGTTTAGCTCCTTCAGGCAGATTAACTAACATCCACTTATAATTGGATGTTATATAGTCAATCATATCATTGACTCTTTCCTTCAGAAGATCGCATCTTTGGACTTCATCACCTTATCAGCCTCCATGTGATGGATAATAAAGTTGATCTCCGAAATCTTTCGGCCTTCTCACTTGCTTTGCTTACTTCTTAGCGAATACTGGTTCAAGTGTTGTCACCAATGACAAGCACATTCTGGATTTCTACTTCTTTGAAAGTACTTGCTCCTTTGGTACCAACAATATTCTCCGGAACATCCACAAGAATAATATTCTTGTCCCTAGCAAATTTGTCTTCAAAGAATTATGCCTCACGAGACTTATTGATATGATTGATACAATATCAAGTGATCTTCGAACATAGCTTACAACAGCTAATTCCAGAAATACTGTCTTCTTGGCCTTCGTTCGGGACTTCTGAATCTTGATATCTGAAAGCTTCACATACACCAGACACTCCCACACTTGAATAATATTCAAGTTAGGTCTAACCTTGAACTAGTGCTGATGAGAATCATAGTTAGATATACGAATGGTACTTTATTCAGCAATAACGTAGCCGTAGACGCAATCTATCCCAGATGCATATTGGAAGATCCGTATTATAGATATCATCATCTTTGACAGCATCCTAGTCTTCATTTATGACACTCCATGGATTATTGTCACGACCCGCTCCCGAATAATCGAACACAAGTCGGACACGCCCAGCCTTCGTCGTTAGACACGATGAAGTAAGCTGTACCAAGCTAGGAAAATCTAACTAGATAAACATGAATGTGCACAATCACATCATCTATAAACGTTCCCAGAAAGATACCATAATCCACAAATCCATATAACATAAAGGTACCAAAGTCAACAGGAATGAAATATACTATGAACTCTAAAAACAATATCTAGGAATAAGCTAAACAGTCTAAACCTGAAGCCTCTAGCTAAGTCATGTCTCCATCCTGCTTAGCTAAGATCCCGGGCTCTGGCCCATAAGGTAGAATAATATCCTGCAAGTATACCTTCAATATATCCAGTCAGGAGCAGAGCAAGTACAGTTCTAGGTAATGAACAAGAACATCATGATATAAAAATGCGTACAGGAGAATATGAAATATGAAATACAGAAAAAAGAACATGAAGGTACAGGAATGTAGTACAGGAAATAAAGTACAAGAATGTAAACCATGAACCTGAAGTACAAGACATGACATGTGTACAATATTTAAAATACAACTAGCCTATGTGACCGGCTGGGGTGAGTACAGGAATATGTACAGGAGTTCATGAATATCGGTACGACTTAGGACCCGTGTGCACGATACGAGGCCTAAGCTATCTACATGAATAATAGAACTGGGATTGGTCACCTAGCTAGTATATTTCCCCTCCCCGACACAAGTACAAGAATAGAAAAGTACAAGGGTACAAGATATCGTGTCACATAGTGTCATCAAGAGAGATACAAGATATGTAAATGCACAAAACCATAGAAAGTACTTGCCTTGCTCAGGGTAATCGAGAATAAGTAGATCTGTATGTCCACCTGGATATTGGTACAAATTGGTTAAGTTCTAGACAATATCAAATAATTATCTATTTCTACCAGTAATCTAATCACTTATATCTAAACTAGCCAATTTATTGCTATTTAATAAAATATAAAATAGTTTAAATCTATAAAATATATTATACAGTCTAGCTTAAAATATTAATTAAGTAGACATATCTATTGGCTAGCTATGTATCATATAATAATTAGTCCAGGGAAAACCATATCATTATTTAGATAATGCTTATGCCTAAATGTTTTATTAGCAGGCTATTCATAGGACCACCATATATACTAGTTAAACTAACAAGGAATATTATGTTAAAATAATAATTAGCAAAATTTTGTATTAAAATAGATAATAACATTTTCTGGAATACTACTATCAAATTTATTAAGGTATATAAATAATTAATAAACTGAATGATATAAACAACAATATGGAGAAAACAATCCTACTCGACCATAAGTCCCGAACTTCCCAACCTAGTCAAGCCCATTAGTTTGTGACCTAGCCAACAAATTTGTGTTGATTACAATGAACTGGAGCCAACCACACTTAAGCCTTAATGGGCTTAGTTCATCTTCTTCTTGTAGTAATAGCATAGCTCAATTGAATTTCCACCGCAGTGTCTAAATACTTGACCAAAACTTACCAAGCAACACACTACAAGAAAAATGACGATTCTTGACGGTTTATAAGTTGACGGTCGACGAAAACCGTCAACAATAGTGGTTATCTTGACGGTTTTAGGTATTTTATTTTGTTATCAGTTGTTAATTTATACAAACATGGACACATAAAGGATTAAATATATTTCTCTTCTTCTCTTAGGAACTACATGGATAATGAAGGTGTTGTGAATATGGGAGGGATGTGCTTCGGCCGAATTTGCTACATATTTTGGTTTTTTTATATAATTTTCAGTTTTAGATGTTTAAGATGCATGGAAACTATATACTTTGGTTGGATATGTTTGTGGTTGGAAAAATATTAGATGTTTGTGGAGGACGTGTTGGATGTACTGAAAGTTTGTGGTGTATGAACAATATACAGTTTATTAATATAAAATTTGAGTTTTCTAGTTATTTGATGTATGTATATCTTCTGGATTATTGATATTATGTGTGTCTTCGATTATATAATTATAAATAGAATTTTTGCTATACAAAATTTAGCTTCTCTTGACGGTTATAAAACGTCAACAATTAACACAATCCTGCTGCAAGAGGGCTTTTCTAAACTGCTAAAGGCCATCATCTAGGCCGGAGTCAAGAAAAGTTTTTGCCTACGTTGACGGTTTCTAAAAACTGCTATCTTGACGGCTAAAAACAGTCAAAAAAATTACTTCATATGACGGTCAAAAACCGTCAAGAAAAGCCATGTCAGCGACCGTCAAGAAAAGGGGGGTCTTTTCTTGACTCCGGCCTAGTTGACGGATCCGCAGCCGTCAAGATACCCATTTCTTGACGGGGAAAACCCGTCAAGAAAAGCCTTTATTCTTGTAGTGACATTACTCAAGCCAAGCACCCAAACTAACAATGTGCTCGCACAACTACAGCCCATACATCATTGTCGGTTCATGCTAGTGCACTAAGCCCAACAATTGTAACTATATTCACATGCTATGGTTCAGCCATCCCAACCCATCTAAACACAGCAGAGTCTGCTAGCCAGACTCTTAAATTTAGCTAACCAGCCAACTCATGAAGTCTTTTAAAAGAAACACTTGATCCCTTCCCTAGAAGCCTCTCAAAGCCAACCCTGGAAGCTTGATTACAGAATCTGTGGTTAACTAATCTTACCAAGAATGATCTCAAGATTACAATATACATTCGAACCCATAGCCACAATATCCGAATGAAGACCAGCTACTGACCCAGAGTTTAGAAAGAATAGAGCATAGCAAAAATCCAATCTCACAAGTCTCACTAGAAATTATACAGAAAGTTTACATAAATATATACAAAAAAACGGAATAATAATTCAAAGTAATTCCCAGATCATGCCATTGCTATTTACCGTACTCGATGGCCTACTGTACCGGACACAACGCTCCTAGATGGACATGAACAGCCTTACGGACACACGCTGATTTGGACACGCATACGACACCAAACTTGGTCATGACTGGCTGTCATCCTTGCTCTTTTTCATCCCGTCTCATCCAACTTAATGCCACTGACACCATGTGACACCAAAAAGGATTGGTCCCAACTATGGTCTGACACAATCAAAAGCTTGGACACGAATGAAAAGCCAGACACAAACAAATCGACAGCCTGCAACCCGACCAAACTCCACCAGTTCGACCAAAACAGATTTAATCAAGAATCCATGACGACATTTGCAGCAAAGGAGAGGGCAGGGCAATACCTGAGATGAAACTACACTTCCAATCACAATTCGAAAAGGCAGATACGATCTTAGGAAATCGGACACCATCTTTCATGTCCAGATGATTCGAGATTCTGCTTAGGCATTCTGTCGAACCAATTTAGGGAACACACAGGAAATGAAACAGAGCTAAATTTTTAAGAATTCTTTCAAGAAATCAGAACTAAAGATTTGGATCAACAGAGAAAACTAATCAATTCTTGATACATACCAAAAATCAAGAATCTAAGCTTGATCCTAAGCTCTCAAATGCTTGAGAAGAATCGATGTTGTCGAGCTCAAAGTCGAAAACAGATCTAGAAGAATTTAAAACAGCCAACCGATCATCCCTTCCATCCTAATTCGTTCATCGATCAGAGATATAACAGAGCTTCAATAGAGAGTGTCGAATCAAGAACTCACCATTGCCAACGTCGTAAGGAGAGATCACCAGTAGTCGTCGTCGCCGAGCAATCATGCACAGCCAAGTGCCGTCGTGGAGCAATCGTCATCACTGGAAAGACCCGTGCAATCGAGCGTCATCGAAATGAAATCACCACAGTAGAAGTGGGTACCTAGCCGAGAGAGTCGTCGACGGAAAGATGGGGTCACTGCCGGGAATTCGTCGTCGAGTGATGATCCCGCCGCCTAACGGTGGTGGAGGACCCGCCTGGTTGCCACGGCTAGGAAGGAAGCCTCGCCATGACTGAATAACTAGGGTTAGGGTTAGGGTTAGGGCTGGAAGAATTGGGGAAAGGGAATGATGAAGAGCTCTCGAGCTCTGTTGAAAGAAATAATCAGCTTCTCTCTCCTCTTCCTCTTGATATATATATACAAAGAAGAAAAAAATGGTGATTTGTAATTAGATCCCCCTCCCATTTATAATTTACATAAAACACCCAAAAGTTGTTAGGGAAGGATAAGGTTGTTAGAAAGTTTGTTACAAGGTTGTTAGAATCTTGAGAAACACTAATTAGTTGGAAACTTGGACAATAATCCAATTTAGTTATTCCCTAGAACTAATGATAAAATAATCTAAAATAATATTAGGAATTATAAATATTAAACAACTTGAATATTGTTTAATCAAAATATTAGAAATAGTTTAAAAATTTACGAAACTGGAAAAGTGGGGTTACAAATCTACCCCCTTACAAAAATTTCGTCCTCAAATTCAAGGGTAAAACACGGTACCAAAAATGACACAAGGTTTTAAGATTAATTAGGCATGAGTGTGAATACGATCAATGACCGGTATGAAGATTTGAATATCCTGACAAAATAAATGGATACAAGGGCACGATTGATAATGATCAAAATTTGTCAGGCATGAAACGAAATGAAATTAGTTAAGACCAAACACGAAATTTCAGGCAGGAAATTGAAGTGACATGGTCTAAAATAATCAAAAATCCAATAAGCACGAGATGGAATGAAGTTTAAATTATGACTTAGAAGCATAAAACCATGAAGGCACGATCTTTGAAACACGATCAAACTCGAAAGTTTTGCACAATTGGCTAGAACAAGATAGACAAGTCATGATTAGTTAGACATGATTGAGGCCAAAATTTAGATAAACACGATTGAAATATAGGTACAATTTAAGATCCAGTAAAACAAAATCAAAATCTAATAATGTGTATTTATTGAGAAAATCAAATAATCCGACAATAAAATACAAGAAGGAAAATTGCAAAGGTCGATTTGAAAAAATCATGTGGAAACTACCCATGAGGTATTAGTATCAAATCAAGAAAAACATACAAGGATTTGTGATTCTCGAAAAACAATAATCATATAAAAAAGGAATATAGTCTCCATATATCCAAGAACATATAGGTATTTGAAATCACTTTGCATAGAATCCCTACCCCGCCAGTATATATCTGACTGCAGTGGACTTTTGGCTCCGTGACTCAAATAACAATATGTCACCGAATATTCTGTCAACCTTATCTATTTTCCAATAATCATTGACGAAACAACCCAAGAGATCAAGATATGAAGAATATGACAAAGTCTCAATAATACTCAAAAATCCATGAATGTCTGAAATTACTTCAACTTAGAGTTCCTGCCACGCCAGTGCGCTGCTGGCTGCAGTGAACTCTCAGTAAATGTAGTCCAGATAATGACTGCAACGCGCAACTGCCAGACCCCATTAGATCATCGAATAATATCTCAACCTTATCTATGGGAACTTAAAATTTCAAAAATTCAAAATGAGTTCCGGTAGTCTAAGTCAAGATAAAAGGTGATGTTATCTGCTTTTTAGAAACAAAGGGAATTTATAGGTACTAAGGTGAAACAAGGGATCCCATCAAGGAGTAGTGAGTGCTAAATGGTACAAACAAAGAGATTTTAAATCTTGAACAGGGAACGAAGCTTCAATAGTAACCGGAATCTTAAATAGCAAACAACCTCAATATAGGGAGAAAATCTCGAATAGATAACAAAGTTACGGATGGTGAACAGAAAGCAGAGTACAGATTAGAAATAAAATCTCGAAATAAGAAATAATTCTCGTATTGAAAACAAAGTTCAACAAAGTCTCGAATAACAACGAAATTCCGAATAGATAACAAAACCTCAAACGAAAGCAAGGTCCCAAAATAGGGAATAGGATCTCCAAATCTCGAATGGAATCAAGTTATGGATAGAAAAATCAATGGGTGAATAGGAAACAAGGTCGAAACAAAGTCGTAGACAGAATAATTTCTCAAATAGGAAACAAGCCACGAATAGAAAATAAAATCTTCAAAATCTTCAAAGGAATCCTCAACAATGTCCTAAATAGGATGAAGTTCAAACAAGGTTTCGAATGAGGAACAGGGTTTCAAAATAAAATCTCGAGTAGGAATTAAAATCTCAAATAACACGAAGTTTGATGAGGGAACAAAATTTTCAGTTATGTGCCAACACTAAGAAGCAAAATCATGAAATATGCAAACAATATCGAATAGTGGATTTCAAATAATTATCGAATTGTGGATCTGAAATAAGTTTACCGATTAGGAAACAATATCTCGAAATAAATTTTGAATATCAACCAAGATTTTAAAATATAAAACAAAAAGTTTTAAGAATGATCTAGGTGCCAAGAGGAATTTAAGGAAAACTGGATGGTGAATCACGATCCATGGTTTTCTCCAACCATGCAAAAGAAGCCTTCTGTCTTTAGTATTACTCCGGGACTGGAATTACTTCAACTGTTCTTCAACGGTCCTAATGTAGACTGGTCCATGCTGAATCTAAAGAGGTTGGTCCCCTTGCTGTAGTCCTGATGCTCCTCATGTGTGTCCTTGGGCAGTGTGATCAACTGTCTCCGGGCAATCTTTGACTTGATGGGCAGGCGATCCGTAGTACAAGCATAGCCTCCGTCTTTTACGATACTCTTCATAGTGGTGTCCTGAGAGGTGACAGAAACTGCAAATGATCGTCGACTGGATCTGAATCTGAATCTCCCGCTGTGGCTGAAGAAGCGATGTATGAGTGTGGCGACGCTTTACGGATCCATAGTGTAGCTATCCCCGTCACAAGTCTTCATGTCTTTCCTGAGCTTCAGTTTCTCTGTCTCGTTCTTTTGCCTGCGCTATATTCTGGATCTCCTAGCTAGTGGCTTCAATCTCCAGAGAAGTCGGATCCTCAGAAACTTGGATGATTTTCAGTTGCGGCTCCAGGTTCTCGATCTGCTCCTAGGTGCAAGATATACGCTCAGTGTCGAAAAGTCCAAGGATCCGAAGAAATCAGAAGTCCTTCCTGGCTTGCAGAGTGTATCCACAAGTCTAGCTTGGAAAATGATGGCATGCTCCCTCTGGTTGTCAAAAAAATCTTCAAACATCTCCGTCAACTACGTACTACCCATGGGGATAGTAGGGTGATAGAAGGTAATAGAAGCTCGAAACCCTCAAGTGTAGGTGGATCAACAATTCCGGTGTTGCGTGTTTGAATTATCTGAAAAACAAAAAACTGTTAACATGTCCTAAACCTAAAAGTAACAAGTGTTTATAAAATATTAATATACCCGATGTACCCAATTTTCTATGCTGTGATTCAAGTTTCCCTAGTTTAATCAAGTCCTCCAATAGTACTCTAATACCTAGGTACTATTAGGATGGACCTGCATGGGCCACCACTAAAAATATGTCACGACCCACTCCCGAATAATCGGACACGAGTCGGACACGCCTAGCCTTCGTCGTTAGACACGATGAAGTAAGCTGTACCAAATTAGTAAAATCTAACTAGATAAACATGAATGTGCACAATCACGGCATCTATAAAACTTTCCCACAAAGATCACCATAATCCACAAATCCATATAACATAAAGGTACCAGAGTCAACAGGAATGAAATATACTATGAACTCTAAAAACAATATCTAGGAATAAGCTAACCATTCTAAACCTGAAGCCTCTAGCTAAGTCATGTCTCCATCCTGCTCAGCAAAGATCCCGGACTCTGGCCCATAAGGTAGAATAATATCCTGTAAGTACACCTACAACATATCTAGTCAAGATAGGAGCAAGTACAGTTCTAGGTAATGAACAAGAACATTATGATATGAAAATGTGTACAGTAGAACATGAAATATGAAATACAGAAAAAAGAATATGAAGGTACAGGAATGTAGTACAGAAAAAAAAAGTACAAGAATGTAAACCATGAACCTGAAGTACAAAACATGACATGTGTACAATATTTGAAATACAACTAGCCTATGTGACCGGCTGGGGTGACTACAGGAATATGTATAGGAGTACATGAATATCGGTACGGCTTAGGACCCGTGTGCACGATGCGAGGCCTAAGCTATCTACATGAATAATAGAATGGGAATTGGTCACATAGCTAGTGTATTTTCCCTCCCCGACACAAGTAAGTACAAGAACATCAAAGTACAAGGGTACAAGATATCGTGTCACATCGTATCATCAAGAGAGGTACAAGATATGTAAATGCACAAAACTATAGAAAGTACTTGCCTTGCTCAGGGTAATCGGGAATAAGTAGATCTGTATGTCCACCTGGATATTGGTACAAATTGGTTAAGTTCTAGATAATATCAAATAATTATCTATTTCTACCAGTAATCTAATCACTTATATCTAAACTAGCCAATTTATTGCTATTTAATAAAATATGAAAGAGTTTAAATCTATAAAATATATTATACAATCTAGCTTAAAATATTAATTAAGTAGACATATCTATTGGCTAGCTATGTATCATATAATAATTAGTCCAGGGAAAACCATATCATTATTTAGATAATGCTTATGCCTAAATGTTTTATTAGTAGGCTATTCATAGGACCGCCATATATACTAGTTAAACTAAAAAGGAATATTATGTTAAAATAATAATTAGCAATATTTTATATTAAAATAGATAATAACATTTTCTGGAATACTACTATCAAATTTATTAAGGTATATAAATAATTAATAAACTGAATGATATAAACAACAATATGGAGGAAATAATCCAACTCGACCATAAGTCCCGAACTTCCCAACCTAGTCAAGCCCATTAGTTTGTGACCTAGCCAACAAATTTGTGTTGATTATAATGAACTGGAGCCAACCCACACTTAAGCCTAAATGGGCTTAGTTCATCTTCTTCTTGTAGGAATAGCATAGCTCAATTGAATTTTCACCGCATTGTCTAAATACTTGACCAAAACTTACCAAGCCAATACACTACAAAAAAATGACGATTCTTGACGGTTTATAAGTTGACGGTCGTCGAAAACCGTCAAAAATAGTAGTTATCTTAACGGTTTTAGGTATACGTCAAAAAAGTACACATTTTAAGTTAATTTAGCAAATTTTTACGATAACAGTTGACGGTTTTGGAGGATCCGTCAAGAAACACAATTTTTTCTGTTGACGGATTGATAAAAATCGTCAATTAATGTATGTGCAAAAAAATTGGCATAAAATTTTTCGCTGCTATTATAGTAGTTTTTTCAAATTTTTTATATTTGTTGACGGCTGTGGTTATTTTTTATGGAGAGGAGCAGCAAATTTTTCTCGAAACAACTCCTCTCTCCATTTCTCCTCCTCTCCTCTTCGAGTCCTTTCCTCTCTTCCTCCCTTTATTTCTCCTACTTCTCTTCTTCGAGCCCAGCCGTTCCGATCCCGGTCATCGAAGAAGCGGAGCACTCCGCCGTGCCATCTCTTGTCGTCCTCTCCCTTACAAAAAAAAAGTGATCTCGGAAGGAAGAAGAGGTCCGATGGGAAGAAAAAGAGACACGGCGGCGTGCTCCGCTGCTTCGACGCCGCGATCAAACATTGACATTGTTTTAGCCGAAGAGGCAGATTTTGACGACGATGACGTCGACCTCGAGGACATGAGGTACCATTTCTTAGGGTTTTGTTAGGGTTTCTCTCTGTTTTTGGGTTAGGTTGATGATATAGATGAAAAAAAGAACTTCTTCCTCTTTTGATTTCTACAAATTTGTGAAATTTTTTATTTTAGGGATTTGAAGTTGGTTCCATTTCTTGATTTCTAAAAATTTGTAAAATTTTCTTTTTAGGGCTTTGAAGTTGGTTCTATTTTAGGAAAGATCTAAAATTTATCATGTCAAGAAGGGAAAGGTGGATCACATCCGCTTCAACAAGGACGACGATGTCAAGCGATGACAAGTAGTGGTTCCCTCTCTTGGAAGTCCTCCGTCGTGCCACAATAGATATGAGATAAGACATTTTTGTGTTTACTTTGCATTGTCGAAGTCAAAATTGACCTAGTTTTTCTTAAATTTATTGTTCGAAAATTTTAGGATTTTTTATGTGTAAGAACTGATGTTGATGATCAAAAACTTTGCATAAGTGATCATTTTTTGTTCGGTAGTTTCTTTGTTTTGAAAGACAATAGAGAATTCGATGTTCCGGTGCAAGAGAACGCGCTCGATGCCCTAATTGCCTTCTTGAAGGCTACAAATGTTGATGCCGAAAGGTATAACTCCTCCTCTCATTTTTTTTCTTTTCCCTTTAAATTTTCCTATTATATGTTCTGCTATGACATTATTATTGCCAAAGAAATGGTTGTATAAGATAAGTGTTAACTATAATCTTTAATGTGCTTAGTAATCCATTTCTTTCTTTGAGGAGCATTGGTTGTCCATTTAATGTGCTTAGTAGCTGCAATTACAACATTGTGTTAGCATCCAAAGGTGAAAGTGGAGACATGGCCATAACTATACTGCGAATAATTAGACATGGCAACTATACTAGTATGCTGGTGTAGTATCATGCGTCTGTGCCAAAGTAACCACCATCTATGAAACAATTAACTTTGCCAAAATAATAGGTAGTATGTGTATATGAACCTATTCATGTGTGTGTCGAGTTCCTGAAAATGCAGCAGCAGCTACCTACGGCAGCAGTAGCTGTACAGAGCTGCAACAGCAACGAGTGCAGTTCCAGTACATATCAGAGCACTGTTTGGGTGTGTGCATCAATTTAGGTCTGTGTACCATGGGTATTTGAGCACTAATGTTCAAACTGGAAAGAGTAAGCTTGAACTCAATGGAAGAAAATAAATCATATAAGCTATCAAAAAATACTTGGGATATTGAGTTATTATTTGTCTAATAGGTTGGAACTCTATTATAGAACAAAAGAACATGATTAATAGTAGGTAATACATGAAAGAATATTGTGCAATCTAATTAATAGAAACTGGAAAGCAACTAGAACTAGCAAAAGGTCGTCATGAGTAACAAGTCAAGAGAGAACCAAATTGGCAAATAACATTGATATGTTGATCATCGAATCGTGAAATCTCATGAAATTAAGATCACAAATATCAATGACAATTAAAAGCGACAATTTGAATGTTCTAAACTACTTATCAAAGTCAAATCAGGTATCAAAGCCTAGAGGGTATTTGCTATAGGTACTAATGTCATCATTTGGGAGAGTGTTTCCTGTAGAAACATTTGGGGGTGTCATGTATCCTTTAGGCAAGTAAAATTTGGGTGATTGGTGTGTAGAAGATATACTTGTGGGTATCTACATAGTGTGCAGCATAGCAGCAGCAGGTAAAATCTTGTGTGTAAAAGAATATATACTTGTAGGTATCTACTACAAACGATTCTTTGTTTTGTTGTAGTTTACCTTGATTTAAGATGGATATCCTTCACAAAATTTGTTTTGTAGACTTGCTTGATATTTTGACATTATAGGTGCCAACATTTATTGAATGATGGAGTATAGAATGACAAAGTTGTATCTGATATAACAACCTGACCTACTTGCTAGCTTTTGTTGGATATGATCTTGTTTGAAACTTTAACACTGCACAAAATTTGATAGCCTTCTATTTTCCTGGAAGGACTCATGATAAATGCAAAATCCCTAAAACATTTGTGTGTTATTCAATTATAAGTATGCAAGTCAGTTACAATACGTAGCAGAAAAAGAAAACATTGCCATATGGAGGAAAAAAATAACGAAAAATAAGGACTAGAAAGCCAGTTTCCAGTACACCAGTATTGTTCCAATGAATATCAGTTTCGACAGTTTTGGAGTTTTTTGAAAAGGCTAGTTTTGGTAGTTTTAAGATTGGTTTTCAGATGATAATAAAAACTAAATAGTCAGTAAAATATCAGCCAAGGAACAGTCTTTAACTTTCCTTAGTGTAGGATGGAATCTTGCAAAAAATATCATCATAAGTTTGACATAGAGAACCAAATAGAACGAGGCTTAATATAATCCAAACGAACTCCATAATGTTGAATATGTGAAGCAACAATTTAGAGAATGGAGGACCTAGAAAATTTTGATAATATGTAACCATGGGACATTTTTTCAAGATTTATTAGCTACAATATATAGGTTTCTACACAAGATTATGTTTTGCAACAATCAAAGATGCTTTATATTTCTGAATGTTTCAGTGTACCTTGATTTTCTAAGCCTTATGTTTCAGTACTTTGAATTTCTAAGCCTTTTATATGAGTTATATTTTTTGATGTCTTCATGAGCTTTGTTGTTCATTTTAATGATTCAGGTTTAATGATTCTGAATATGTTGACAACTTAACATCTCCAACCCATATCCCTTACTCCATATCCCCTGATACTAACCACTCTAGTTCACAATTTCAAACTACAAGCAAGTGATGCACAGAGTTCTCCATTCATCTGACAACCCAAATTCTATGTTTTCATAACCAGAATGTGTATCTACCCACAACCCATATTCTCTAAGATTTTACAGGGAACAACGTTTAGGCCATCAAAAACTAACTCGGAATGATATAAACATGGTGTGAACTCCAGAGATGCGTAATAACACAGTTCACAAATTTATTTTTATTATATTAAATAAAGCAAATTGAATATCAATCTAAAAATATGCAAAAAAATTTAAGTATGCAGTAAACTTCATCAAACTGTCAATCAATGGAAAGAAGTTTCAGTTGGAAACATACTTCTTCACCATTTTTAGCCATCTTCTTCACCATTATTATGTCAGTAATCAAACCAAAGTAGAAAAAGATTCATCTTCTTCACCATTTTTAACTATAATCTTGGACGTTTTGGTGGCTTGGTTGATTCAACTGATATCATATTTTGTTAGTCATCCTAACTTCTTTTTAAATTATTGAACTAGAATTTGATTATTGTATTGACTTGTAGGCCTCGTGGTTATTTTATTTTGTTCTCAGTTATTAATTTATACAAACATGGACACATAAAGGATTAAATATATTTCTCTTTTTCTCTTAGGAACTACATGGATAATGAAGGTGTTGTGAATATGGGAGGGATGTGCTCCGGCCGGATTTGCTACATATTTTGGTTTTTTATATAATTTTCAGTTTTAGATGTTTAAGATGCATGGAAACTAGATACTTTGGTTGGATATGTTTGTGGTTGGACAAATGTTAGATGTTTGTGGAGGACGTGTTGGATGTACTGAAAGTTTATGGTGTATGAACAATATACAGTTTATTAATATAAAAATTAAGTTTTCTAGTTATTTGATGTATGTATATCTTCTAGATTATTGATATTATGTGTCTGTTCGATTATATAATTATAAATAGAATTTTTGCTATACAAAATTTAGCTTATCTTGACGGTTATAAAACGTCAACAATTAACACAATCCTGCTGCAATAGAGCTTTTCTAAATAGCTAAAGGCCGTCACCTAGGCCGGAGTCAAAAAATGTTTTTGCCTACGTTGACAGTTTTTAAAAACTGCTATCTTGACGGCTAAAAACAGTCAAGAAAATTACTTCATATGACGGCCAAAAACCGTCAAGAAAAGCCATGTCAGCGACCGTCAAGAAAATGGGGGTCTTTTCTTGACTCCGGTCTAGCTGACGGATCCGCAACCGTCAAGATATCCATTTCTTGACGGGAAAAACCCATCAAGAAAAGCCTTTATTCTTGTAGTGACATTACTCAAACCAAGCACCCAAACTAACAATGTGCTCGCACAACTACAGCACATACATCATTGCCGGTTCATGCTAGTGCACTAAGCCCAACAATTGTAACTATATTCACATGCTATGGTTCAGCCATCCCAACCCATCTAAACACAGCAAAGTCTACTAGCCAGACTCTTAAATTTAGCTAACCAGCCAACTCATGAAGTCTTTTAAAAGAAACACTTGATCCCTTCCCTAGAAGCCTCTCAAAGCCAACCTTGGAAGCTTGATTACAGAATCCGTGGTTAACTAATCTTACCAAGAATGATCTCAAGATTATAATATACATTCGAACCCATAGCCACAATATCCGGATTAAGACCAGCTACTAACCTAGAGTTTAGAAAGAACAGAACATAGCAAAAATCTAATCTCACAAGTCTCACTAGAAATTATACAAAAAGTTTACATAAATATATACAAAAAATCGGAATAATAATTCAAAGTAATTCCCAGATCATGCCATTGCTATTCAACGTACTCGATGGCCTACTGTACCGGACACAACACTTCCGGATGGACACGAACAGCCTTACGGACACGCATATGGACACACACTGATCTGGACACGCACACGACACCAAACTTGGTCCTAACTGGCTGTCATCCTTGCTCTTCTTCATCCCGTCTCATCCAACTTAATGCCACTGACACCATGTGACACCAGAAAGGATTGGTCCCAACTATGGTCTGACACAATCAAAAGCTTGGACACGAATGAAAAGCCAGACACAAACAAATCGACACCCTGCAACCCGACCAAACTCCACCAGTTAGACCAAAACAGATTTAATCAAGAATCCATGACGACATTTACAGCAAGGAGAGGACAGGGCAATACCTGAGATGAATCTACATTTCCAAACATGATTCGAAAAGGCAGACACGATCTCAGGAAATCCGACACCGCCTTTCGTGTCCAGTTGATTCGAGACTCTGCTTAGGCATTATGTCGAACCGATTTAGGGCACACACAGGAAATGAAACATAGCTAAATTTTCAAGAATTCTTTCAAGAAATCAGAACTGAAGACTTGGATCAACAGAGAAAACTAATCAATTCAAATTGATACTTACCAAAAATCAAGAATCTAAGCTTGATCCCAAGCTCTCAAATGCTGGAGAAGAATCGATGTTGTCGAGCTCAATGTCGAAAACAGATCTGGAAGAATTTAAAACAACCAACCGATCATCCCTCCCATCCTAATTCGTTCATCGATCAGAGATATAACAGAGCTTCAATAGAGAGTGTCGAATCAAGAACTCACCATTGCCGACGTCGTGAGAAGAGATCACCAATAGTCGTTGCCGTCGAGCAATCATGCACAGCCAAGTGCCACCGTGGAGCAATCATCGTCGCTGAAAAGACCCGTGCAGTCAAGCATCGTCGAAATGAAATCACCGCAGTAGAAGTGGGCACCTAGCCGAGAGAGTCACCGACAGAAAGATGGGGTCGCTGTCGGTAATTCGTCGTCGAGTGATGATCCCGCCGCCTAATGGCGGTGGAGGACCCACCTGGTTGACGCGGCTGGAAAGGAAGCCTCGCCATGACTGAATAACTAGGGTTAGGGTTAGGGTTAGGGCTGGAAGAATTAGGGAAAGGGAATGATGAAGAGCTCTCGAGCTCTGCTGAATGAAATAATCATCTTCTCTCTCCTCTTCCTCATGATATATATATATACAAAGAAGAAAGAAAATAGTGATTTGCAATTAGATCCCCCTCCCAATTATTATTTACATAAAACACCCAAAAGTTGTTAGGGAAGGATAAGGTTGTTAGAGAGTTTATTACAAGGTTGTTAGAATCTTGAGAAACACTAATTAGTTGGAAACTTGGACAATACTCCAATTTAGTTATTTCCCAGAACTAATGATAAAATAATTTAAAATAATATTAGGAATTATAAATATTAAACAACTTGAATATTGTTTAATCAAAATATTAGAAATAGTTTAAAATTCATGAAACTGGAAAAGTGGGGTTACAATTATAGATACTACAGAGCAGTCGTTTCGTAGTCAATTCCATGTTCATAACAGAACGATAGAAATAAAAAAACGATACTCTTCGCCTTGATCAATCCTGAGTGTATATACAGAGCAGTCATTTCGTAGCCAATTCGATGTTCATAACAGAATGATACGAATCCCAAAAAATTATACTCTTCACTTTGATTACTTCTGAGTAGTTGTAGACCATTTTAATGTTCAGCTTCAGACCTAAAGTCCCTGAACTTTTCGAATGCTTTATCCTTCGACTGGAGAAGACATATGAACATGCACTTCGAGAAACACTTCGAAACCGTCCTCCGTGGAAAATTGATAAAAGTCACAGATATCTGATTGTACTAAATCCAAAAGATCTATACTTTAGTTCAATCGTCTGAGCAGCTTCCTGACAGTCTTGTCTCTGCACAGAACCTCCACCCCCTTACCCCCACATTCTGGATATAAGGGCATCTTGAGTCTGCTTCTATCATAGAACAACTCTTAGTCCATTCAATGAAGTAACTTCATCGCTATTAGCAGTAGATTAAACATCCCTTCAGTACCGAACATCTTCTCGAAGTACGTTCCTCGCCAAAAAAATGCCATATGGCTAGTAGGAATTTCCTTCTTCAAGTCTGTATCAGACAACAGACTTCCTAAGATCAGATATTCGAAAATCTCTGGTGCATGCAACATGCATTCCAGTGTCCTTGCCGGTGGTCCATAACCAATGTCTCTATCTTTAGATCTTCTACTAGATATACGTTTGCCATCGAAACATGGGTCATAACAAGGCTCATCCTTGGTGAACAGTTCCTTCGAGAGCACACGTGGTCAGATGCACTAGTGCCCAACCACTAGTCAGCTACCATGCTAGATAACTCAACCTGTGCAACAATAACAACAAAGTTAAGTAATCAAACCAACCAAGTTTAGTAATCAAACCAACCAAGTTTAGCCGTACCTGCTATTTTGGTTTGGGCTTGGCCCTGCAATCTTTCTTGAAGTGGCCCTTCTTTCCACAGCTGAAGCAAGCCCCATCGCCTTTAGGCTTTGGCTTGAATTAAGCTAACTACACCATTAGCTGGTGATAGTCCTTGGCTCGTCTTCAACATGAATCCAGTTCAAGAGGCGTTCGAGATCCACCTCCATCTTCTTGTGGTGCATGTCCACGATGAACTTGCTCCACCCAGGTGTTAGCTTGGCAAAAATACCCCCGAAGACGAAGGTGTCATCCAACAGCATATCGTCATCCGCCTTGTAGAGATTCTCTATAGATTCTCAGACGTCCTTGGCATGTACCGTCTTGCTCTGCCAGAGAGTCCTCCATAAAGTTCAAGATAAGCAACTTGCAAAGGTTGTTATCTTTCCTCTACTTGGATTGCAGAACAGTGGCCTCGGTGACCCTTTGAGCATGTCACCTTCTAGAATTAAAGGCTCTGAATCTGTCAACACGTAGTCGACGCTCACAAGTTGAAGATTTAGGCTGGCATTTCTCTTCCAGACGTTGTAATGCTCCCCGTCAAACTTCTCAAGTTTGTTAAAACTTGTGTCGAAAAGGTTTGCACAGTTGTTCTCCATTAGATCTATTCTTGCTTTGAGATTGTTATTCCCGAAACATATCTTAGATGGAAGAACGTATTTTGGCAACACTTTGAAGAAGGTACACAACTGAGATCCCGGAGGATTCAAAGAGACGAAATCAAACGTAACACTTCCAGGAAGGCACAAATAAATTTTGTGGCAGCAGCGGCGAAAAGCCCACAAAAGGTCTATGATTAGATCAGAGAAGATCTCAGTCCACAAAAGGTCTCTGATTAGATCAGAGAAGATCTCGTTCTTTCTCTTTAATGGATAGAACGAGTTACAAGTGAAGAAGAGAAAGAAAGAAGAAAGTGAAAGGCAGTTTTGCTGGGGTGATGCAGATCACCGTTGCTCAAAACAAGATTCGTGTTTATACGATCCGCTTCTAGGAGCTATCAAGTTCTTAAAGAACTTGAACTTCTGGAACGCTCGTTACTCAAATTTTTGACTTGAACGGGCTCTCTGGACTTCACGGACTCCCTTAACTCTCTTCTTTGGTGCATCTTAGAAAAGGTCAGGGGGCTCTATCTATGGAGTGGAGTGAGACTTCACCATTTCTCATATCCGATGTGGGACTAAAATATCACTCTAAAATAGAGTTTGATATTTACATCATCCCACAATCAGCATAGTCGAGTGCCAGTCCACGTCTAAACCCCCAAATACACGTCCGTGCATGCACGAGGCATCCTCGAGTCCGTGTCCGAGTCCGATTTCAAATGATAAAAATCAACTTGCATCCTTGTTGGAATTAATCATTTTTCCTTCTAGGAAAATACTCCCACGTAACACTCACTTGTGCCCTACCATACCTCATGTGAATACCTCAACACAAGCAATGCATTATATTAAGATACTTGTTGGAGTGGGTGGGGTTCCCACCTATGTGGAGAATACCCGAGAGCGACGAGCGCCATCCGTGTGTCGGAGAAGCTTGGGGAGTGCATGGATTTTATTTTGGCACATATATGGTAAGGAAATATATGATTGGATTTCCATATTTACTTTGATTATATTTATGATTGGACCCTTCATATAGTAGCTTTCCATATTATTGGGTTTCCAATTATGGTAAGCAATTATGATTGGATTTCCATTAAATATATGATTGATTTATATTGGAAGTTTCCATATATTGGCCTTCCATGTATGGGTTACCAAGGGCTTATAAAAGGGTGATGCATGCTAGTTGTAAAATCATCTTAAAAACAAAGAGTGCTTTACAATCTTTGAGAGAGAGAGGATTAAGGACTATTGTGAAGGAGAGATTGCTTCGAATAATTTTTCGGCATCTCTTGTTCTTCGGAGTCCGCAATCAAAAATTTTCTTCTTTCAAGTGAGTTATGGTGATCCGTGTTGGATCGGGAGGAGCTTGTAGAGGGTATTCTTTTTATTCCATTTGTGGAGGTTCTTCAGGGTTGGACTCCGATCGTCCCATGATTTTTTTCGTAAGGGTTTTTCACGTCAAAAATCTTTGTGTCTGCGATTATGTTTGGCATTTTTGGTTTGTGTGCTTTTGCTCGGTTCTCTCGCAGGACTTTCTAGTTTGGGGGAACGGTTTTCGCGCTTCATTCCCAATAGAGTGGTATCAGAGCTTTGGGTTCAAAGAAGTGTCAGGAGTTGACAGTCAAACCAGGAAGCAGAGATGAACGCGAAGCCGGTGCGCATGGTGAACCTGAACAGTACCAACTACCATTATTGGCGGAGCAAGATGAAGGATTTGTTGTTCGTCAAGAAGCTGCATCTTCAGTATTTGCATCCGAGAAGCCGTGACAAATCCGATGAGGACTGGAACTTCGAGTATATACGGTGTGTGGGTACATACGGCAGTTCATTGACGAGAACGTGTACAACCACGTTGCCAATATTGAGCATGCAAAGACGTTGTGGGAGAAGCCGAATCTTTGTACGCAAAAAAGACCGGGTAAACAAATTGTTCCTGATCCGGACGATATGGGTCTGCGGTACAAAGATGGTGCATCCATTACGGATCACTTGAGTGAGTTCCAGGGCATGGTAGACCAGCTATCCTCGATGGAAGTCAAGTTCGACGATGAGGTTCAAGGACTTTGGTTGCTATGTACATTGCCAGACTCGTGGGAGACCATACGAGTATCTATGATCGCTTCTGCTCTCGGAAGGCATGTCAGTCTGGAGTTTGCCAAGAGCGGGGTACTGAATGAAGAGATGCGAGACGTTCTCAGGGCACTTCATCCATATCCCATCACTCAGAGGCACTAGTTTCGGAGAGCTGCGGAAGGGGCAAAAGCAGGGTCCAGGTGGCAGCAGAGCAAGAGCAGGGGGAAGTCCAAGGGTCGGTACGAGGACTCGGAGTGTTACCATTATGGCAAGAAGGGCCACATCAAGCGAACTGTTTCGCTTGGAAAAGAAAGAAGAAGGGCGACAAGGGGAAGCAAGATGAGAACACTACAGCGGCGGCTTCGATACATGAGGCGATGTGATCGTCGTAGGTGATGAGGTTATCACAAACCTCGCCTGCAATGACAATTCTTGGCTGGTGGACTCAGGGGCTTCAGCGCATGTATCTCACAACAGGGCACTATTTGCCACTTACGACAGGCGACTATGGAGTGTTGAAGATGGGCAATGGAGATGTGTCAAAGGCGGTTGCCATTGGAGATGTACATTTGAGACGAAGACGGGTACAGTTCTTATTCTCAAAGATGTTCGTCATGCTCCTGATATCCTTTCAACCTGGTGTCGGTTGGAAGGTTGGATGATGAGGGATTCTTCAGTCTCTTCAAAATAGTCAATGGAAGCTTTCAGAGGTTCGATGGTGATTGCCAGAGAAGCAAGAAGTCCGTCTCTACTATATGGAGGGGAGCGCACAGGGGGCACAGGAGGTGAACGCAGTCAGTGATGCGTCTACCGAGTTGTGGCACAGGCGGCTCGGCCATATCAGCGAGAAAGGGATGAGCTACTTGGTGAACAGAAAGGTGATTCCAGGGCTCAAGTCTATAAAGTTGGAGAAGTGCACGCACTGCTTAGCTGGGAAGCAAATAGGGTGTCTTTCCAAAGTCACCCAAGTTCAAGGAAGCCGACGTTGCTCGAGTTGATTCACTCAGATGTCTGCGGTCCTATGAAGGTAAAATCTATTGGTGGTGCTTCTTACTTTGTAACTTTTATTGATGAATGTTCCAGGAAGGTTTGGGTCTATGCCTTAAAGACCAAGGATCAGGTGCTTCCTACTTTCAAAGAGTTTCAGCCTCTGTTGAAAGAGAGACGGGCAAGAAGTTATTGTGTGTTCGGTCCGATAACGACGGCGAATACATTGGTCCCTTTGATGCTTATTGCAGAGAAAGGGGATACGACACCAGAAGACTCCACCCAAGACACCTCAGCTCAATGGTGTAGCGGAGCGCATGAACAGGACTGATGGAGAGGGTACGGTATTTGCTGTCAAAAGCAAATTTGCCGAGCTGTTATTGGGGTGAGGCTCTTCTCACAGCCGCTTATGTTATTAATTTGTCTCATAGTGCTCCTTTGCAGGTGATGTGCCTGACAAAGTATGGTACGGCAAAGAGCCGTCATACAATCACCAGCGAGTGTTTGGCTGTAAGGCCTTCGTACATGTACCGAAGGACGAGAGGACCAAACTTGAGCCGAAGAAGAGGCGATGCGTCTTTGTCGGCTACGGTCGGGATGAGTTTGGCTATAGACTCTACGACCCGGTGGGAAGAAAGCTCTACAGAGAGACGTGGTGTTCGTCGAGGATTAGACCATGACCAACACTCAGGATTCCGAGACGCCTTCTGAGGCTGAGGAATTGCCTGAGTTAGAGTCATTTCGCTTCGAGCAGTTTCTAGAGGACATCGCAGAGGATCCCATTATGGGGGAGCCAGTACATGGAGTTGCTCCCAACCTTGATCATCAGCCTGGATGGTGGTCAGGGTATCCCTCAGGAGGATGAGCATGCCGGGAAGGCAGTTCTTATGGGGAGGAGGCTGTTGGTATACAGCCAGCACCAGTGGCTCCACTGAGAAGGAGCGACAAGATCGTCGACCATCTACGAGATACTCACCGATGAGTATGTGCTATTGACTGACGAGAGAGCCCGAAAGCTTTGCAGAGGCTATGGAAGACGAACATAGGCAGGAGTGGATGGAGGCCATGCAGGAGGAGATGAGTTCCTTGCACACTAATTCTACTTATGAGCTGGTGCGGTTGCCAAAGGGCAGGAAGGCTTTGAAGAATCGATGGGTGTTTAGAGTGAAGCAGACGGATGATGCTACTTGCCCTCGATACAAAGCGAGGCTGGTAGTCAAAGGCTACGGTCACGAAAAGGCTAGATTATGATGAGATCTTTTTCCTGTCGTCAAGCATTCGTCTATTCGGGTGGTACTAGCATTAGCAGCCAGTCTCGACTTGGTCGAGCAGATAGACGTGAAGACGGCATTCCTCCACGGTGATCTTGAGGAGGAGTTGTACATGGAGCGGCCAGAGGGATTTTGTGAGAAGGGCAAGTCACATTTGGTCTGCCGGTTGAGAAAGAGCTTGTATGGTCTGAAGCAGGCTCCGAGGCAGTGGTACAGGAAGTTCGAGTCGTTTATGGGGGAGCATGGTTATGCACGGACGACGTCGGACCATTGTGCATTTGTGAGGTATTTTGTCGAGGATGATTTCATTATTTTATTGCTCTATGTAGATGATATGTTATTAGTGGGTCGGAATGCCACTAGGATAGCGGAGTTGAAGCGCCAACTGGGCGCGCCTTCTCTATGAAGGATTTGGGCACAGCGAAGACTATTCTTGGGATGGAGATCAGCCGAGAGAGAGTCCAAGCTGCTACATTTGTCCCAAAAGAAGTATATTCAACGGGTACTTCAGCGTTTCGGTAGACGGGTCAAAGAAAGTGAGTTGCCCCCTTGCGGCTCACTTTAAGCTCACTGAGGAGCAGTATCCATCTATCGAGGACGAAAAGAAGATATGGAGCGGGTTCCATATGCCTCTGCTGTGGAAAGTCTTATGTATGCTATGGTGTGTACGAGGCCAGACATCGCTCATGCAGTTGGCACAGTTAGCAGGTACCTTTGAAATCCTGGAAGGGTACATTAGAGTGCGGTCAAGTGGATTCTACGATACCTTCAGGGCACTGCCGATTGGAGACTTTCTTTTGGTGGTGACGAGCCGAAGCTGGTTGGGTATACTGACACTGATATGGCTGGAGATGTAGACACGAGGCGATCGACTTCGGGCTATGTGATGATGTTTGCTGGAGGAGCGGTATCGTGGCAGTCGCGGTTGCAGAAGTGTGTTGCCTTGTCGACGACAGAGGCAGAGTACATTGCGGCGATGGAGGCTTGCAAGGAGTTGTTGTGGATGAAGAAGCTGCTGCAGGAAATAGGACTGAAGCAAGAGCAGTATACTTTGCTTTGCGACAGTCAAAGTGCTATTCACCTTGTGAAGAACCAGACATTTCATAGTCGGTCCAAGAACATCGAGACTCGGTATCATTGGATACGGGATGTGGTTGAGAAGAAGGATGCGCGCTTGAGAAGGTTCATACTGATGACAATGGAGCGGACATGCTCACAAAGGTTCTTCCGAGGGGGAAGTTTGAGTACTGTAGGCAGATCGTCGGGATGACTACCTCCTCCACATAGTTGTGAAGGGGGAGATTTGTTGGAGTGGGTGGGTTCCTACCTATTGGAGAATACCCCGGAGAGCGACGAGCGCCATCCGTGTGTCGGAGAAGCTTGGGGAGTGCATGGATTTTGTTTTGGTACATATATGGTAAGGAAATATATGATTGGATTTCCATATACTTTGATTATATATTTATGATTGGACCCTTCATATAGTAGCTTTCCATATTATTGGGTTTCAATTATGGTAAGCTAATTATG
>JANAVB010031755.1:0-30942 GCA_029216955.1 Iris pallida | reverse complement strand
CACCACTCCAATTAACTAATTAAAAGGTACCTCCTACTTTTAACGTAACCCGTCTTCTACTGACGGTCAATTCATTTGACCGAACTTTTTGACAAAGTATCCCTTCTCCATTGTCTTCTTCTTCCGCGCGCTGCGACCCCTCCCCCCCCCCCCCCCCCCCCCCCCCCCCCGCTCCCTTAACGGCTATCCCCTCCCAACCCCGTGGGTGCCCTCCGCCGTCTGTGCCCCTCTCGAGCCCCCCTCAGCGGTGGCAGCAGTGGCAACAACAGAACAGAGGCTGCGCTAGCGGTGGCGACAACGGCAACAACATAGAGCAGCGGCAGCAGCGGCGACGGCAACGACGACGACGACAGCAGCAGCAACACAACAGTAGAGCAGCGGGGCAGTGGCAACAGCAGCGCAGCGACAACAACTGAGTAGCAGCAATGGCAGCGGCAGTAGCAGCATCGGTGGCAGTAGCAGTAGTGGCATCGACGGCAGCAGCAACATCAGCAAGTAGTGGCTCGTTGCGCACGACGTGGAGGGGGACAGCCAGGCGCGTGCAGCGGAAGGAGGGCAGCAGGAGGAGAGCAACAATAGTAAAGTTCATCCCGATTTCTGCATTCTAGATTCAAAATTTAGGAGTTCATTTTGTAGAATGGTAAGGTCGAGTTGAAGCTTCATAATGATCACTCCCAACCACAAGAGCTATAGCTTGGGTCCGAGAAATTCTACATTCAGAATGTAGGAACTCATTTTGTAGAATAATAAAGTTCAACTTGCAGCCCCAATTTTTACGTTATAGATTTCACATATATTTTGACCATACAATCTGCCACCAAGGGACATCATTCTATATTGTTGGATCATTTTTTTGCTATTTTCATACTGACCCAATTCATTCATATTTATTTTTAATTGTAAATTAGACTTCAAGATATTTTTTTCAGTTTCATCTATTGTTGATGCTCTAGTAATGGTGAAATAACAAAAGTATTGACACCATCCAATTTTTTTACTTAATCTTTTTCCAACCGAACAAGTTCACATAAACGTGTTGCAGTAAATAAATATATTCCATACAAATAATGTTTGTCTGTTTAAAAAATAAAGTAGATATGTTTTGTAAAAATTAATTATTTTATTGTTTATATGTGTTACTTTGAAAATGAAGGAAAGGGTTGTTTTCAAAAGTTTATGAATCTTATCATCCAACTAATATTTTTTATTTGTCAATTTATGTTTATTATCATTTCTAATAAGTTTTTTTTTCTAGAGAAATTTTGAGTCGCACCCCACTTACTTTACCATATTTCATGGTGCACCCCTGTGATTTACCATAATGTATAACGCTCCCCACTTTAGACGGTTTTCGTCTCTTGCTAACAGTTGACCGCTCTGACTATACTTTTAGGACGAAAAAGCCCTTAACTCAGTTTTTGAGGAGCCGTAATGAATGCAAGCTTTTTGGATATTCCTAAAATAACCCTCCCTGCTCCAAAACCCTAAAACGAATCGACACTGTTGCTATCTTCCCCTTCCAATGAACCGCTCTTTTTCCCCCTTTTTGCTCAAAGTCTCCCCCTTCCAAATCGAAACCACCTTCGGTCATCCAAACGCAGGTAATGTTAACTTCCTACTGCTATTTTCTTTAAGCCATGCAATTTTAGGTTTTTGCCCCTAAATTATCGCCTTTTCTACTTTCTATAGATTTCTCTAAATTGAAACATCACCGATCGTCCATGGCGCACCAAATACACAGGTAAAATCCTTGATTGTTTGTAATTTTTGAGATTAGGGTTCAATAATTAGGGTTCAATATCTGAATTAGGGTTCAATAATTAGGGTTCAAAAATTTTCTACTTTACAGTTTTGCCCCTATTTCTGTTGATTGTATGTATTTTTTACATATTAGGGTTCAATAATTAGGGTTCAATATCTGAATTAGGGGTCAATAATTAGGGTTCAATAATTTATACTTTGTACAGTTTTGTCCCTATTTCTCTTGATTGTATGTATTTTTTACAGATTAGGGTTCAATAATTAGGGTTCAATATCTGTAATAAGGTTCAATAATTAGGGTTCAATACAGATTTCTCGATTTCTCTATTTCTCTGAAGTGTACCTGTAATTAGGGTTCAATATCTGAATTAGGGTTGAAATATCTGTAATTAGGGTTTATATTAGGGTTCAATATTAGGGTTCAATATTAGGGTTCAATATCTGAATTAGGGTTGGACATCTGAAATGTTAAAAGTGTATGATATTGTAGGCTATTTTTATGTCTATTTATATTGTTAGAGACATTTAGTTGAAGTGTATGATATTGTAGGCTATTATTATTGTTAAAGACATGTATGATATTGTAGGCTATTATTATTGTTAGAGACTGTATGATATTGTAGATACATTTATGTTGAATTCATACACATCATAGGTATTTTTATTCTATTTATTGTTAGAGACATTTATGTTGAAGTGTATGATATTGTAGGCTATTATTATTGTTAGAGACATGTATGATATTGTAGGGTATATTATTGTTAGAGACATGTATGATATTGTAGATACATTTATGTTGAATTCATACACAGCATAGGTATTTTTATGTCTATTTATATTGTTAGAGACATTTATGTTGAAGTGTATGATATTGTAGGCTATTATTATTGCTAGAGACATGTATGATATTGTAGGGTATTATTATTGTTAGAGACATTTATGTCTATTTCTCTATTGTTATATGTGAAATTATAGACTATTTTAAGGGTAGTTGTACTGTTATACAAGAAGTACATGCTTAGGGTCCATTTTAAGGGTAGTTCAATTGCTGCTGAAGTGGACCCAGACTTTATAAGTCTGTTGGATTTACCTTATACAGTTGAAAGTAATCATTTGGAGGGAGTTTATAAGTACTACTGGATTGATTTGAAGAATGGGGAAACAGTGGAGCTCCTCACTGATGCTGGGTTGTTGGATATGTTTAGTAAACAACTCCCTGACAAGAAATGAGAGCTACACATATTCTTAGAAGAATTTGGCAACCCTGCAAGTCAAGAGCAACAACCTACTGAGTCACTAACACCAAGCAAAACTTGGAGGATTAAGAAAGTAGCCCACAAACCAGTTAGAAGACATGTCAAGAAGGGTCTTCATGAGGAGCAGTTGGATCCACTACCTAGTGACAGTGATGTGGATCTTCCTGAGGAGCAGCTGGATAAATGCCCTCAAGGGTCTTCACTGCTGGAAGGTCTGACCAAGGGGCTCTTCACGCCCCAGCACCAGAATACTGGAGAGCGGGGGCAGACATAGCCAGCTACGTATATTGAAATGGAAACCACCTCGATATACGGTCACGGCTGTCTAGATAGGTGAGGGTTTTCTACAAGCCAACAGTCTCTTATGGTCATGAACAAGCCTAGTGTCTCAATCACCACAAGTAAGTAAAGTCGCAAGATGTATGATCATTAAATATACAATAATAAGGCATCCCAAATATTACATATTCAGCTGATCATGAAGCTAGTCGTTATAAAATGTTAGGACTAGCAAGAGTTTACTCATACATGATCAACCCTAGGATTTGTCAATCATGTTTACAGCCCGTAGGCAGACAGTAAGTAAAAGTGCATCGAGCTAACAGGTGCTCGTCGGCTAAACGCCTCAAAAGAATAATTTTTACAATAGAGTGAGCGAAACAAAATAGAAAACCCACTCTTGGCCCGGATTCCGTCTAGTGTTCACCATTGGGCTGGAAGCTGGGTAGATCCTCGGGAGCTGCTCCAAAATTGGCCACACAAAACCAGCTGGGTCAACCCCAGAAAGAGCAAGTGCCACAAGGGGCCACGAAATAAGAACAAAAGCCAGCAATCAGTACAAAAATCTAATATTAAAATTTAAAATTACGAAAACATGTCAGGGTGATATACGACGAGATAACTATGGAACTATTCCGATAGCCAGGTTACAACCCGTAAACCAAACAAGGACCGGGGTTGTAACCTTCATCTGAACAGAGCTTGGTTTTCCACCATTTATCGGCAATATAAATGTAAGTAATCAAGACAGGAAGCAATCTTGCAGGGGATCAAGACATGACTAGACAGGTTATACCTCATTCAATCAATCACGGCCAAGCAGATCCTACGGCTTACTACTTTAACTAACTAGGGTTATCACAGGCCTAATTACTAACAAGATGCAGTGAGATTGTTCCACAGCCACAAGCCCTGCAGACCATCCAGGCTACCCAGGACGAAAGATTAGGGTTGAATTCAGGTAGGTACATCGTCCAGGAGACAAATGTACCCTTAGGTGACTTAGAGGGTGCAACACTCGACGGTGCGCTGGAAATGTGCCTTACTCGACGGCAGGCTACAGATCCCAAGAGCGCCCAGGTAACGGGATTGCCTGTAGCTGTGTCATCTCTTCATGACTACTGTGTTATTCTAGTTATTAACCTTAATCCATTTTAGTAGGTACTCCTGACCGTGGTACTCAGAGTCCCATCCTAGATATGACGAGACTGGACAAGTGGATTAACAAGCAAGCAAAGAACCACCCACGGTGTCAAGGCAGGTCAAGTTAGGTTATCAAGATAAATCATGTCAGGGTACTTGTCAGAGTGCGCCACGACGGCCACTATCATGTCAGGTCGGTCATGTCAGGAGTGCACCACTACGGGTCACTGTCGTGTTATGCAAGTTTCTGGTCATACCATACCATGTACAATAGTCATTTCAAACATATTAAGTAAAATCAAGTTCATGACAAAAGGCGTAAGGATATAAAATGGACGTAAAATATCTAATAAAATATCAATATATATAGGGCTATAGAAAAGCCAAGCTAAAAGAAATAAAACCAAAACTCCAAGAGCCAATGGATTAAGCAAAGGGATCAAGGGGCAGCATATGAAAAGTCATGCACGCTGAGAGTAGCGTAGGTGAAAAGTCACGCACGCTGAAGGGAGCAGTGTACGTGAAAGTCACGCACGCTACAGGGAGCAGAGTACGTAAAGTCACGCACGAGGAAGCAACATACGTGAAAGTCACGCACGCTACAGGGAGCAGCTGTATGAAAAGTCACGCACGCTCAAGGGAGCTGCGTGAAAAGTCACGCACGCTGAAGGGAGCAGCTGCGAGAAAAGTCACGCACGCTCAAGGGGCAGCGTGGGTGAAAAGTCACGCACGCTACAGGGGAGCAGTGTGTGAAAGTCACGCACGCTCAAGGAGACACGCTTCCAACTGGAAGCGTACTCAAGCCTGCGTACGCAGCACTAAAGAGCGCGCGTAGCTCAGTGTGCGTGAGCTAAGAAGCTCTGCACACTGCTCACTGTCTTCTCCAAACAGCAAGAACACCATGGCAGAACCAAAAACTTCAAAACAACATAACTTGGTCATCCGAACTCCAAATCCGGATTTCCAAAGTTCTAACTGGAGTAGAACTGAATGCTCTTCCACATGGAAGCATCAAAATCCATGAAAATCCAACCCAAGTAGATCAAACCATACAAAATCTGAAAATAGCTAACTTAGATCTAGAATAAAGGAAGCTCCAATTCACAAAATAGCAAGTTCTAATGTTGATCCCCATGTCCTAATCTAGCAAATGGACCAAGAAAATATGGTTCTCATGAAGTGGCAAGATGCACTTGCCTAAGGGTTGGGGAGTTGTGTTGAGAAAGGAGAACAAGAAGAAGAAAGAAATAAATGAGAGTTATAGAGGAGAGAGAATGGGTTGGTGGGTTATAATGAGGGTGGTTGTGGTGTGCTTGAGAGTGGAGAATAGGATATGGTGATCCACACAAAACCGAACCAAACCAAACCAATAAAACCGAGCCAAGCCAAAACCCAAATACGAGAAATACCAAAATCCCACAAGCTGAGAAAAATAAAATACATGCCAAAATCCAGATACGAGTATAAATACGAATACGGAAAATACGGGAAATGAGGGTGACAACTCTACCCACCTTAAAAGAATTCTGTCCTCGAAATTTAATCAAGGAGCTAGAGATTGCCACGACAAGCTACACTAAGCATAGACAAGCTACACTAAGCACAGGCAAGCTACACTAAGCAGTCCAACCATACAATCATACAATGCAAGCAAGAAAGGGAAAATATAAGGCATAAGAAAGACATTATACCTCACGAGTCAAACAGGTAGGGATATCGCGATCGGATGTCGTCCTCACGCTCCCACGTTGACTCACCCAGAGAGTGATGACCCCAAGCAACACGGACTAATTTAATAGTCTTGTTCTTGAGTATCTTTTCCTTCCGATCCAATATAGACACGGGCCTCTCCTCATACGAAAGGTTGGTACCAACAACCAATTCCGAATGGTCTAGGATGTGGCTCGGGTCCGGAATATACCGTCATAATTGGGACACATGGAATACATCATGCACCTCACTTAGCGACGGCGGAAGAGCGAGACGATATGATACATCTCCTACTCGCTCTAGAATATCGAACGGCCCTATATACCTAGGACTAAGCTTTCCCCGCACGCCGAAGCGAATGACGCCGCGGTTAGGCGAGATCCTAAGGAATACATGGTCGTCGACAACAAATTCTAAGGGACGCCGATGAGCATCGGCCCAATGGCACTAGCGGTCCTGGGCAACTCGGATGTGATCTCTGACCTTCCTGACCACTTCAACCATCTGGGAAATCAATTCGGGTCCAAGCATCTGCCTCTCTCCGACATCGTCCCATGCTAGCGGGGATCTGTACTTCCTGCCATAAAGAGCCTCGAAAGGTGCCATCTGGATACTGGCCTGATAACTGTTGTTGTACCAAAATTCCACCAGGTGCAGATGATTCTCCCATGAACCACCGAAGTCAAGGGTGCAAGATCTCAACATATCTTCAAGAGTCTGGATTGTGCGCTCTGACTGACCATCCGTCTGCGGGTGATAAGCTGAGCTGAACTGAAGGTGAGTCCCCAAACTCTTCTGCAAGCTGCGCCAAAAGTGTGATGTGAATCTTGAATCCCTGTCCGAGGTGATGCTGACTGGCACACCGTAAAGCCTGACGATCTGTCTGAGATACATCTCTGCTAATTGCGCCGTCGACTGTCCAACTCTGAATGGGAGAAAGTGAGCCACTTTCGTGAGCCGATCAACTATAACCCAAATAGCATCTCTGCCAGCCGGGAATCTAGGTAATCCAGTTACGAAATCCATGGTTATATGTTCCCATTTCTATTCTGGGATCGGTAAAGGTTGAAGAAGTCCAGCGGGCCTCTGATGTTCAGCCTTAACCTGTTGGCAAACCAAACACCGATAGACAAACCGGGCTATCTCCCTCTTCATACCATTCCACCAAAAATGCTGACGAATATCACGGTACATCTTCGTACCACCCGGATGAATAGAATATTGTGAACTGTGGGCCTCTGCCATAACTTCCTGTCTGATATTTTCACTGGGTACACAAAGACGAGTGCCATGCTGAAGGGTACCGTCTTCATGGATACATAATTCTGGCCTTCTTTTTGCTTCACACTCTACTCTGAGTCGCTGAATCTTGGAATCTGTTGACTGTGCCACACGGATTCTCTCAACTATATTGGACTGAACCTGTAGGCTGGCCATCAATGCCATGCTGGTTGGAAGAACCACTTCAATTTCCATCTTCTGAAGATCTGCCATTAATTCTGGTTGCGCCGTCAGGAAATAAACTCCAGCTTTCCTGCTCAATGCATCTGCTACAACATTGGCCTTCCCGGGATGATACTGCAAATCTACATCATAGTCCACCAGTAGCTCGAGCCATCTTCTCTGTCGCATATTAAGGTCCTTCTGGGTGAAAACATACTTCAGGCTCTTATGATCAGTAATGATCTCTACTCTATCTCCGTACAAGTAGTGTCTCCACAACTTCAAAGCAAATACTACCGCCGCCAATTCCAAGTCGTGGGTCGGGTAATTCTTCTCATGATCACGAAGTTGACGTGATGCATAAGATATTACCTTCCCATGCTGCATCAAGACACACCCCAATCCTCTGCCTGAAGCATCGTAATAAACTGTGAATCCTCCGGTCCCATCTGGAAGGGTGAGAATGGGAGCCGTTATCAAACCTCGCTTCAACTTCTCAAATAATTCCTGACACTCTGCTGTCCAAACAAACGGCACATCCTTGCGGGTCAACTGGGTCATCGGCGCTGAAATCCTTGCGAAATCTGAAACGAACCGCCGGTAGTAGCCGGCCAATCCAAGGAAGCTGTGAACCTCTGCCACTGAGCTGGGTACCGGCCATGACTCGATAGCCACAATCTTCTGGGGATCCACTTCCACTCCTCCTCGGGTAATGATGTGACCCAAGTACGAAATGCGATCGAGCCAGAACTCGTATTTACTGAACTTGGCGTACAACTGATGCTCCCTAAGCGTCTGAAGGACGACTCTGAGATGCTACTCATGCTCTGCTTCACTCTTGCTGTAGACCAGGGTGTCATCTAGGAACACGATCACAAATTGGTCCAAGTAAGGCATAAAAATGTGATTCATGAGGTCCATGAATACGGCCGGCGCATTGGTCGCTCCAAAGGGCATAACAAGGAACTCCCAATGTACATACCTCGATCTGAATGCTGTCTTCGGGATGTCCTGCTCTCTGACTCTGATTTGGTGGTATCCTGACCGCAAGTCGATCTTCGAGAACACTAAAGCCCCTCTGCGCTGATCAAACAAGTCATCTATCCTCGAAAGAGGGTATCTGTTCTTGATTGTCACCGAATTCAAGGTACGATAATCAACACATAGCCTGGACGTACCATCCTTCTTTTTTACAAGAAGCATCGGGGCTCCCCAAGGCGATCCACTTGCACGGATGAATCCCTTGGTCCTCAGTTCTTCAATCATCTTGTACAAAATCTCCAACTCTGAAGGTGCCATCCTGTAGACTCGCTCTGACACTGGTGCAATCCCGGGAATCAAGTCTATAGTGAACTCAATCTCCCGCTCTGGCGGCATCCCTGGAAGCTCCTCTGGAAAGACATCTGGAAACTCTTCAACTATCCGGGGTAACTACACTGCTGCTACTGCCATCCGCAATGCTGGGGAAGATGGCTCCACTGCGCCTCTGGAAAATGAAAACTCTGGCTCGCCGGGGATACTAAAGACAACTCTGCCAATATGGCAGTCTATCCTAGCATACTGGTTCCTCAACCAATCCGTACCTAGGACTACATCATAGTCTGCCATAGAAAACTCTATGAATCTAGCGGGGAACTCTCTACCGCTAACTACGATCCGACACGAGGAAAACACTCGATCTACTCCCACAAGGCCATTACCAGTAAGTATATTGAGCCTCACTGATAATGACTCGGGCTCCAATCCTATCCGTGTCGTAAATCGTGCAGACATGAATGAATACGATGCACCAGAATCAAATAATACCGAAGCTGGAAAGGAGTTGACGAGAATAGTACCTGCCACAACCTCACCTGGTGCAACTTCTTCTTCCATAGCCATCATCATGGCCTGACCTTGTCCTCTGGCTGCTGGTCCCCTCTGCTGGAAACCTCTCTGCCTATTCTGGGTTTGAGCTTGGGCATGTGCATACTGCTGGGGATGTTGTTGCTGGAATGCCTGAGACTGAGGCGGCAAGGGCCTCGAAGACTGATACTGCTGCTGCTGAACTGGTGCTGGGGCCGGTCCTCTCACCGAAGAGCTAGAAGGGTTGGATGCTGACGAACCACCCCTATTCGGGCAAGCCCCAACCCTATGATCTGCTGCTCCACAAGCCAGGCACAATCCCTGTGCCCTGCGACAGTCTGCTACCACATGCCCTGGCTTCCCGCAATGAGAACATCCCATCGCGGAAGTCTGCTTCTGCTTCTGCTGTTGCGGGTACGTCGGGGTCGAATGCTGAACCGACGTTACTGAGGCCGCCCGCCTCGGAGTTCCAATGGTCAATCCCCTAGCTGCCGGGGGCTGGAGCTGATGATTGGTGCATCTGGCTATGGGACCGCTTCCTACCTCCGGTCCTATCCATGATCCTCTGGGAGGTATACTCATGCCTCCTAGCTGCTCTCAAGACTGTATCGAACGTCTGGTGCTCGAACTGCTCAACCGCCAACAAGATCTCCAAATGTAGTCCCTGCTGGAACCGCTGGGCCCTATCAAACTCGGTCGCCACCAAGGTGGGGGCAAACCTACTGAGCCTAGAAAACTCCGATGCATAACTGTCAACTGATCTGCCTCCTTGCTTCAAGTTGGTAAATCTGGTCTACAGGTCGTACCGAGCCACAGCATCAAAGTACTTCGTCTGGAATCTCTCTCTAAACACGGCCCAAGCAATGGGTGCCACTAATCCCATCGCTTGCATCGCCCACCAATTGCGAGCTAAATCCAACAACTGCAGGCGTACCACCGCCACCTTCTCATTCTTACGGGTCCTAGCCGCTTCCAGAATCACCTCGGTATCCTGAAGCTATGCATCCGCGGCAATCGCATCCTCGGTGCCGTCGAAGAAAGGAGGGTTCAATCGCTTGAAGCTGTTCGCCGCCTGGTTCCCTGGATGTCGACCTCGGGTCGAAGCATCTTGAACTGTCTGGTGCAAGGTATTGCTTCGACTATCCTGGGAAGCTATCAAGGTTCTGGTGAGGCCTACCAAGGTACCATCATCGGGCTCTGCGGGCTGGACGGTCCGAACTGTTGACTCTCCTCCAGTAGGTATCACTCTGGAGGCTACCCCGGAATGCTGGGCTTGATCTCCGGGTTGCTGCTGGTCCACGGGAGGTGCTCCTCCTTGCTGATCGGCTGGGTCAGATACAGTGCCGCTGAGGAAGACGACACAAGGAAACAATAAGGAAGGACCAGGACAGATCAACGATACAAGCATGTAATCAGGGCAAGAATTTCAGGGATTTGAAAATACGGGCGGAGATCAAGGACGAATACTGATTGAGACATCTATTCGGTAAACCCTCACATTTCTTGATTGACAAGACCTGCATGGGCTACCACTTAAACCATGTCACGCCCCAGCACCAGAATACTGGAGAGCGGAGGCAGACATAGCCAGCTACGTATATTGAAATGGAAACCACTTCGATATACGGTCACGGCTGTCTAGATATGTGAGGGTTTTCTACAAGCCAACAGTCTCTTATGGTCATGAACAAGCCTAGTGTCTCAATCACCACAAGTAAGTAAAGTCGCAAGATGTATGATTATTAAATATACAATAATAAGGCGTCCTAAATATTACATATTCAGCTGATCATGAAGCTAGTCGTTACAAAATGTTAGGACTAGCAAGAGTTTAGTCATACATGATCAACCCTAGGATTTGTCAATCATGTTTACAGCCCGTAGGCAGACAGTAAGTAAAAGTGCATCGAGCTAACAGGTGCTCGTCGGCTAAACGCCTCAAAAGAATAATTTTTACAATAGAGTGAGCAAAACAAAATAGAAAACCTACTCTTGGCCCGGATTCCGTCTAGTGTTCACCATTGGGCTGGAAGCTGGGTAGATCCTCGGGAGCTGCTCTGAAATCTGGCCACACAAAACCAGCTGGATCAACCCCAGAAAGAGCAAGTGCCACAAGGGGGCCACGAAATAAGAACAAAAGCCAGCAATCAGCACAGAAAATCTAATATTAAAATTTAAAATTACGAAAACATGTCAGGGTGATATACGACGAGATAACCATGGAACTATTCCGATAGCCAGGTTACAACCCGTAAACCAAACAAGGACCGGGGTTGTAACCCTTCATCTGAACAGAGCTTGGTTTCCCACCATTTATCGGCAAGATAAGTAAATATAAGTAATCAAGACAGGAAGCAATCTTGCAGGGGATCAAGACATGACTAGACAGGTTATACCTCATTCAATCAATCACGGCCAAGCAGATCCTACGGCTTACTACTTTAACTAACTAGGGTTATCACAGGCCTAATTACTAACAAGATACAGTGAGATTGTTCCACAGCCACAAGCCCTGCAGACCATCCAGGCTACCCAGGACGAAAGATTAGGGTTGAATTCAGGTGGGTACATCGTCCAGGAGACAAATGTACCCTTAGGTGACTTAGAGGGTGCAATACTCGACGGTGCGCTGGAAATGTGCCCTACTCGACGGCAGGCTACAGATCCCAAGAGCGCCCAGGTAACGGGATTGCCTGTAGCTGTGTCATCTCTTCATGACTACTGTGTTATTCTAGTTATTAACCTTAATCCATTTTAGTAGGTACTCCTGACCGTGGTACTCAGGAGTCCCATCCTAGACATGATGCGAGACTGGACAAGTGGATTAACAAGCAAGCAAGAAAGAACTACCCACGATGTCAAGGCAGGTCAAGTTAGGTTATCAAGATAAATCATGTCAGGGTACTTGTCAGGAGTGCGCCACGACGGGCCACTATCATGTCAGGTCGGTCATGTCAGGAGTGCACCACTACGGGTCACTGTCGTGTTATGCAAGTTTCTGGTCATACCATACCATATATAATAGTCATTTCAAACATATTAAGTAAAATCAAGTTCATGACAAAAGGCGTAAGGATATAAAATGGACATAAAATATCTAATAAAATATCAATATATATAGGGCTATAGAAAAGCCAAGCTAAAAGAAATAAAACCAAAACTCCAAGAGCCAATGGATTAAGCAAAGGGATCAAGGGGCAGCATACGAAAAGTCACGCACGCTGAGAGTAGCGTAGGTGAAAAGTCACGCACGCTGAAGGGAGCAGTGTACGTGAAAGTCACGCACGCTACAGGGAGCAGAGTACGTGAAAGTCACGCACGCTGAGGAAAGCAGCATACGTGAAAGTCACGCACGCTACAGGGAGCAGCTACATGAAAAGTCACGCACGCTCAAGGGAGCAGCTGCGTGAAAAGTCACGCACGCTGAAGGGAGCAGCTACGTGAAAAGTCACGCACGCTCAAGGGGCAGCGTGGGTGAAAAGTCACGCACGCTACAGGGGAGCAGTGTGTGAAAGTCATGCACGCTCAAGGAGACACGCTTCCAACTGGAAGCGTACTCAAGCCTGCGTACGCAGCGCTAAAGAGCGTGCGTAGCTCAGTGTGCGTGAGCTAAGAAGCTCTGCACACTGCTCACTGTCTTCTCCAAACAGCAAGAACACCATGGCAGAACCAAAAACTTCAAAACAACATAACTTGGTCATCCGAACTCCAAATCCGGATTTCCAAAGTTCTAACTGGAGTGGAACTGAATGCTCTTCCACATGGAAGCATCAAAACCCATAAAAATCCAACCCAAGTAGATCAAACCATACAAAATCTGAAAATAGCTAAACTTAGATCTAGAACAAAGGAAGCTCCAATTCACAAAATAGCAAGTTCTAATGTTGATCCCCATGTCCTAATCTAGCAAATGGACCAAGAAAATATGGTTCTCATGAAGTGGTAAGATGCACTTGCCTAAGGGTTGGGGAGTTGTGTTGAGGAAGGAGAAGAAGAAGAAGAAAGAAATAAATGAGAGTTATGGAGGAGAGAGAATGGGTTGGTGGGTTATAATGAGGGTGGTTGTGGTGTGCTTGAGAGTGGAGAATAGGATATGGTGATCCACACAAAACCGAACCAAACCAAACCAATAAAACCGAGCCAAGCCAAAACCCAAATACGAGAAATACCAAAATCCCACAAGCTGAGAAAAATAAAATACATGCCAAAATCCAGATACGAGTATAAATACGAAATACGGAAAATACGGGAAATGAGGGTGACAGCTCCAACACAGACAGAGACACAACTCTATGGAGATGAACCAACTACACAAAGTGTAGCTGTAGACTTAGCTGATGATACACATGAGGATGAAGAACTTGGTACATAGGCTGAGACACAACATTATGGAGATGAACCACCAGCAACCCTTGACCACTTAAGTGAGGAAGAAATAGAGAGTGAAGAAGAAGAAATAGAGGGTGAAGAGGAGTATATTCCATGTAACAGTGATGATGAAGGAGCATCTATGTCAAGAAATATGGATATTTCAGAAAACAACAGTCAAGAATGGGGAGAAGAAAATGAGTTTCAGAGACAGGAGGTTGAGAGAAGAAAAAAAACTTGCAGTTGAAGAACTAGAGCCTGAAGAGGAATACCATAGCAATGACTCATCAGCTTCTGAATGTGATCATCAAGGTGGGGTTAAACTTGATGATTTGTACAGTGAATATGAGATGAGTGAGGAGGAATACAGAGCTCCTAAGATGATTGATTTAGTCCTAGGTCAGCAGTGGATGAATCCTGCTGAGTGCAGAAGATATTTAAAGACTTTTGCTATAAAGAACATGTTTGAAATTAAGTATGTTAAGAATGAAGTGCAGAGGATATGGGGTGTGTGTGTAAAGAAGAGACATGTCCATGGATGTGCAGGGTCAGAAATGGACCAGATAAGACAACTTGTACACTTAGACAACTCAATAAAGCACACACTTGTAAACACACCTCCAAGTTGCAGAACAAGATGACAAACAGCAGATTCATCTATGAAGTTTTGGAAGATGACATCAAGGCACACCATACTTTATGGAAGGCAAAGGATGTTTAGAAGCAGATGTGGTCCAAGTTTACAGTGAAGGTGTCATATTGGAATGTACACATGGCATTGTTCAGAGTTAAGGAGCTAATGTTTGGTGGCTATGATGAAAGTTATAGAAAAGCTCCTGAGGATGCAAACCAGGTTTTGAAATCCAACCCTGGGAGTGTGGCTTTTTGTGAAAATATACCAGGGACAACTGAATTTGGGTATTTATGCATAGGCTACTTTGCAACCTTCATTGGATTAATAAATGGTTGCAGACCACTAGTAGGCCAAATGAAATTGCAGCATGTCTACCACCAAGGATGTCACCAAACTCAGTGTTCAGAACTCTATGGAACTCAAGTATTAGAGCCAATAGGGAAGGGAGCAGCAGCAGTAGCTGGCAACATCAGTAGGCATTTTGTGCAGTTATATGGACTTTTGTTATATAGGCCATTTTGTGCAGTTCTCAGAAAGGAATGTTTTATAATTACTAATGTCAATAAACTCAGTGTTGTTTAGGCCATTTTGTGGGAATATTACTGAGGCATGCCTTCATTTTGTGGTATGTTTGAAGCATGCCTTCATTTTGGGAAAATTACTTTCACTGTTGTAATTACTCTAATGTGAACAAACTCTAATTACTCTAATGTTATCAAACTCATTTTGGGAGTATTACTTGCAGTATGTTTGCAATATTTTTCTGGACAAATTCAGATCATTGCATTATGTATTACTTGCATTATGTCCAGATCATTGTATTATGTCCATGTCCAGATTATTGCATTATGTCCAGATCATTGTATTATGTCCATTACTTGCATTATGTCCATGTCCATGTCCATGTATTACTTCTATTATGTCCACGTCCATATCCAGATCATTATATTATGTCCATGTCCAGATTATTGTATTATGTCCATGTCCAGATCATTGTTTTCTGGACAAATTCAGTATTACTTGCATTATGTCCAGATTGCATTATGTCCAGATTGTATTATGTCCATGTCCAGATCATTATTTTTCTGGACATGATTATCAATTACAAAACGCAACAAGTAGTTACAAACTGCAGTATGTCTTCATATATTTGAGATTGTATTATGTCCATGTCTTTATATAGTTACAAACTGCAACAAAAAGTGGAAAATTGGAACATAATTATCAGTTTTGAATATTACATATCCAATCCTTTCAATATTACATGATCTATCAGATTTCAATATTACATAGCCAATCCTTTCCCAAATTTTTTATAAAACTCTTCTAAAGTCGTGTTCACTACAACTTGAACAGGGATTTGAGATTTCTTATCCTCACTAAGAGTGGCCTCATTCAACCATTGGAATGCATTGTTGTATTTCAAGCATTGTAAGAATTTTCTTCCCTTGCTGTGACTCCTCTTTGACATTAAAATATCTCTTTTTCCTCCACAATTCTGATTGGGACAAGTGCTTTCTTCCCAAGGGCATTCCTTCTTCCAATGGCCTAACTCACCACATAAGAAACAACCTCCTCTTTGAATTGTTGAAGATGAGCTTTCAGAGCTTGAACCTAAAACAGCAACATCCAGCCATTGAAAATCCGAGCAGAGGGGGCACTTCAGAAACTTTCTCCCAAGATTTTCCTTGGTATTTGACTTCGAAACATACCTAATCCCCTTGCAGTTTTCCCTCTTGCAAGGTGAGCTCAAGAACGGACACTCATCTGCAAGGTGGGTGTGCTTCGAGCAAAGTTGACATTTCTCCTAAACATATTTGAAAATGTCACACATTCAACGAAAATTAGAGGGACAAACCACAACAACAAGAAATTTTATACATTCAAAGAAAATACACAAAACATAGCTTACCGGAGTTGCAGAGCTAGCCATGGGAGCTCGGTGAAGCTTCGATGAACCCTAAATTTTTTGTACCGAGCCATACAATTTAATGGAGGAGAAGGAAAAGGGGAGGTTACAGTAGAGATCGACTGGAAAGCGATTGGGGGTTAGGTTAGGTCAAGATTTAATATGGAAATTGAAGAGAGATTGGGGTTAGGTCAAGATTAAATGTGAAGATGGAAGTGAGTTTGGGGGTTAGGTTTCAAACGAACGCTGGAATTGGCTGTGTAGGGATTTATAAAAGAGAGGGGTAATTTAAGTATTACACAAGTACATTAGGGGCTTGCATTCATTACGACTCCTCAAAAACTGAGTTAAGGGCTTTTTCGTCCTAAAAGTATAGTCAGAGCGGTCAATTGTTAGCAAGAGACGGAAACCGTCTAAAGTGGGGGGCGTTATACATTATGGTAAATGACAGGGTGCACCGTGAATATGGTAAAGTAAGTGGGGTACGACTCAAAATTTCTCTTTTTTCTATCAAAATACTTCATGGACTATTATCGCGTGCCCAATTATAAACCTTAAGTTTTATACACACGTGACAATAATTCTAACTCTGAAATCATTGTTCTACCGATACTATTGTGTTTTAGAGCAAACTTTTATTATCAACAACCTATATCAACTAGAAAGTCAACTTAATTATGATAGCAAATTTAGTTAAACTCTAGCAATACACAAACTAAATTAGTACAGGACAACTTTAAAAATTTAATTAATTTTGGAAATGCATTACTATCTGTGGTAAAAGAAGGATAACGTCTAGCACCAAGGTCCATTTCAAATACACCACCATAAAACAAATTAACTTCAAGATATTCTTATTTTTGAAGGTTGCAAATTTCTTACGGATCATGTATGTGAAAATCGAAGAACACAATTAATTGCAGTGCTCGGAACTTATGCAATCAGTTTATAACTCATGTTTCTACTACAACCGGTATGGAAGAAGAGATTACAAACTGACTCTATGAATTAGAAAACTTGCATTACAAGTTGCTAAATACAGAAAGCAATTAAATCACTAAAATAGTGTTGCTATAGTTAGAACGAAGAAAGAAACAAAATTACAAACTGACGACACAAGTAGAATTCTAACTGGGGTGATGAAGATTACTGTTGCTCAAAGCAAGATTCGACCATTTTTATTGATCTGCTTCCAGGAATCAACAAGTTTGAAACAGAACTTTTTGAAACACTTATTATCACCCTCGGTGTGGATCTCGGATTGGACACACTGGACAAACGAACAACACTTCGTAGATCTTCTGCGGCTAATGCTAACACTACCAAAATAAGTCATATTAGTGACGCCGAAAAACATCGCTAATATGCAAAAAAATGTCGCTAAAAAATTTAGCGACGTTATTAGCCACGAATTCTTAATGTCGCGTAATCCATGGTAGCTGACACTAATAACTTTTTTATTCGTCGCTGTAGTGACGTCTTGCAGCGACGTGACTTCATCGCTGATTTAATAAGGCGTACCAACGTACCATTGCTAATCAGCGATGCCAAAGTTTATTGCTAAATGTCGCAGATTTAGCGACAAATATAGCTACATTTTGCTACAAAAATGTTGACGTGGCAAGCATTGACATGTCAGTTGTGTAGCGACGTTTCGCGAAAACATTAGTGACGTCTAGCTTCCAGATGCTGACGTAACAGCCATGTCAGCTTGGTAGCGACGTTTAGCGACGTCTTCTAGATGTTAGTGGTAGCGTGGATTCCAATTCCTTCCTAGGATTTTTTTCTTTCATTTTCTTTTATTTTTTAGCTTTATCCTTTTTATAGAGTTGTCAAGAATCCTATTTCTTTTAGAATTCTTATTTTGACTCTATCTTTTATTAGAATAGAGTTTATCTTTATTTGATTAGGATTAGAATTTATTTTTATTAAGATTAGGTTATCATAAAAGTCCTATAAATAGATACCTTCTGTATGCAATTGGAGAACAACTTTTTAATCAATAAAATCTTCTTCAAGTTCTGAGATTTGTTCTTTTATTTTTTTTGGTCGTAGACTCGACTATTCCATGGATTTGGAAGCCACTAGCTCGGTTGAGGTATTCAAGCAACCTTCGTGCGGACCCCTCACAAAGTTATCAGTCAGAGTTTTTGCGGCACCATTTCACTCTCACCAAGCAACGGTGGTACAGTTATCGTCATCACCGATCGACTTGGACATTGCATGAAGGTAAACCCGTTTTGTTATCGCGCTGCGTCAAGTCGTATCAGAGCCACATAGATCTAGGATTCTAATTTTCAAAATGGTTGAAATCCTTGTTTCGCAAACAACAATGGTGAGATCCGTCACGCGTAAGGAGTTTGATGCCCTGTCTGACAGCGTAAAAGTCTGGTCAAGCAAATTTGATGTCCTGTCTGGCAACATAGAAGCCTTGTCAAGCAAAGTTGATGTCATGTCTGACAAACTGGACGGAGTACGAGGGTGTCTAGGAACCAAATCCAACGATGTTGTTGATATCACGAAAATACCGCCTACATAGACGGGAGGCACAAACGCTCGTCTTACTACCAACCGTCCACTAAAAGGATCAAAATGTGCCCACAACAGTTGGTCTCTGCATAAGGAATACTATGAAGACATCAACGACGAAGATTCGAGCCTGTAAGGATCCCATTATCATAAACCCCAAATGTTAGGACCCGCACCCAGTGTAGGGACACGAGAAGTGGGTACGTCCAGCCTACGCCGCAGTGTTGGCGGTAGAATGCAGTCCTAGGTCACAACATCTAACACAGTATAGTATAACTGCACAAGATATACTCTTCGTACGGAGGACAAATAGAAGGTACATCTCAATCACAATCTAAGGTAGAAATAGAATGATATCATAGATATAAAAATCTCAAAGAAAGTACAAACAGAAAGGAAAATAAGTCTAAGTGTCTATACGACACAATAACAACAACAAAACATAATACATCTCAAGTCTCAAATGACGACAACAAAGTAAGACAAAGCCTAACTAAACTAGTCTAGGCAGTAGGTGTGATATCATCAGCTAGAGCTGGGTCCTCCTGAGAGTCGAGCTCGTAAGTGTCGTCTAGGGCTGCTCCATAGTACGTAGGACAGAAATCCTCTGTGTCATCTGTAATATTTTCAACATGTCCAGTCAGGACAGGAACGAGCACAATACATCTCACACAGTTCATATCATGGCAGAAAATGTAAAGCATACAAAAGAGTAAAATATATGAACTGTAAGAAGATGTACACGAAAATAAGAGACATATTTATAAACTGGAAATATATACATGATAAGTAAGAACTGTAAGTGACTAGTGATTCAGAGAACAAGACGATTATGTAAACGACACGATGTTGTACACGAGTAATCTACAGAGGTTCACATGAGTAACTACAAGATTGATCACATAACCAATTCTACTCCCCCATCCTCAATCAATACATAAGGATCCAGTCAAGTTATGTTATTGCACATGAAGTATAGTTGTACACGATGATCATGTGAGCACACGAGAGCACACGATTTGTTCACGAATAACACGAACACAAGGAGTACACGATGCCCATGATAAAGTACACGAACACGAAATACCTGATGTATCCGCTAAGGGAATAACATCGCATGAAAAGATCCATATAGTACCAATTCGTGATAACAAGTGTCAGCATCAAGTAAAGTAATCTAGAGCATGAATATAAGTCCTAGCAAGTATAAAACGATCAGAGAATGTATTTGCCTTGTAGGAACGAAATTGTAAAGCAGAATACTCTAGGGGGGTGAATAAAGTAGGCAGCAGAATATTGCTAATTAAAAACTTTGTTAGCAGTTAGATCACAGAAATAATAATAATCATAAAGTAATAACTGTAAAGAAAAGAGTTCAGAAGACAAACGCAAACACAGAGATTTAAACTGGTTTCCCTCTTGTAAGGACTAGTCCAGTCGGAAGAACTCTAGCTTCCAGTTGAATCCACTATTGGAAAATCTCACAAGTTTTCATACGAAGTCCTTGCAACTTTTACAGACGCGAGCTTTGATACGAATAACTCGACCAACTTCAGTTTTGAAGAGTCTTTATTCAATCAAGCCTCTGATTATAATTTCTCTAAAATCTTTTAGATCGCACCGTACCGACAAATTGACTAGAGAATTGTAACTGGCTTGGAATTTAAAAATGGATGTTTTTTGAAAACTCTTTGGAAGAAACGTAAGCTTTAGAAGAGAAGATATGAAAGTGAATGAGTGATTTGAAATGATCAAAATTCTTCTCTATTTTTAGTTTTTCCAAAGATAGAACTCTAGCAGAATTCAGGCAGAATTTAAACAAAACTCTTTGTAACAAACCGCAACTGAAGGGAGACCAAGTTCAAAAACCAACGTTCACATAACGTTCACCTTGGCCGAACTATGGCCGAACTATGGCTGAGTTCTGTCAGGGTTGGTCAGATTTATTTAATGAAAAATATTTTAGGCTTTTTGAAATCCTTCAGAAGCTTTTGTAAATAAGAGATGCTTTTCAAAACATAGGTCAATTTTGAAAATGATAGGTCAATTTTGAAAAACGATTTTGATAGCCTATTTGCCAGTATGACTTAGTGTACAATGTATTCCTAGACTCAATAAAAATAAAAATAAAAATTACATTGCATAAGGAAATACAGTCTCGAGTGGCAAACATAGCTTCGGTCTTGAGCAGTGTCCAAAACGTCTTGAGTAAACATATGAATTGTTCTGCATATCGAGACAGAGTTTGATCAATTATTAAAATCAGGTTTGACCATGACCAATGGGCCAACAATCTCTCCTATTTTGATAATTGACAAACCTTGACCGATATAACATCTTTGGTCTTTATCAAATCAAAATTGTATCGAGGTATATAATGAAAAAAAATTGTTCATATAAATTGTTCATAACCTGTATCCTGTTTTCATGAAGATGTTAGATCTTATTTCTTCCCCGTTGTCACTTAACAAAATAATTGCAAAAGAGAAATCTCTCCCGCAATATATGCATAAGTAACAATCAGTGAAGAAACACAAAAATATAAAAAAAATTTATCACAGACATGGTATAAATGTCACAGATAGAAAAAAAAAATGGTAAGCAAAGAATATTTCAAAGGCAGTGTAAATGGAAGCATAAATAAAAGATAATGCTATAAGAAAAGCTAAACTGGATAAAATGCTAAACTGAAGCATATAACATGTCCATCAAAAAGTCACAAATCATAACCACATAACTAATAAGAGTATTGATACTAGCTTGGAATGTCAGAGCATTTCCAAGTAAAAAAAGGACAAAAACATCAGTCTCAAAAGTATGACAAATCAAAAATCATCCTCATCGTCATCGTCATCATCTGCAGTGCCAACATATCCACCATGTCCGGATGGACCAGCTCCAGAAGTGCCAGCACCAGAGGTGTGTGGATTAGCACCAGAAGTACGATACCAATCGTAAGCGTTCCCTGGCTGGAACAGAGAATGGACCGCCTCATCATCAATGCGGTAACCAGATACAGAAGGGTCTCTAGAAAGAGAGCTAGCAGAGTGACCCGTCTGAGAAAATCTGAGATCGGCAAAAGTGTTGGCAATAGCCTGGAACCGAGTCACGTCATGGAACTCATGTTCTCTGAAAGTGTCAACAAAGAAAGTCTGTAGATCCGAGAGGTGCTGATGAATACCCTCAAAAGTCATAGGGTAAGACTGAGGAGGAACAGGTACAGTAGAAGCAGGTGCATGAGGTGGAGGAGCAGTGGCAATGCTGCGACGAGAAAGCTTGAGAAACTTGGGCTCAGGGTCCAGAGCGCAAGTGGATAAGTCTATGTCAAAACGCTGAAAGATGCGTGGGATAAGCATCACATAAGAGAGATTGCGGTCTCTTCCGCGACATCTACCCATCATCTGGATGATAGTCTTAGGGGCAAAAAAATAAATCCCCTTAAGAATGTGATATAGGGCAGAAAGTTCTAGTGCAGTGACATCATCTTTTGAAGTAGATTTGGGAAGAAGAGTGGAATAGATGATGCGATGTAACTCGTAGTTAAACAAGTTCAAGTTATTGGGCTTGAACTTTCTAGGATGAGCACGTACGGGCGCACAAAGCTCATTCTTGAAACTAACAAGAGTCGTACCCTCAAGAATATCGAAGTCGGTGATGTTATCGAGCGGGACACCTTTATTTGGAATACCAAGGATTTTTGCTAGCAATACATCATCGAACTCGATATCTATCCCGCCAACACGAGTCCTTGCGGTAAAAGTGTCTAACACGAAGTTACAATAGAACAATCTAAGGGCATTAGTAGCTATAGGAAATTGTAGGGTAGCAAGATGGTGTAATCCTAATGCCTCAAAGAAGGAACGATGATCAGGAAATAAAGTCTACTTAATCGGAGCGCCGGTACATATAGTACGCATAGCAAAATCGGCATACCAAAGCAATGCTTGGTCATAAGTTTTGAAGTAAAACTCATCCGATACGCCGTCATCCGATTGGATCGAGGAAAAGAAGGAATCCATATTCGGATCAGAAGACGATGCCTCTTCACTGGCATGGGTCTTCTTCCTCTTGAAAGGATTGAATCCCTTAGGCATTCTTTCCCAAAACTAAGAAACCCTAAAAATTTGAAAGTAGAAAAGACAAGGAGTTATACCTTTCGAGAATCAAGTATGTTGTAGAGGACGCGATTCTCCGCACAAATCCAAATTTTGGATGGAAATCTCCATGTAGATTGGAAGAAAAGGAGTAGAAAATAGCTAGAGTTTGGGGTGTTCTTCGCCTGCTGCTGTGATGATGATAAATTAGTTTGGAAGTGATGAAGAGGAGAAGGCCTCGGGTTCTGGTTTAAAACCCATACAACACCAACAGAACTCTGGCCGAATTTGGACCGAACTCGGGCCAAATTTGCCTAGGGTTCTCCTAGGTTTTAAAAAAAATTTTGTGGGCCATATCTATTTCATCATCTCATTTCAAATATTTAATTCAAAGTTTAGTAATTTTAAATTTCAAATAATATAATTAATATTATTTTATAAATTAATTTTCTTTACTCAGCATCAGTTTCAGATTAGCTGTAGGAGTACTATCCCAGCTAACGGAGGTTCACCGGGAAATACTTAAGTACCGCTTCGCTTCGACCGTAGTCGTGGTGACAGACAGAATCTTTTTAGGCTTGTCTCAAAAATAGTTATTGAGTATTGAATAAATTAATTAATAAAACAAAATTAATTAATATTATTGACATCTAAAATTTCTAATTTTTGATGTAAATAATTGAAACGATCTTCCGCTAGAGGTTTTGTGAATATGTCAGTCAATTGATTCTTTGTGTCTATGTATACAAGGTCTATATCTCCATTTTATTGATGATATCTAAGAAAATGATATCAAATCTCAATATGCTTAGTACGAGAGTGATATAAAAGATTCTTAGTCAAATTAATAGAACTAGTGTTATCACAGAAAATGGTATGTGTGTGTAATGCAATCCAAAGTCTTCTAAAGTTTGCATCATCCACAAAATTTGTGCACAACAACATCCTGCGGAGATATACTCAGTCTCGGTTGTTGATAATGCGACATAATTTTAGTTTTTGCTAAACCAAGAGACTAGGGCTTTTCCTAGGAAATGACATGTGCTGCTGGTACTTTTTCTATCTACTTTGTATTCGACAAAATCTGCATCAGAATAATCAGTTAGGTCAAATAACGTGGTTTTAGGATACCATAAGCTGACAGAAGAAGTGCCTCTAAGGTATCGGAAGACATACTTAACTGCTCACAGATGTGATTCCTTAGGATTGGCTTGAAAATGTGCATACAAGTAAACACTGAACATAATGTCTGGTCGACTAGCAGTTAAATACAGTAAGCTATCGATCATACCTCGATACTTACGTATGTCGACGGGTTTGCCTTGTTCATCAATATCAAGCTTGGTTGAAGTCGCCATTGGAGTGCTAAGTAGTTTGACTGCTTCCAGGTCGAACTTCTTTAATAGATCTTTTGTGTACTTTGCTTGATTTATGAACGTCCCATTGTTGGTTTATTTGATTTGCAGTCCGAGAAAGAACTTCAGCTCTCCCATCATGCTCATCTCAAACTCATTCTGCATACACTTTAAAAATTCTTGACAAAGAGATTCATCAGTAGATCGAAAAATAATATCATCTACATAGATTTGAATCAAAAGAAGGTTATTATTCAAATATTTTATAAACAGTGTAGTGTCAACCTTTTCCTTTAAAAAATCGTTGTTAAGTAGAAAAGAACTTAGACGATCGTACCAAGCATGAGGGGCTTGTTTCAAACCGTATAAGGCTTTCTTCAACTTGAAAACATAATCAGGATTTTTGAAATCAGTAAAACCTGGAGGTTGAGCTACATAAACTTCTTGTTTTATAAAACCATTCAAAATGCGCTTTTAACATCCATTTGAAATAACTTAAAATTATAAAAACATGCAACTGCACATAACATGCGAATGGATTCTAATCTCGCATCTGGGGCATAATTCTCATCGTAGTCGATACCTTCTTCTTGATTGTATCCTTGAGCTACGAGTCGAGCCTTATTACGAGTCATTAAACCATTCTCGTTCAATTTGTTTCGGAATACCCAACGGGTGCCAATGATCGGATGATCAATGGACTTAGGAACAAGTTTCCAAACTTTGATTCTGTTCGAATTTGTTTAATTTCTCTTGCATAGCATCTAACTAAAAATTATCACTACATGCTTCTTCAATATTTTTGGGTTCAAACTGTGAAACAAAATCAACACAAGAAGCTATATCTTTATTAGAGGAACGAGTACTTACACCCTTGATAAACTCACCAATTACCAAGTCCTTTGGATGATCTGCCAAGAATCTCATCTCATTTGGCGTATCCTTAGGATTGCTGGTTCTTGCTTCTTTTCTTGAAGGTTCTGCATCTTTGTGAAGGTTTTACAGTAGCTGTACTTGGTGAAATCACGTCTTCATTATCGTCATCGACTGAATGTTGATTTAGTTCATCAAACTTGACATTAATTTATTCTTCGATGATCATGGTTCTCTTGTTGAAGACTCTTGTGAAACCCACAAATTCATTTTTATTATTAAATTATTGGATTTCGGCTGCTAGCATAGTCTTAGATTTTTAATAGTTATTATTATTATTATTAGTATTATTACTATTATTATTATTATAGTCGGATCGAGAAAACATTATTTTTTTAAAATAAATTAATTATCGGATCTTTGATTGAGCCCTGTCCCGATCACATGCCCGGGGTCCGACCCCGAGTCCGAACACCAGATCCCGTTTTTCGAACCCATCTTTGGATTTTCTATTAAACCTGAAATTATATACTCATTATATCTATATATATATAAACATATATATAATTGGTTTAATAAAAAAAATAAAACCTTTTTGCTACCCATGACCAGGACCACCCCCAACCCGCTGGATCCATTCTCTCCTCCCCCACGTTCCCACGTTCTCCTCATTCCCCTCTCCTTTAATCACTCCTCACCATTCTCTTTCATTCACAAAAATAAATAAAAACTCACCACCACCATCATTCCCACAACCACCACTCTCTCTCTCACTCCCTTTCCTCCTAATTTTCTGTCGCCCCGTACCCGTCGGTTCGCCCCGGCCGGCTGACCGCCCGCGCGCCCGCCTCCTGGCCGCGCCCTGCCTCGTCCGACCCGATGCCCCGATGACCCCGTTCGGCCCTGAGCATCCGCCCCGACTGCTCGGCTCCGCCGAGCTCTGTCCCGGCCAGCGCCTCCCCGCGCGGCTCTCCGCGCCGTCGATCCCGCGACCCCGCCAGGCCGCAAGCAGCCGTCCGCCCTAGCCGCCCCCGTGCTGGACCGTCTCCCCGTCCGCAGCGAGTCGCCCATCCGCATCCGCGCTTTCCAGCGCTGTCCCGAGCCATGCCCCGTGCCGTACACAGCCATCGCCGTCATTTCCGACTTCGTCGAGACGCTGTCCAGAGATCACGTTGCTTTCTCGCTCTTTCTAGCGCTGTCCCGAGCCGATCCCACTGTCTGTGCAGATTCTTTTCCCTATTTTTCTTGCATCTGAGAGCTCTAGCCGAGCAGCTGAGGTATAATTCTGTATCCCTGTGTCCCTTCCGTAGTTAGTCGGTGATGACGCGGTCCCGACCCCGACGTAGGGATCGGTTTTACTAGTTGTGCTAGGGGATACTTCTTTCGAGTTCGGCTCGGACTAGTTCTGTGGATTGTTTCTAGTTAGTATGCTTTGCTAATATTTCCCTTTGGGTTAGTGATTATTATTTTGTTTCGAATTTAGTCTGTGGATTGATTCTTCAGGAATGGTTTTCATTTTGTGTGTGTGAGTGCTGTAGATTAATTCTTAAGAGTGGTTCTAATTTCATATGATATGGGTTATTGTTTCCTTGGTTTGGGATGTTTATTTTGTGTTTGGATCAGTATCGCCTCGTGGCTAGGTTGTCCTAGTTACAGAGGAGGTGCTGCCCAAATTTTCAGTAAAATCTTTCAAATTATTATTATTAATTAAGTTCAATAAATTAAAACCTGTTTTCATACCCGGTCTTTGCAAATGATTTCCAAAATTGGTTTTGCTGGTTTGGTTTTGTGGATTTTGTGAGTTTTGTATCCCCTGTTAGGCGACGACCGTATCGGTCGGATGAGCCTCGGCGAAACGCAAATGCTACGTGACTTCCTGTACGTTGAGGCGTAAGCCAGCAATGTGAGATTTGCATGACCAAGTCTGAGATGCCCATTTTCTATAATTTATATTTAAATTATATTATGTTTTATTTTTAGAACTTGTTACTGGTTTTAGTATCTTGGGTGCAGGGCCTCGGCCTTCTGTTTGGACCGCTTCACGGCACTCAGAGCTCGCCTCAGCATTTAAATTAAATTAATTAAATTGTTGTAAGGGCCTAAGTCCAGTTTTTTTTTATTTTTCGGTGGCCCTGTATTTGTGTAGTTTAGGATTTTCTGTTCTTTTTGGTTGCTGCTTTGCGTAATTAGACGCGTACTTAAAATGGGTATTAGTTTTATATGAAAAAAGCTTTCTCACTTCTATATAAAAAGGATAAAATTCAAGTTTGTATTACTTAAACAAATTCATATTTTTCTCATTAAAAGAAAAATCTAATTTTATATATATAATACTAAAGTACAAAGTTTTGTTAAATGAATTGGAAAATACGATCTTTACCCAATAAATTAATAAATTGGTTCCTTTTTCGTTAATTGATAATTATATCTTGCGACAGTAGAGTAGGTTGATAGCTTAATTAAATAACATTAAAATTGGACTAGGACCTGCTTCTAGACATTGCAACTAGCACACCGAGAAATGGTTTCCTCTATGGTTCTAAGTCAGGGTTCTCAACTGTAGGATTTCGAGGACGTATTTGACTTCCTCCCTGGTACCGACATCCTGTTCTAGTCATTAAACAAAGGCAAGTTACGGTTATGCTACCTTATATTTTAATTAGTAATTGTCAAGTTGCATGTTTAAACCACATTGCTACACGGAACCCTCTCCTAGGGTTCAAATATTGATTGATATTGATTGTGGAGATATTGGGGGAGTAGTGTAGCGCTTATGACCAATACCCCTCATATTGTATATTATTATTGTGCGAGCTTATCCCTTTTACATACGGGGATAAGCAGTATCGCGTCGCTAGGATGCTATTGTACAACCCAAGCCGGTCATAGACGTTACATATTCAAATCACATTGTTTCAAGTATTGAATTGTTAAATTGCTGAAAAATATTGTTTCAACTATTTAGCTTGCACTTTTCCGTTATTATTTGAAATTTGAGGTACATACTCGTACTTGCTCCTTTCCTGACTGGATCCCACCCAATAGGTGATATTGATGACACTGAGCTATTGTACAATAGCTATTATGATCCTGTGCTATACCCTGCGGTGTTACCAGAGTCTCCCTTGGAGGACGCAGATCCTGAGGCCGAAGAGTCGGCCGTTTAGCTAGTTGCTATTTTCTTATTTTCTAGTTTCATTATGTTGGAGATTGTAGACTTTTGGTTTCAGTATTTATTTCAATATTTTTCTTTCCCGTTGTATTTCTCTTTATTGAATAAAAGTTTTAAATATTCGTAAATTCGTGTTGTGACAAATATATAGATATTGTTGAGATTACCTGCAAATAGAAACAGCTTACTGCCGCCGTCTCACAACGGTGCAGGCTGGGTATGATCCGATTCGACCCAACAATTTAGGATCGGGTCGTGACATGTTTTTAGTGGTGGCCCATGCAGGTCGATCAACAACTTAAGTGAACATACCTAGAAACAACTAGAACACTAGAATATTGATTTGTCACAACATAGGAACGAATTATCTATATATAAGTAACTATTTTGCTTGCTTATAGAACGGTAGGTTAACTTGTTTACGCTTGTCCCTAAACTTGCCAGACTATGAAGACAACCTGACCTATGCCTATCAGTCGGTACTAGCAAGATCTTGTTTTCTATGCATGACGCAAGAAAATATGACAAGAGAATCGTAGTAGTAGATTGAGCAGCGGGAGGCTGCTCGAACCAGACCAGGACCAGAAGAGCTAATGATACCTAGAATTATTGATTAGCACAAGATGATACCCTACCGAAGCATAACATATTATCCTTGATTACACTTTTTCTGGGCAATGTCTTTCCCAAAGTCATGTCTCCCCTACGATACAATTTGTGAAAATTGTAATCTTAATGAGAATGTATGTAAGGCGATATTTATCAAGGATATATTGGTGATTAAGAATTGGAAGAATAGAATTTTAGAATACCTAGATATTATATATATATAATATACATGGTGAACGGAGAGTCTACTATATTCACCATGTTACAATATAGGGCCGAAATTATTAATTTTAAGTTTTTTTAATTTGGCTTGCTTATAGTTTTATAGGTTACCTTGCTTACGTTTGAACCTAAACCTTATCTAGATTAGGCCGATTGTATGATGGTATATTTTACTTCCTATTTTATTTTCTAGATTTTTGGTATATTTTAGTGTCCCATGGCTTTCGGGATTATTTTCTTCCATATCTTTATCAGATTCTAGCATACTTTAGGATCCATACTCTTTCGCCGTTTTTTGGATTAAGATTAGATTTTTTTTTCAATCTCCTTCTTTAGCAAATCTATTTCCAACTTCTCCATTTGTTAATCAAATCTTACTCCTCTATCTTTATTTGGAACCTAGATCCATTCGCTATTTAGAGTTTCAAATTCTTCTATAGCAAACCTAATAAACTCTAATCTACCCAAAGTATTTCTACGACTAGTGTATCCAACCATTTCTATTGACCTTATTTCCAATTGACTTTCTCAGAACCAATTTCGAACCGAATTCTTTTGGAACCATAAAGCCCCAAGGTTAATTGTTAACAAAGAATTGGTTTAACTTAGCTGGTTCACATATCTCCCAAGGAAACTATTTTCCAAAAAATAATTCCAATATGGATTGATATTTCCTAAGTTATTCCAAGTACCGAAAATATTTTTATTTGTTGATTTCCTCCACTCAACTCGAAACCTTACTCTCCCTAGGCAACTTCTTGATCAATTCAAGGTCTAGAAAGCTTTTAAACTCAATGCTTGAGTATCATGAAGCACGAACGGTCAGAGAATTGATTCCATCCCAATATTGAATTTCCTTTAGTCATTGAAAAAACTTTTGAATTATTGAATTATCCTTTTGAAATTCCCATGGACAAAGTTAAAAAAATATTCAGTGACCTAATATGGCATCGCACGCGTCGCAACCATCTATTTGAATTATAGAAAATGCGAGTATACTGCAGCCAGTTGCGCACTGGCGGGGCATAGTCTCTAAATTGAAGTGATTCAGGTGTTGATAGATTTTAGATATTATTGAGACTACGTCCTAAATGCATCAAATTTGTCTCCTATGTTGTTTAGCCAGGAATGGATAAAGTTGATAGACTACTCGAAAACCTATTACTATTCAAATTATGGAGCCAAAATTTCACTGCAGTCAGGTGCACTTTGGCGAGGCATAAATTTGAGGCAAAGTAATTTCGGATATATTTGGGTTTTCGAATATTATTAAGACTATATCCTAATATGGTTGTCTTTTCTGCACCATCAAATTATTCTGACTGTTGTCCAAATTAGAGGATTTATATTTCTAGCGGCTTTCCATTTTCAGAAATCTCTTATCACAACCCGAAAGGATAGATTTTCTATAAATTGTACTTAATTTTTCCTAGAACTTATTAGGACCATATCAATCTCTATTGGCTCAATCTCTTTCCTGTTTCAACCTTAGTACGTTGCATATATATATTTGTATTTATTTATTTTATATTATTATATTATTATTTTTAGTTACATATTTTGGAAGCTGTAGATAGTTGTGGTTAGCTTTATATTAAATAGTTGATATACATCTTGTGGATGACCATATGTATATTTGATAGCTATCGCGGAGGAAACATAGATTGTTACTTATCTCATTCCTTGTAAGGGATCCTTGGGATTAATATTAGATAGCTAAAGGGTAGAAAAGGTAGAAGA
>JANAVB010031753.1:242500-243894 GCA_029216955.1 Iris pallida | reverse complement strand
CCTCTAAAGAGCACGGAGATTCGGAGGGATTCCTTAACCTGATGCGTCGCTCGGGAATCCGCAGCATACAGAATTGGACGCGCCCTTCGTCAGACCAATGAAGACAAGAAAAAGGAATAATGTTTTAGCATGACCAACTTTTTATTCTCTTTCTTGTGTCTTGTCTGTAGGGGTCCCCCATCTCTATATAAAATTTATAATTTCTGACATCATTATTATGTGGCTGAGATTCCAAGTAGCGTATGTAGATACACTCCTTAGATGAATTCAATGCTTACTGTTCTCTGAGATACATGGCAACCATCACAGGTTTTAGGTGCCTATTGTTTAGTTTTTTCCTGAAATAGGCTCATAGAATGATGCGCCCGTTTTTATTCTTCAGCACTTTAAAAAGGATAGCCAAAAAGAGATATTCATGTTTTCTCAAAACAAATGACTTCTTACAAGGTCCCACTATCCAGCAAGAATTCATCATCCATAAGTTCCTTGTGCCACTTCATCCTGATGTTATTCTTTTGCATGCTGCGCTTTCGAAAGTTGGTAAGTCCCAACAAAGAATCAATAGTTTTCTCATAGCGTTTTCCTTTTGTGCCACACTTTTTACTAAGACAATTTTGAAGATAAGTATTGACTTGTACAAATGAAGCGCACGTTGTAGATACATGCTTGAAATTCTGAAAAGAAGTGTATACTGCAATCAGTGTCTGATTTCGGTCAAAGACCGCACAGTTGATATGCGCCTGTTGATCGGCACACACTGTTGATATACGCCTGATGATCGGCGCACACTGTGATATGCCGTTGATCGGTCAGAGGCGCACACTGTTGATAGTGCCTGACTTTCTGAGAATAGGCGCGCACTGTGATCCAGTGCTTAGCATCGATCAGAGGCGCACACTGCTGTTAGCGCCTGTATTCCTGAGAATAGGCGCGCACTGTGATCCATGCTTAGCTTCGATCAGAGGCGCACACTGCTGATAGATTTTTTGCTAAATCTTTTTTCTTTGTTAATGTTTGTAGAAGTCTGGTTGGTAAGTTTCTTCAGGACTGCATTGGCGATTTGAATGCTATAAAGAGCATTCTTCTGACACCCACATCAGACAATTCATGATTCTGACACTCAAATCAGATAGCTCAGGACTCTCCGTGTTCCAGAAGGGTCTTCCTCAGATGGTAGAAGAGCTATACCATGAGAGTTGGATGGTGATGTAACCCCATTTTTCTCAAATATAATTTATACTATTTCTATTAAATCATGAATTATTTATTTTATTATTATTATATTGTGAGTTCAAATGTCTAACCTAGAGATTATTTTATTCATGTTAATCAACTTGGACCATTGTTTATTTGGGCTTCACCAAGAAAGTATTGGGCCAGTAGCCCCTTACCCC
>JANAVB010031753.1:95000-237500 GCA_029216955.1 Iris pallida | reverse complement strand
GAATAGTTGGGTTTCTTTCAAAAAGTCGCATCGATTCTCGATGTTGACTGTCTAATTGTTCTGTCTATAAATAGAATAAAACTTTCGTAGATATTGTCACTTTATTTCCTTTCTGTATAAAATGTCTTCCAAAGATTTTCTCACTCCGAAGATTGAAGGAGAGACCGAGACGTCCCCTGTTGAGCCTCCAGTGCCTCCTCAAAAAGAAAGGGGTGAAGGTTCAACTGCTCCTACACCAGGAGAGGACTTGATTTCCAAGCTAGTGGAGCCTGGGAAGACTGTCGAAGAAGAGGCATTGAGGATGGCTGCCTGCAAGTTTCTTGTGAGTTCAGACAATGATATGTTTGAAATGTTGGCAAACTATGTATTTAATCATGAAGGATCGGGGCCTCCTCTCCGTCCTTAATATTATGTAACTCCATTCTGCTTTTGAATAAAAAATAAACTTTTATTTATATCATGTCTCTAAAAATAAAGTACATTTTGTCTTTATACATAATATTTCTTGAGAAATTTGCCATTGATAAGCATCATAGCGACTCTGCCGTCCATATCTGTTAATTGATAGGCTCTATTTGAGAAGACTTTATTTATCACATACGGCCCTTCCCATTTTGCCTCGAACTTGCCTTTGCTCATATGTGTCATAGTCATAGACGTCTGACTGTAAGAACTAACTCGCCTTCCTGAAATGTTCGCACTCTGACTTTGCGATTGAAAGCTTTTGAAATTTGGACTTGATAAAGTTCGATGTGCTGTTGAGCTAAAAGCCTTTTCTCGTCGAGCGCCTCCAATTCTTGAAGCCGAAGATGATTATTATTTTCTGTAGTAAGCTCGTTAGCAATAGGGTTGCAACTCGGGCGGGTTGGATCGGGTTTGAGGTCAACCTGAGCCCAACCCGATAGATCATAAGCCTAGCCCGAGCCCAAGCCCGACCCGACTTCGGGTTCAACATATGAAGCCCAAGACCAAGTTCGGAGGCTCGGGTTGGGCTCGGGTCCATCGGGTTTATCGGACTCTAATATGATATTTGAAATAATTTTAAACAAGAGTAATATTAAATGCATAATTAAATAGCAATCAAGCCTCAATCATTACAAAATAAAACTGAAATGAGATTTAGGACAAGGAGTTGAAGAGTTCGGGTGAAAAAAAATTATAGTTTAAACTTTTTATTTAAGTAGTATGAAACTATATATATATAAATATATATATATATATAAATATATATATATATATAAAAAAAAATATAAATTTTATGTATGTCGGGTTTCGGGTTCTTCGGGTTACCCAACACATGAACCCAAGTCCAACCCGATTTTTAATCGGGTTCAAATATTTTAACCCGAGCCCAAGCCCGAACCCAAATATCTTCAACCCTAACCCAACCCATTAACGGGTTTACCCGATCAGGTTCGGGTTTAGCCCGCCCGAGTTGTACCCCTAGTTAGCAATGGCGATTCTCAATGAAGGAATTTGAATTTCCAGAGGTAGGACGGCTTCACATCCATATACTAGGGAAAGTGTGTGCAACCTGTGGGGTTACAGACAGTAGTGCGATATGCCCATAGACATTCTCCAAGTTTATCACTCCAATTACATTTGTTAATAGAGATAAACTTTTTAAGAAGTTTGATAATGGTCTTGTTGAATGCTTCAGCCAACCCGTTAGCCGCAGGATTATAGGCCGTAGAGGCAACATTATTGATTCTGTTGTCATCACTGAACCTATTAAACTTATGGCTGATAAATTGCGGCCCATTATCATGGATAATTCGGCGAGGGACACCAAATCTGTATATCACATGATGTTTGATGAAGTTGATGACACTACTAGTTTTTACTTCAGCCAAAGGTATAGCTTCTGCCCACTTAGAGAAATAATCGGTTATAGCCAAGATGAACCGATGTCCTTTAGATGAAGGAGGATTGACAGGGCCAATTATATCCATGCCCCAAGCTTCAAAAGGCCATGAAGCAGCAGTCGGATGAAGAAATTCAGACGGTTGATGGATAGAATCTGCATGAATTTGACATGTACGGCATTTCCTTGCATAATCAATAGCATCTGATACCATAGAGGGCCAGTAGTAGCCCATACGTCGAATACGATCCTGTAGTTTAGGACCAGGCTGATGTGCTCCACAGACACCATCATGAGCTTCGTGTAATATTTGCTTTGCTTCAACACCGGCGAGACGCCTCAAGAGTAATCCATCAAAAGTTCTTCGATAGAGAGTTTTAGTAGTATGATTATAATAGAATCGAAGGATCGACGACATTGACTTCAGTTAGATTGCCGAATTCAATATTGTGGTTGTTTTCGACACAAAATAGTTCTCTATTAGAGATAACAACCATTTGTTGTCTTTTGACTGGAACTGCCAATACCGCAGCTAGGTTAGCTAAGGCATCAGCTTCTGTATTGCATGCACGACGTACATGTTCAATGAAGAACTCTTTGAATGAAGAAGCTATCCTGGTTGCTGCTTCATGGTATGGTACCAAATCTTGATGTCGGACTTCATATATGCCTCTAACCTGATTAACAATCAGTTTAGAATCACCATATACTTCGAGATATTCAATATTCAATTGTTTGGCTAATTGGAGTCCAATGAGCAAGGCATTGTATTCTGCCACATTGTTAGAGCACGATTCGTCTAAAGAATAAGCCCTTTGAATAGCTAATCCATCAGGTGAAACGAAAACAATTCCCACTCCAGCCATAAGGGTACCTCCAGGTCCAATTCTAGAAGCTCCATCAAAGAACAACCTCCAGGTAGGAAATTCTTCTAAGATCATATTTGATTCTAATGTTTCGTCAGGAATCTCATCATAGAGTTTAGATTTCTCAGGGACAGGATGAGCTGCTAAAAAGTCAGCAAGTGCTTGGCCTTTCACAGACTTTTGAGGAACATAAACCATATCATATTGCGCTAATAATATGGCCCATGTGTCCAGCATAGAATTGAGTGTACTTGGCTTCTTCATTAAGACTCGAAGATAATTGACTGGGGATATGACATGAATAGTTTAGCCTATAATGTAATGTCTTGTCTTCTGAACAGCAAACATTAAGGCTAAACATTCCTTCTCCACCGGACTATAACGATGTTCAGCTCCAATCATCGTTCGGCTAAGATAGTAGATGGCTTGTTCATGACCTTCCTTGTTCTTTTGAGCTAGGAAAGCTCCCAATGAATGATCCATTTCTCGGACATACATTAAGAAAGGTATTCCGGAGATCGGTGGTACAAGAACCGGTGGACTCATTAAATACTGCTTTATGTCATCAAATGCTCGTTGACATTCTTCCGTCCAAAGGCGAATGTGTAATTCAAGAGGAATTGTCAATGCAGTCGCGGATGAGATCCTAGATACCTCTATATCTTAATCCACTTAGGATAATCATATGAAGAGCGAACCAAGTGCACTATAGTTGATCAGACCATAATACATTGATTCTAATTAGACAATATGCTTGTGGGCGTCCCCAGTATACATATGTCCTGAACAAGCTCGACAAAGAATAAGCTTGCAAAACTAGGCTATAAATAGCATCGTTATTCATGGTAGTTTAAAGTATAAGTATGGAAGAATACGTTGAAAGCAGTAATAAATAGTTCGAGTTTCACAAGGATCTAAGTCTTATCCGGTGTGCTTGCGTATACAGTCGTCCTACTGGTTCTTGTATCAGGCCTTAGTTGACCAATGGGTATGGGCTACGAAATTTCTATATTCTAGGTAAACATCTCTCCTACACTAGCATATATTCATTATCACTCTGTGTCATGCCCCAGTAGCGAAATACGGGGACGGACGTCGGCCAGCTATACCGTATAAGGTACGAATACGCTATACGGCGATAACGGCTGTCAAGTCTAGCTGGGTATCCTAGCATGCAATCAATCTATGGCCTAAATCCGATCTCATGTCCATAGGCAATAATCAATAAAATAACTACAAGAGAGATAATCATATGAAAAGCAGAAAATACTCATATGATAATCAGAGAGTCTACAATACAGGATAATAATGTAGATGAGTATACCTTTCCACAGTTCCTAGCATGGTCGGGAACTGAAGCACATCCTCCAAGTCGAGTCTGGAAGATCCACAGGGTCGATCACAGGTAATCTGGAAACAATCCAGGGTTGGTCAGGCCAACCGTAGCAAGTACCAGAAAGGAAGGCTCAAGGACGGGCGAAGAAAACAAGCATGATGTGATATATAACAGAAATAACACGTATGAACAGCAGTAATGAGGGTAAAGGATCGTGCGGTACCAACGCACGATTACAGAATATAAGGCAGCAATCCAACTACTAATACGTAAGTAACCAACAATCATCACAGTCATCCTAACATCCACTAATGCTTGCATCGCCAATTGGAACTCGTAGTCTGTTATCGGAACAGTAAATCACCCCTACATTAAACAAAACCAAGGGAATAAATTACCACACCGGGACAGCGTTACGTGCCAGCCAGCTTAGCAAGCAACAAGCCATACAATTTGGGAGAATAAACGGCCACTCAAAATGCCTACGGCTCTCTATGTGGAGGTTGGGTTACCCCAACAATGCAAGTATGGAAATCCTCAGATCGTGCCGTCCCAGCAGGGCTAGCGAGGCCAAGTATAGCATGTAAGAAGAGCACTGATCCCTCGTAAGGCCATCGGGCTCTGCATGTCACCACCGGTCCCTCGTAAGGCCACCGTGCCGAGCATGCCATGTATATAATGTATAGTACATAAGTAGCCGGATATTGCCATCCACCAGTACGAATGGTAGCAATATCCGTGGCGGCCAGCCTGCAGGTCATGACTAATGTCTGGGATAAGGCTGGTAATGCACGATCTCGGGATTCCGTTCCCTCCCAATGCTTCTACCAGTTTAAGTTGCCTAGATTAACCATACATTTATCCAGAATCATATGTCGTGGTCACATAATCATCCTCCGAGATGTCGTACCTCAGTACGAGAACGCTAAGTAAGAATCAACCTCGGCACCTATAGTCCCAGTTGTCATCCATCCTTAGTGTTATGCAACAAGCAAGCAAGCAATCCTAACCACGCTAAGACTATAGGCCAACTACCAGATACCCGTACAGGTAATCATATATGTCACGACCCGGTCCCAATTACTTAGGACGAATCGGATCATGCCCAGCCTGCACCGTTGATGAGACGGCGGCAGTAAGCTGTAACTTCCATATGCAGGTAATCAACAACTCAAACTAAATTTGCCACAATAAATAAGATTCGATAAATTAAAAACTTAAAACTTGTCCAGTACAGATTTCAAACATAAACCACCAAATTAAATCACATTGTTCTTTTAGACAAAACTATCAAACTTGGAAAATAACATCTAAATGAAAGCGACATCCTCATCCAGTAATCCATCCTCGGGAAGCACAGCAGGGTATAACTCTGGGTCATAATAGCTACTAATCAGTAGCTCTGCATCCTCAACAAGACCTAAAAATATAGTCTCCAGTCAGGAGGGAGCAAAGTACAAATTCGTAATATTTTAACAATTGAAATTAATAATGGAAATATGCACTTTTAAACAATTTGAAGTAAATGATTTTTCAACAGTTAAAATAGTGAAATATGAATAGGTAATGAATATGACCGGATTGGGTTTGTTACAGTAATATCCTAGTGATATGGTATGGCTTATCCCCGTGTGTTTGAGGGGTAAGCTAATACAATCAGTTATACTATTGGATGTGGTCATATCCACTACACTACTCCCCCAGTCTCCAATAGTTATAGTAGTTACAGTCATTATTCTCAGGAGAATTCCGTGTTGTATCGTGATTTAAAATTGCATTAAAATAATTATTAACTAATTGTAATCTACCACAAACCTGTACTTGCCTCAAAATGACTTGACTGGATGGGTCGATACGTCGGGACGGGAAATCAGATTCTTCCTTGAAATCCTACATTTGGAAATTTGTCTCAGAAAACCAATGTTGCCAATGATGCTAAACTAGTTACAATCTCTAGTTGTGTCCTAGTCAATTTAGTCTTTAATTAGCTAACACAAACAATACGCTGTTATTAGTGCGTTACAATTAAGAATATCAATTGATATTTAAACTTTTGGGAAAAACTTGTATTTATCAGGTTTTGCCGTTTATTCGGAAAAACTTAATACTTTTGATAATTATGTAAAAATATGTTTTTCCTTTAAATGAGAAATATCGTGAATTTTATAAATTGTAATTAATATAATTTTTATTCCTAATTTTTACGCATTCTCACAAAATCCAAAAAAACCACAGCTACTATCTACTTATTACAAAACTGCAGAATAGTAAATGGGCTTATGCCCTTACATTCCCAAGAATTAAAATAAGAAAAAATTCGTTAGTCCTGTAACTGCCTACAAAATTAAATATAAATAATATTTAATAATTATAAAATATTATTGAGTCTCAGAACTGGTCCAATCGTCATTTTTATAGCTAATGCCTCAACGTCCGGACGAAACCGGTTTCGTTTGCAGTTAGCCAAGGCCCATTGACCAATACGGTCGTCGCCCAATAAATCAAAAAATAGTATTCTTTTCCGAAATTTATTTTTAAAATTATATAATTAAATTTTTATAGAAATTTCGGCAGCATTCCCTCTATTTTCGGGATAACCCAAAACGGGAAAATGCGCCAATTTTTCCTGCAAAATAAATCCCAAACTAGGGATACCCAATTTTATAAAAACATCTAATAAATCATTTTCCGAAATGAATTCAGAATTCCCGATCAAAATCGGAATTTCCCGAAACCAATTCGAAATATCACAAAACCAATTCCCACACCAATACAAACCCAAAAACCTTTTCAAAAACAAAGTTCTTCTAAAACCAAAAATAATCACAGAAATATTTTCGAAGGATTCGGAAATTCCGGAATCGGAAAGATCACAGAACCAAACCAATCAGCATACCAATTTCCGAAGAAACTTCGAAAAAATCGAAATGGTAACGTAATTGAAACGTAACCAAAAATCCGAATTCCCGAAGGAATCGGTGGACCAATTTCATCACAGACTAAGAGGAACTATGGGACTATCCAGAAGTTACCGAAATTGACGGAATCCGAAGTGATGCCTCGGACTCGAAACACGCCTCACCGGAGTTCGGCTGCGTGTACAGCACCAACGAACGGAGAAATTCCAGAAGAGAACTCAGAAACTCGGAGAAACGTCATGGATCTCAGGAACGCGGAGGGACAGCGACGAAGGGGGTCGCCGAAGTTGCGGGGAACAACGCACAGCACCGGAGGCGGGGCGCGACCGGGAGGTCGTCGGACAGGGCGCGGCCTAGGGCGGCGCCTGGGCTCGCGGGGACCGGCGGCAAGGGTGCGCCGGACTCGGGATCGGCCGGAAGGAGGGCCGCGCAAGGGTCTGCCGGCGGGTCGGACTGAGTGGCGCCGGTGTCGGGCGCGGCACAGAGGGTCGGACGCGGGAAGACTCGCCGGGGCTGCTGCGAGTTCGCCAAGGATGGCGAAGGCTGGCGGGGATCTCCGACGTTGGATCGAGAGCTAGGGCACGAAATTAGGGAAAGGGTTTTGTGGTGGTGCTCTTCCTCTGGTGTGGTGAGAGATGGAAGGGGGGGTTTAAATAGGAAATGGTGAACGGGAGTTACCAGAAAAGGAAGAGGAGGGGGTGCCTGACGGTTTCGGAAAGCAAAGGTCGGCGGCGGCCGTTCACGCTGGAAAAGGAAAGGCCGCTCGGCCATCAGATCAGTAAGAAAAAAAAATTTCTTTTCCTTTCCTTTAAGTAAATGAGAAAGAGAGAATAAATGGAAAGTGTGCTGTAGAAATGAAGTGATTGAATAGTGAATGGAAAATAATCCATTCTTATAGTCGAGTTAAAAATGAATGGATTTTTAATAAGGAAAAAGTTCCAAATATTTATAAATAATTTAACTTATGATTTATACGAAGCCAAATTCAGTTTCGAAATTAATTTCGAACCGGGTTTCTGGAGTGAAAACGAGTTCGGGTCTGGGTCAAGACAAAACAAAAATCCATGTTTTACTTATTTTGAAAATAATTTTCTATTTAGCTTTTAGTACTAATCTGGCATGATATTAATTTAGCAAACACAAAATTTTAATAATTTTAAAAAAATAACAAAAAAATCGAATTTCCAGAATTTCAATTAATTAACTAAAATTACGGGTTTCACAACCTTCCCTCCTTAAAAAATTTTGTCCTCGAAATTTAAAAGAGATAGGGTTAGGAATTACCTCAGGTCTCAAACAAATACGGGTACTGCTCCTGCATCTCATCTTCTCGCTCCCAGGTAGACTCACCTGGGGAATCGTGCCTCCACATAACTCTAACTATGGAAGTCACTGAAGTTCTGGTCCTCTTCTCGCCTCTATCCAAAATTGCTACAGGCTTCTCTGGTACTGTGAGGCTCGGTCCAATCTCCAGCTCCGAGTGGTCCAAGATGTGACTCGGATCTGGGATGTAGCGTCTGAGCTGCGAAACGTAGAAGACGTTGTGCACGTCCTCGAGATTAGCTGGTAGAGCTAACCGATACGCCACTTCACCAATTCGGCTCAAAACTTGAAATGGTCCGATATATCTGGGACTCAGCTTTCCAGCTCTGCCAAATCGGATAGTTCCTCTGGTAGGAGAAATCTTCACAAAGATACTATCTCCTACTTCAAATTCCAGGGGTCGACGACTGCTATCAGCCCAATACTTCTGTCTGTCTTGGGCGATCCTTAGCTTGTCTCTGATTACCTTCACTTTCTCTGCTGCATCAGTCACCATCTCTGGCCCTAGTAGTACTCTTTCTCCTACGTCGTCCCATGTAAGTGGAGTGCGGCAACAACGTCCATAAAGAGCTTCAAATGGGGTCATACCAATGCTAGATTGGTAACTGTTGTTGTAGGAGAATTCCACTAAATGCAAGTAATCCTCCCAAGATCCTCCAAATTCCAGGACGCAAGATCTCAGCATATCTTCTAGCGTCTGGATGGTCCTCTCAGATTGTCCGTCAGTTTGGGGATGATAAGCTGTACTGAACTTCAGTTTTGTTCCCAAGCTGTCATGCAAACTCTTCCAAAAATGTGAGGTAAATCTAGTATTTCGGTCAGATACAATGCTTACCGGTACTCCATGAATCCGGTAGATGTGCCGCATGTACAGTGCCGCCAACTTCTCGGTGGATAAACCAACCTTGAAGGGAATAAAGTGTGCCGACTTAGTCAGTCGGTCCACAATAACCCAAATAGCGTCCTTCCTTCCTTGGGATCGAGGCAGTCCTGACACAAAGTCTATTGTTATATGCTCCCACTTCCACTCCGGAATGTCCAACGGCTGTAGAAGTCCTGCGGGTCTCTGTCTGCTAGCCTTCACTTGTTGGCAAATCAAGCATCTAGCCACAAATCTGGATACATCCTTCTTCATTCCATACCACCAAACGATGGTACGTATATCCCGATACATCTTATTAGCTCCAGGATATATGGAATACTGTAACTGGTGTGCTTCTTGCATCAGCTCATTCCTCAATTTGCTAGATGGTACACACAGCCTCGTACCATTCTTCAATGCTCCATCACTGGCGATAGAGAAACCTTCAAGTGTTTCTGCCAGCACTTCATCTCTGAGCTTGCAAAGCGTCTCGTCTTGAAATTGTGTCTCCTTGATTTTGTCCATCAGACTTGAACGCAATTGCAACTGCATCATGGTTGAGTCAGCTCCAGGTACATCAGCTTCTCGCCCCAATTCCTTCATCTTCTCCTCAGGCAGTACAATCTCCAGACTAAGCTTCTCTATGTCCTCCAACAAGTGCCGTTCCTTGGTCAAAAACATCGCCACTAGGTATCGACTAAGTGCATCAGCAACCACATTAGCCTTACCCGGATGGTACTGTAGGTCGATGTCAAAATCCTTCATCAGTTCCAGCCACCTTTTTTGTCTCATGTTCAGCTCCTTCTGAGTAAAAACATATTTCAGACTTTTGTGGTCTGTATATATTTCCACTCTCTCTCCATAGAGATAATGCTTCCACAACTTCAATGCAAAGATGACAGCAGCAAGCTCCAGGTTATGTGTGGGATAATTCTTCTCATGGTTCCGTAATTGCCTAGATGCGTAAGCAATCACTTTTCTATTTTGTTGAAGAACGCAACCCAGTCCCTTTCCAGAGGCATCACTGTAGATTGAAAAACCACCAGTTCCTGCGGGTAGCGCAAGGATTGGTGCAGTGGTCAGTCTCTTCTTCAGCTCCTCGAATGTAGCCTGGCAATCTTCCGTCCAGATGAACTCTTCATTCTTCCGAGTAAGCTTCGTCATCGGTTCAGCAATTCTGGCAAAATCCTTCACAAAATTTCGGTAGTAGCCAGCCAAGCCCAAGAAACTTCTGATCTCAGCAACTGAGCTTGGGGTAGACCACTTCTCCACAGCAGCTATCTTCTTAGGATCCACCGAAATTCCTTCTCCTGTGACAACATGGCCAAGAAAATCTACCTTGTCTAGAAAGAATTCACATTTTGATAGCTTACCATATAACTTCTCTTTCCTCAAAGTTCCCAGATTAACTTTCCTGAGGTGCTCCTCATGCTCATCTTCAGTCTTCGAATAGATCAAAATGTCATCAATGAAGACAACAAAAAATTGATCTAAGTATTCATGGAAAACCTTGTTCATAAGGTTCATGAATACAGCAGGAGCATTAGTCAGTCCAAACAACATGACCAAGAATTCAAACTGCCCATACTTGGTGTTGAACGCTGTCTTGGGAATGTCCTCCTTCCTGACCTTGATCTGATGGTAGCCGGATCTGAGGTCAATCTTCGAGAACACCTTGGCTCCACTGAGTTGGTCAAACATGTCATCGATCCGAGGCAGAGGGTACTTATTCTTGATGGTGATATTGTTCAGCGCCCGGTAGTGAATGCACATCCTCACAGTTCCGTCCTTCTTGGGAACAAATAAGACAGGTGCTCCCCAGGGTGAAGCTCCATCTCGGATAAATTCCAAAGCCTTCAGTTCATTGATCTGATCTTTCATCTCCTTGGCCTCCTTCGGGTTAACTCTATAGCATCCCTTAGAAATAGGGGAAGAGCCGGGGACTAGGTCAATGGTGAACTCTATGTCTTGGTCTGGGGGTAATCCGGGAAGACTATCCGGGAAGACATCCATAAATTCTGCTATGATAGGATGGGGAGGTCCCGATTCTTCTGTGATAGAGGTGTAAGTAACACACTCCATATCCTCCGGAGTTCGAGAGATTTCAAACTCTGGTTCTCCAGGTGGGCTGAAGACTACACATCCTTTGTGACAGTCTATCAGCGCATGCTGCTTACTCAACCAGTCCATCCCTAGGACTACATCATAATTGGGTAAGGGCATCACAAGCAAAGGTGCTATGAATTGGTGGCCTGATATGGTGATAGGGCAATTACAGGTCTCAGTGATTGGTAGGGGTCCTCCATCGGTCATGACTCTACAAATCTTTTTGCTAAATCCCGTATTTATGTAGTGTGCAGAGATGAACTTTGTGGATATGAAACTATATGATGCTCCTGAATCAAATAAAGCTAAGGCAGGATAGGAGTGCACATAAATGAAACCTGCGATGACATCAGCTGTAGGTTCCTGCTCTGGCTCTTGTTCCTCTGCTGCTAGGGCAAAAGCTCACCCAGTCTTCTGTTGATGCTGCCCAAACTATTGTTGCTGAGTGGGCAGAGGTCCTTTCTGTTGAGTTGCTCCAATCCGATGAGCCGTCGAGGGACAATCCTTCACTTGGTGGGTGGAAGACCCACAGACTAGACAATGTCCTAGTCTCTTCCTGCAGATATTTGCTTGATGCCTCGGCTTTTTACAATAGTCACAGACAGGGATCTGCCTCTGAGGTGCCCTATCATTGTTTCTTGCCTGCTGGTTCTGCTGCTGGTGGTGGGAAGGCCGGTTGTTGTTGTTGGGTCTCTTTTGATTACCCTGGAAGTTGTTAGTTCCAGGATAATCCCTCTTTGAGCGAGCGGGTTGGCTCTTCTCTATATCTTGGGCTCGCTCCAGGATCTTTTCATAGGTCTTAGCACCGCCTGAGATTACATGGGTGCGGATCTCCTCTCTCAGCCCATGTCTAAACCTTTCAGCACGATCTTCAGGGTCAGCCACCAGGTTCTTGGCAAAACGGCTGAGCTGGCCAAATTCTGTCGTATATTCTCCAACAGTCATATTTCCTTGCTTCAGGTTCTGAAATTGCCTCTCCATCTCCCGCAACTCTGATGTTGGGAATAACTTCCTCTTGAACAACCTCTTGAAGGTGTCCCAGTCAATCTGCCTATTCTGGAGTCGGGGTTCATTCCGATACCAGGTGCTTGCTACATTTTGCAGTTGTAGTCCCACTGCTTCAGCCTTGAGGTCTTCTGGAAGTCGAGCGACACTTAGAAGACGCTCCATACTATCAAGCCATTCATCAGCATAGACGATTCCCTCGGTTCCCTTGAAGGGTCGAGGGTTCTGCTTCTTGAAACTCTCAATATCGCCCACCTTGGCAATTTGATTCCCATTAATTAAATAGCCTTAATTTTACATAAATTAATCCTTAAATATATGTTTACCTTGGCAGGCCTTGGTTCCTGTTGAGCTGCTTCTTCTCTCTCCAGTGCAGCCATTGCCACGCTATGGGCATTCTCCATGCCTTCTCTCATAATTGCCGTCTGCTCGCGATGAGCTTCAGCTTGAGTTCTCTGGGCTTCTAGCACTCCTCTTAGCAGACCTATGAGGTCGGTGGGGTCCACAGGCACCTGTGGAGCAGCTGGAGTGGGCGAAACCACAGGGGGTTGCACCTCCGTCCGAGAAGTTGATGGATCCGCCGTTGTATTATGGGGACGGTCGGCCAGCTGCCGAGGTGTAGGATCCGGACTTGATTGGGGAGGTGGGGTATGATAGGGTGAAGATACCCCATCGCCAGCAGGATTGATATTGTCAGTGGACATTCTCTGGAAGGTTTAGGATATAAACATAAGCAAGGTAGCCTATCTATAATCAAACAAAAATGTTTAATTATAATATATTTCGGCCCTATGTTGTGACAAATTATTGTTCTAGTGTTCTAAATGTCTCTAAATAGATTTTCCTAAGTCGTTGATTAGACCTGCATGGGCCACCACTAAAAACATGTCACGACCCGGTCCCAATTACTTAGGACGAATCGGATCATGCCCAGCCTGCACCGTTGATGAGACGGCGGCAGTAAGCTGTAACTTCCATATGCAGGTAATCAACAACTCAAACTAAATTTGCCACAATAAATAAGATTCGATAAATTAAAAACTTAAAACTTGTCCAGTACAGATTTCAAACATAAACCACCAAATTAAATCACATTGTTCTTTTAGACAAAACTATCAAACTTGGAAAATAACATCTATATGAAAGCGACATCCTCATCCAATAATCCATCCTCGGGAAGCACAGCAGGGTATAACTCTGGGTCATAATAGCTACTAATCAGTAGCTCTGCATCCTCAACAAGACCTAAAAATATAGTCTCCAGTCAGGAGGGAGCAAAGTACAAATTCGTAATATTTTAACAATTGAAATTAATAATGGAAATATGCACTTTTAAACAATTTGAAGTAAATAATTTTCCAACAGTTAAAATAGTGAAATATGAATAGGTAATAAATATGACCGGATTGGGTTTGTTACAGTAATATCCTAGTGATATGGTATGGCTTATCCCCGTGTGTTTGAGGGGTAAGCTAATACAATCAGTTATACTATTGGATGTGGTCATATCCACTACACTACTCCCCCAGTCCCCAATAGTTATAGTAGTTACAGTCATTATTTTCAGGAGAATTCCGTGTTGTATCGTGATTTAAAATTGCATTAAAACAATTATTAACTAATTGTAATCTACCACAAACTTGTACTTGCCTCAAAATGACTTGACTGGATGGGTCGATACGTCGGGACGGGAAATCAGATTCTTCCTTGAAATCCTACATTTGAAAATTTGTCTCAGAAAACCAATGTTGCCAATGATGCTAAACTAGTTACAATCTCTAGTTGTGTCCTTGTCAATTTTAGTCTTTAATTAGCTAACACAAACAATACGCTGTTATTAGTGCGTTACAATTAAGAATATCAATTGATATTTAAACTTTTGGGAAAAACTTGTATTTATCAGGTTTTGCCGTTTATTCGGAAAAATTTAATACTTTTGATAATTATATAAAAATATATTTTTCCTTTAAATGAGAAATATCGTGAATTTTACAAATTGTAATTAATATAATTTTTATTCCTAATTTTTACGCATTCTCACAAAATCCAGAAAACCACAGCTACTATCTACTTATTACAAAACTGCAGAATAGTAAATGGGCTTATGTCCTTACATTCCCAAGAATTAAAATAAGAGAAAATTCGTTAGTCCTGCAAACTGCCTACAAAATTAAATATAAATAATATTTAATAATCATAAAATATTATTGAGTCTCAGAACTGGTCCAATCGTCATTTTTATAGCTAATGCCTCAATGTCCGGACGAAACCGGTTTCGTTTGCAGTTAGCCAAGGCCCATTGACCAATACGGTCGTCGCCCAATAAATCCAAAAATAGTATTCTTTTCCGAAATTTATTTTTAAAATTATATAATTAAATTTTTATAGAAATTTCGGCAGCATTTCCTCTATTTTCAGAATAACCCAAAACTGGGAAACGTGCCAATTTTTCCTGCAAAATAAATCCCAAACCAGGGATACCCAATTTTATAAAAACATCTAATAAATTATATTCCGAAATGAATTCAGAATTTCCGAACAAAATCGGAATTTCCCGAAACCAATTCGAAATATCACAAAACCAATTCCCACACCAATCCAAACCCAAAAACCTTTTCAGAAACAAAGTTCTTCTAAAACCAAAAATAATCACAGAAATATTTTCGAAGGATTCGAAAATTCCGGAATCGAAAAGATCACAGAACCAAACCAATCAGCATACCAATTTTCGAAGAAACTTCGAAAAAATTGAAATGGTAACGTAATTGAAACGTAACCAAAAATCCGAATTCCCGAAGGAATCGGTGGACCAATTTCATCACAGACTAAGAGAAACTATGGGACTATCCAGAAGTTACCGAAATTGACGGAATCCGAAGTGATGCCTCGGACTCGAAACACGCCTCGTCGGAGTTCGGCTGTGTGTACAGCACCAACGAACGGAGAAATTCCAGAAGAGAACTCAGAAACTCGGAGAAACGTCGTGGATCTCAGGAACGCGAAGGGACAGCGACGAAGGGGGTCGCCGAAGTTGCGGAGAATAGCGCACAGCACCGAAGGCGGGGCGCGACCGGGAGGTCGCCGGACAGGGCGCGGCCTTGGGCGGCGCCTGGGCTCGCGGGGACCGGCGGCAAGGGTGCGCCGGACTCGGGATCGGCCGGAAGGAGGGCCGCGCAAGGGTCTACCGGCGGGTCGGGCTGAGTGGCGCCGGTGTCGGGCGCGGCACAGAGGGTCGGACGCGGAAAGACTCGTCGGGGCTGCTGCGAGTTCGCCAAGGATGGCGAAGGCTGGCGGGGATCTCCGACGTCGGATCGAGAGCTAGGGCACGAAATTAGGGAAAGGGTTTTGTGGTGGTGCTCTTCCTCTGGTGTGGTGAGAGATGGAAGGGGGTTTAAATAGAAAATGGTGAACGGGAGTTACCGAAAAAGGAAGAGGAGGGGGTGCCTGACGGTTTCGGAAAGCAAACGTCGGCGGCGGCCGTTCACGCTGGAAAAGGAAAGGCCGCTCGGCCATCAGATCAGTAAGAAAAAAAATTTCTTTTCCTTTCCTTTAAGTAAATGAGAAAGAGAGAATAAATGGAAAGTGTGCTATAGAAATGAAGTAATTGAATAGTGAATGGAAAATAATCCATTCTTATAGGTGAGTTAAAAATGAATGGATTTTTAATAAGGAAAAAGTTCCAAATATTTATAAATAATTTAACTTATGATTTATACGAAACCAAATTCAGTTTCGAAATTAATTTTGAACCGGGTTTCGGGAGTGGAAACGAGTTCGGGTCTGGATCAAGACAAAACAAAAATCCATGTTTTACTTATTTTGAAAATAATTTTCTATTTAGCTTTTAATACTAATCTGGCATGATATTAATTTAGCAAACACAAAATTTTAATAATTTTAAAAAAATAACAAAAAAATCGAATTCCCAGAATTTCAATTAATTAACTAAAATTACGGGTTTCACAATATAATATAGCTAGAATATCAAGATGGGATCGCAATGCCATATAATCATGGAAGTAGCACCTCAAAGTGCCAGTAGACAAGAGGCACCGCAGTGCAAGGTCAGGCCAGTACCTCAAAGGGTAACTGGACTTATAGCACGGATACAAGTAGTCAGGTCTGGGACAAGGACAAATCTGTCAGTCACAAGAAGTCATCTGCCCACATCGTGGCATGGATATCAGGTCAAGTACAAGATCAGAACCTCTACTACAATATCATCTCAGACATATATGGGAGCCTACAGCTCCAATCATCAAGTCGGTCCATCCACCAGATCAATCTAGCAAGAGTCTCCCATCTATGATGGAGTGAATATCACGTCAATAAAGACAACCACCAAATACCAAGCTCATCACCATAACAATGCTAGGCCCTCTGGCTCATAAGAATCCTCTGAATCGATGATCACACGCTATCAGCAAATAAGTCTCACCACCACCAAGATATAGCAAACAAACCAGGTTTTGAGCGCTTAGGAAGTCGAGTAAAAATCATATAATAATCCCTTCGATATTCTCCTCGTTCCACGAAGCACTCGAATAATTAATCAAAATCCAGGAACCCACATATCTGATCAAAATCGAACACCATCAAAAGGAATCGACAGCACTATCCAAGTATCCACGTGAGTCTACCAACTGAACATCCCGAGATCCTACTTCATATATTACTCAATCCTCATATATATCCAAGGTCACAATCCCGATACATAGGACAACTGTCAGCCCTATCTAGCTGGACAAGGATTACTCCTAGAATGAATAATCAGGGGACAAGAATATAATTAAATGCCGTCAAAAAAGTGGCAAAGATTGCGTGAACCACTCTGGAGCATATCCACAACCCTTAAACCAACAAGGACCAGGATTGCAGACCGTCTCCCGAGTAGAACCGCTCTCCTTACGCTATCTGACGGACAAGATAGGTCAAGACGCTAGGCGACCAATCTAGTATGGAGTCTACCTAGCAGACAATGGGATCAGGTATACTATACCAAGATGAACATGCACGAGCCCAGTCCAGCAAACCAAAGGAATGGTTCTGCCCAATCCTTCGAACCAAATTCTCGATCGGGAATTCTGAAAAAATTCAGCAGAGTCTCCTTTGTAGTCTGGACGGGAGCACCCTACGAATTGGGGCTAAAACCACTCGGCGCAACCCGCCGTAAAATCGCAGAATCGTAGGATGAAAATACTAAGTCTCAGCTACCAGCAGCACTACGATGCATACTGGAAACAAATCTATAGCCGAGAACACTAAGTCTCGGCCTCCAGCAGCACTACGATGCGTACTGGAAACCAATCGAACCCGAGACCACTAAGTCCCGGCCTCCAGCAGCAATACAATGCGTACTGGGCGTCAAGCCAACACATATAACAAGAAATTGCCTCGCAGGGCGCATCACAGCACATGTCCATGGTTCTAACCCAAGCACAATCACAGCCACAAGAATAGTTCGCCAAGCCGTTACCCGACCGCGAGTCGGACACGGGGCATACAGGGACAATCCATACATGTGAGTCGTGCTCTTGTCCTCGGAGGTGTGGATGACCCGTCCAAGTTGTCCGATACGGTCTATCCCGGTATCGGACCAAGCTATCCTAAGTTATCATCATGGCAATTCTACTACTAGGCTACACTAATCTTGGTTATATAATTTACAAGTACAAATTAATTAAATGCAATAAAATCCAGGAGAGAGGGCAAGAGCCGTCGATGAGCAAGGGATACTTGCCTAGAGGGCTCGGCTAGGTAAGCAAGTCTTCGGCGATCAGGATCCAGGCTAGCACGTCCATCGAGGTCCTCAGAACACACAATAAATAATCATTAGAATTAAATAATAAAATAATAATAGGAAGCATGGAGGATGGCAGGAGGCTATACCGTATGGGTCCCGCAAGTAGTACAGGGATCTGGCACGAAAACCGAGACACACGGATCGATATGGGTACGCAACCAGAGACATGTACGTATATCGAGACGCGTACGAGAATCGAGATGACTCGAAGATCGAGATGAACAGGAGACAACGTACACGTAAATCGAGACGCACACGTAGATCGAGGGAAATCACGAATGTCGGGATGGCGCACGAATCAACACGACACGCAAATCGAGGCATGTACGCAAATCGAGACGGGGCAAGATTCAAGGAAGCACACAAATCAATATGACATACAAGTCGACGTATGCACGCAAATCGATACGATACAGAGTCCAAGGTGATACGCAAATCGGTACGGGTACGCGAATCGGAGCGGCACAAAAACTGAGATGGGCACAAAGGCCGAGATACAAGAAATGAGGCAACACACAAACCAATGGGGCACAGCGCCCGAGGCAGCGCGGGGCTCGAGGTATCCCGCTGCCCAAGACAGCACGTAGACCGTGGTGCACAAAATGAGACTGACACGTACACCGAGGTACACGTGTCCCAAAAACACGAGGAATGAGGAAGCGCACCAACCGAGGGTGCGCTGCCCGAGGTGACATACTGCACGAGTCAGCGCACTGCTCGAGGCAGTACGCTGCCCGAGGAGTACTGATCGAGGGGGCTCACTCCCCGAGGAGCTCACAGCCCGAGGAGGAGAGAGAGGAGGGTGGCAGAGCTCACCGGGAAAGCTCGGCCAGGCGGGGCTGGCTTACCGGCGTAGGAGGGAGGATGGCAGCAGCAGGGGCTGCGGCTCCCGGCGGCGAAGGCTGCGGCGGCAGACCGCGCGGCCGCGAGAGAAGACAGGAAGAGAGGGAAGTCGGAGACGGCGACGATGATGGTGGTCGCGGTGGCTGAAGGGGGCGGCCACGGGGTGGCGCCGGAGATGGAGGCGGTGGCGGCGGCCAAGGGTGGAGGCGACCACGGCTAAAGTGGGGGCAGTTGTGGCCGGCCACGGAGGAAGTGGTGGAGGGAGACGACGATGGTGATGGTCGTGGAAGTGGTGGCGGTGGCAGATGGTGGTGGAGTAAGGAAGATGGCGGTGGCGGCCATAGGGGTGGCACCGAGGGCGGCTAGAGGTCGGAGACGTGGGGCCCGGGAGAGGTCGGAAGGGAGAGAGGAACGAGAGAGAGTGGGAGATGGAGAGAAGAGCGAGAGAAAGAGAGGGAGATCAGAGTGAGGGAGGAGAGAGAGGGAGCTCGGGCTGATCCGTGGGGGAAGAAAGAGGGATCGGGAGAGAGAGAAAGGTGAGGGGTGGTGGCGGCTGTGAGGGAAAAGGGGAGAGTTAGTTTTAGGGTTTGGGTTTAAATGGGGTAGATATAGGAATATAAAATTTAATAATAATGATGATGATAGCAACAATAGTGGCAAGAATAAAAATATCAATAAAATTTTAACAACACCCAAATTTTAAAAATCCTCCAAATATATAAATACAGTCAAATACTATTTTCAAAAATAGGGATTTGACATCCTACCCACCTTACAAAAATTTTGTCCTCGAAATTTCAAAATTTTCAAAATAGGGTTTTCAAAACTAGCACATATATATTTATGCCATGAAAACTCTACCCACCTTATAGAAATCAAGTAATACAATCAAGAAATTAACATATCTCGATATGAAAACATCAAGAAAAACAATGTCTAGCTACACAAGTCAACTGTCAGGGTAAATCCAAAATACCAAGAAATCTCGAAAATCGAAATCTCACCTGCTCGAAATAACTCCATAAGTCAAAACAAGTACAAAATATCGAAAACAATATCCGAAAACGTAAAATCCCAACTGCATAAAAATCATCATAAATCATAAAATACAAGATATCTGTCTCGAACCGATGACCGTAGTTCCTAATATCCGAAAAATGTGTGTCATGATCATTCCTTGCCACGCCATCCGGAATAGCTGTAAAAGATGCATCAAGGCACTATAATCGAGCGGCTACAATTTTCGTTACCACGCCGTCAATGTATACTAGGGTCACCCGGTTACTCTTGACAAATATCCAAAACCAATCAAATCCATAATTCAAATGTTCAAGTCACTAAAATTATGAAATCCCTAACAATATAACGAGAGTCCTAGAAAATAATCAAAATTCAAAATCCAGGTGAATCATAATACACATCCAAAAATATATTCAATAATAACCACAAGATAGCTTTTCTAGAAAAATACTCCATATCCATAGGAAAATACTCCAAACCAAGGATCCATATCAAAATATAATGTATAGAAAGTATATCTATAATCAAAATAATATCTGAAATAGATGATCATGAGTGCAGAACTGTCCGGAATCAAGGAAGCCGAATTGATTCAAGAATTTCCATTGGACACTCAACAATTACTGAAATATCCAATCTCAGAGTCCTGATGAAATCTTCATTCCACAGCAGTCTAGCCAACGCTCGAAGAGGGCGATAATGGTACTAAGTCAACACGAAGTCAACGCACGAAAGAGATAATAAGAAATCAACTAAGGCGAAACACCGGTAGAGAGTACAGAACCCAAGATAAATAATCATGTAACCCAAATGATGGAGATAAGATAAGATCTCATCGGATAATACGATCGACATGACCAACTATAGGATCATATCCATCAAACAAGGATCAGAGGTAGATAACAACAAATAAGACAGGGCAAAGCAAAATAGGTCCAGGTAGAGATGAGGACCAATTCACAAGTTCAAGAGAGTGAAGGACAAGTGTAACAAATAGGAATACCAAGGAATAGTGGACTGAGATCAATAATCATGTGATATCCAACAATATCTCAAAATGAGACCTGCATGGGCTACCACTAAAACCATGTCACGCCCCAGTACCGAAATACGGGGACGGACGTCGGCCAGCTACACCGTATAAGGTACGAATATGCTATACGACGATGATGGCTGTCAAGTCTTGCTGGGTATCCTAGTATGCAATCAATCTATGGCCTAAATCCGATCTCATGTCCACAGGCAATAATCAATAAAATAACAACAAGAAATATAATCATATAAAAAGCAGGAAATACTCATATGATAATCAGAGAGTCTACAATACAGGATAATAATGTAGATGAGTATACCTTCCCACAGTTCCTAGCATGGTCAGGAACTGAAGCACATCCTCCAAGTCGAGTCTGAAAGATCCACAGGGTCAGTCACAGGCAATCTGGGAACAATCCAGGGTTGGTCAGGCCAACCGTAGCAAGTACCGGAAAGGAAGGCTCAAGGACGGACGAAGAAAACCAGCATGATGTGATATATGACAGAAATAACACGTATAAACAGCAGTAATGAGGGTAAAGGATCGTGCGGTACCAACGTACGATTACAGAATATAAGGCAGCAATCCAACTACTAATACGTAAGTAACCAACAATCATCACAGTCATCCTAACATCCACTAATGCTTGCATCGCCAACTGGAACTCGTAGTCTGTTATCGAAACAGTTACTCACCCCTACTCAAACAAGAACAAGGAAATAAATTACCGTACCGGGACAGCGTTACGTGCCAGCCAGCTTAGCAAGCAACAAGCCATACAAATTAGGAGAATAAGCGGCCACTCAGAATGCCTACGGCTCTCTATGTGGAGGTTGGGTTACCCCAACAATACAAGTATAGGAATCCTCAGATCGTGCCGTCCCAGCAGGGCTAGCGAGGCCAAGTATAGCATGTAAGAAGAGCACTGATCCCTCGTAAGGCCACCGGGCTCTGCATGTCACCACCGGTCCCTCATAAGGCCACCGTGCTGAGCATGCCATGTATATAATGTATAGTACATAAGTAGCCGGATATTGCCATCCACCAGTACGAATGGTAGCAATATCCGTGGCGGCCAGCCTGCAGGTCATGACTAATGTCTGGAATAAGGCTGGTAATACACGATCTCGGGATTCCGTTCCCTCCCAATGCTTCTACCAGTTTAAGTTGCCTAGATTAACCATACATTTATCCAGAATCATATGCCGTGGTCACATAATTATCCTCCTAAATGTCGTACGTCAGTACGAGAACAATAAGTAAGAATCAACCTCGGCACCTATAGTCCCAGTTGTGATCCATCCTTAGTGTTATGCAACAAGCAAGCAAGCAATCCTAACCACGCTAAGACTATAAGCCAACTACCAGATACCCGTGCAGGTAATCATATAATATAGCTAGAATATCGAGATGGCATCGTAATGCCATATAATCATGGAAGTAGTACCTCAAAGTGCCAGTAGACAAGGGAAACCGCAGTGCAAGGTCAGGACCAGTACCTCAAAGGGTAACTGGACTTATAGCACGGATACAAGTAGTCAAGTCTGAGACAAGGACAAATCTGTCAGTCACAAGAAGTCATCTGCCCACATCGTGGCATGGATATCAAGTCAAGTACAAGATCAGAACCTCTACTACAATATCATCTCAGACATATATGGAAGCCTACAGCTTCAATCATCAAGTTGGTCCATCCACCAGATCAATCTAGCAAGAGTCTTCCATCCATGATGGAGTGAATATCACGTCAATAAAGACAACCACCAAATACCAAGCTCATCACCATAATAATGCTAGGCCCTCTGGCTCATAAGAATCCTCTGAATCGATGATCATACGCTATCAGCAAATAAGTCTCACCACCACCAAGATATAGCAAACAAACCAGGTTTTGAGCGCTTAGGAAGTCGAGTAAAAATCATATAATAATCCCTTCGATATTCTCCTCGTTTCACGAAGCACTCGAATAATTAATCAAAATCCAGGAACCCACATATCTGATCAAAATCGAACACCATCAAAAGGAATCGACATCACTATCCAAGTATCCACGTGAGTCTACCAACTGAACATCCCGAGATCCTACTTCATATATTACTCAATCCTCATATATATCCAAGGTCACAATCCCGATACATAGGACAACTGTCAGCCCTATCTAGCTGGACTAGGATAACTCCTAGAATGAATAATCAGGGGACAAGAATATAATTAAATGCCGCCGAAAAAGTGGCAAGAATTGCGTGAACCACTCTGGAGCAGATCCACAACCCGTAAACCAAACAAGGACCAGGGTTGCAGACCGTCTCCCGAGTAGAATCGCTCTCCTTACGCTATCCGACGGACAAGACAGGTCAAGACGCTAGGCGACCAATCTAGTATGGAGTCTACCTAGCAGACAATGGGATCAGGTATACTATACCAAGATGAACATGCACGATGGTTCTGCCCAATCCTTCGAACCAAATTCCCGATCAGGAATTCTGGAAAAATCCAGCAGAGTCTCCTTTGTAATCTGGACGAGAGCACCCTACGAATTGGGGCTAAAACCACTCGACGCAACCTGCCGCAAAATCGTAGAATCACAGGCTAAGAACACTAAGTCTCAGCTACCAGCAGCACTACGATGCGTACTGGGAACAAATCGATAGTCGAGAACACTAAGTCTCAGCCTCCAGCAGTACTACGATGCGTACTGGAAACCAATCGAACCCAAGACCACTAAGTCCCAGCCTCCAGCAGCACTACAATGCGTACTGGGCGCCAAGCCAACACATATAACAAGAAATTGCCTCGCAAGACTTATCACAATACATGTCCATGGTTCTAACCCAAGCACAATCACAGCCACAAGAATAGTTTGCCAAGCCGTTACCCGACCGTGAGTCGGACACGGGAAATACAGGGACAATCTATACATGTGAGTCGTGTTCGTGTCCTCGGAGGTGTGGATGACCCATCCGAGTTGTCCGATACGGTCTATCCCGGTATCGGACCAAGCTATCCTAAGTTATCAACATGGCAGTTCTATTACTAGGCCACACTAATCATGGTTATACAATTTACATGTATAAATTAATTAAATGCAATAAAATCCAGGAGAAAGGGCAAGAGCCGTCGATGAGCAAGGGATACTTGCCTAGAGGGCTCGGCTAGGTAAGCAAGTCTTCGGCGATCAGGATCCAGGCTAGCACGTCCATCGAGGTCCTCAGAACACACAATAAACAATTATTAGAATTAAATAATAAAATAATAATAGGAAGCACGGAGGATGGCAGGAGGCTATACCATGGGGGTCCCGCAAGTAGTGCAGGGATCTGGCACGGAAACTGAGACACGCGGATCGATACGGATATGCAACCCGAGACATGCACGTATATTGAGACGCGGACGAGAATCGAGACGACTCGAAGATCGAGATGAACAGGAGACAACGTATACGTAAATCGAGACACGTACGTAGATCGAAGGAATCACGAATATCGAGATGGCGTACGAATCAATATGACACACAAATCGAGGCAAGTACGCAAATTAAGACGGAGCGAGATTCAAGGAAGCACGCAAATCAATGCAACATACATCTCAACGTATGCACGCAAATCGATACGGTACCGAGTCCAAGGTGATACGCAAATCGGTACGGGTATGCGAATCAGAGTAGCACAAAAACCGAGATGGGTATAAAGGCCGAGACACAAGAAACGAGGCAACATGCAAACCAATGGGGCACGACGCCCGAGGCAGTACGGGGCTCAAGGCGTCCCGCTGTCCAAGGCAGCACGTAGATCGTGGTGCACAAAATGAGACTGACACGTACACCGAGGTGCTCGTATCCCAAAAATACGAGGAACGAGGAAGCGTACCAACCAAGGGTGCGCTGCCCGAGGTGATACGCTGCACGAGGCAGTACACTGCTCGAGGCAGCACGCTGCTCGATGCACGTCGATTGAGGGGGCTCGCTCTCTGAGGAGCTCACAGCCCGAGGAGGGGAGAGAGAAGGGTGGCGGAGCTCGCCGGGAAAGCTCGGCCAGGCGGGGCTGGCTTACCGACGGAGGAGGGAGGATGGCAGCAGCAGGGGCTGTGGCTCCCGGTGGCGAAGGCTACGACGGCAGACCGTGCGGCCGCAAAAGAAGACAGAGAGAGAGGAAAGTCGGAGACGGCAACAATGATGGTGGTCGCGGTGGCTGAATGGGGTGGCTACGGGATGGCGCTGGATCGACGGGAGAAGGTTCTGAGGAACCAGGTGATACCCTTGGTACGCGTCGCATGGAGGCATCATTCTCCAGGAGAGCTTAAAGTATACGATCACTCAGAAGGAGTTGAACTTGAGGCAGTACAAATGGCTAGAGTTGATGAAGGATTTTGACATCCTACTTCAGTATCACCCAGGAAAGGCCAACGTGGTTGCCAATGCCTTGAGTAGGTATCCGACAGCCATGTGTTTGACCATGGATCGGTATTTGCTTGCAGACTTGGAGAGACTTCAGATTGAGGTGATCGTTCCCGGGGTACAGATACAGTTATGGGGGATGCAGATTCAGTCGGACTTGGTGGAGAGGGTCAAGTCGGCTCAGTTTGAGGACGTTGCTCTGCGGTGTCTCCGAGAGCAGGTTTGAGCAGGATTGCTGGAGGGCGAGTTTTCTCTTGCTGAGGATGGTGCCTTGAGGCACGGTTCCAGATTATGTGCGTCCAGCAGAGAGCTCAGGGAGCAGGTTATGCAGGAGGCCCACAGATCTTAGTACTCTATACACCCTGGTGCCAACAAGATGTACCGAGATCTGAGGAAACATGTTTAGTGGTCCGGGATAAAGCGGGAGGTGGCTCGCTTCGTAGCTAGGTGCTTGGTCTGTCAGCAGGTCAAGGCGAAGAGGCAGAGGCCCGGTGGATTATTACAGCCGCTGCCCATTCTCGAGTGAAAATGGGAGCATATCACTATGGACTTCGTATCAGGATTGCCGCATACACCAGGAGGAAAAGACGCAATTTGGGTCATCATTGACAGGTTGACCAAATCGGCCCACTTTTTGCCATACAAGGTGGGTACGTCTACAGAGAGGCTTGTAGAGATGTATATGCGGCAGATAGTCAGGATTCACGGAGTTCCGGTCAGCATCATCTCAGATCGGGATAGTCGCTTTACTTCTTATTTCTGGAGGAGTCTATAGATTAGCTTGGGCACTCAGCTCAAGTTTAGTACTGCATACCACCCCCAGACGGACGGACAGTCAGAGAGGACTATTCAGACACTTGAGGATATGCTGCGGACGTGCGTCCTGGACTTTGGAGGATCCTGGAAGGATCATCTTCATTTGGTGGAGTTTGCTTACAACAACAGTTTCCAGGCCAGCATTGAGATGTCACCTTTCGAGGCTCTGTACGGGCGTAGGTGTCGTACACCCTTATCTTGGGATGATGTTGGTGAGCGAGTTTTACTAGGGCCAGAGATGGTTGTTGACGCAGCCGAGAAGGTGAAGCTCAGCAGGGACAGACTTCGTGTGGCACAGGACAGACATCGACACTGGGCCGATAGCCACCGAAGGCCCTTGGAGTTTAAGGTACAAAATAGAGTAGGATTAGATTTAGGTTGATTGTTTGTGTTTTGTTTGATCATGTTTATTTATTATAATTAATTGAGACCTTGCTTGTGATTAGGTCGGAGACCAGGTTTTCTTGAGGATATCTCCGACTCGTGGTACGATACATTTTGGTGGAGGCAGGAAGCTTAGCCCGTGCTTCATCGGCCCTTTCGTTATCAGCGGAAGAGTCGGTGATGTGCCAGACAGGCTAGACTTGCCACCTGCACTTGAGGGGGTCTACAACGTATTCTATGTATAATAGTTGAGACGGTACGTGGCTGACCCTAGCCATGTGCTCGATCATTCGGAGATTGAGGTTGGACCTTCTCTCAGCTATCCAGAGCAGCCAGTGGAGATACTGGATCGACGGGAGAAGGTTCTGAGGAACCAGGTGATACCCTTGGTACGCGTCGCATGGAGGCATCATTCTCCAGGAGAGTCTACCTGGGAGCTGGAGGATGAGATGCGCGAGCGATACCCATATCTTTTTGGACCGTGAGGTATACTTTTTATCCTTCTCATCAGTTGCATTTCGTCTTTCAATTTCGAGGACGAAATTCTTTTAAGGAGGGTAGATTTGTCACTACCATATTTCTAGTTTGAGGGTATTTTTGTCATTTTTGGGATTATTTGAATTTATTATAATTTATTTGAATTTATGGGAATTTTTAGAATTTATTTTGGAATTGTTTGAATGAGGGTTGACTAGGTTGACTTTGACTAGCAATGACCATGGTAGACCAACCTAGGAGCTAACCCTAGTTGAGTTTGGACTTGGTTAGGTTATGCAACCCTAGTTAGACTAGAGTTGACCCATGGTATGGTTATTTGACTCAAGTTAGATTAGTAAGTCATAAGCCATGACTTGTGATTGCACCTTAATCAATAACTTAGCCTTAAAAGCCCATAGACCTACACCACTAGCCAAACCCTAACCCTAACAAGCCTTGGCCGGCCACATAACCCTCATTGGGAATTTCCCCCCATAAACATCCTCTTCCATTTAGGGCTAGCCTCTTTAGGAAAGCACAAGTTTAGAAAGAGGTATTTTCCCAACTTCAAAAATCCCTAGAAAATCAATTTTAACTCCTTTTTAATCCAAACAAATTGCAATAGGTTCTAATTGATGTTTTCTTGCTGTTGGAATTTGTTATTCTCAGTTTTCTATCAATTTAAAGGAGTTTGGTGGCTTTTGGGAATCTTTATTCAAGGAGTTTTTGTATTGGAGAACACCATAGGTAAAATCCTAATCCACCCATTAAAATTTGGTTTTAATTGCATGAATGCCTAACCCTAAGTGTCCTGGTCCTGTAGGAATAGGTTTTGTAGAATTTGTGTCCTGTACGTGTCCGTATCGGACACGTATCAGTGGTACGTGTAGGTGTTTGACGAAATGCCCCAATGGGCATTTCGTTTTGTTTTTGTAAAACTAATTGAATGGAAAATTGTTTTTAAGTGTCGTTTACATGTTTCTATTGATCTGATCGGTATCGTGTTTGTGTCGTGTCGCTATGACACTCGTGCAAACGTTCTAGGACACGTGCGCGCGGCCCAGGCGAGTCCCCTGCCACTCGGCGCTTCTGCAGGACACGACACGTGATGTTTCGACACAAAACTTTGTGGACTCGAGGGGGCATGCACTGACATAATGCCCCCAAAATTTCATTGGGTTTCGTGGACGGGTTAGGGAGAAATCGATCGCGCACGGAAATTTCCCTGTTCTACGCACAGTGTATTTTAGCCACTGATACGGCTCATTTAATCGGACACGCGACACTTTAGACACGATACAGGCGCTTGGACACGTGCACCTAGACCTAGCCTAGGTATGGGCACAACCACGTGTCCCAATTCGTGTCGTGTCGAGTGCACGACACGCGTAAACCTGTGCACAAGACAGTACACTGTGCAGTGTCTGTGTGTGCACTGTTTGCGTGTTTAATTCGATTGTACACGTTTGTGTCCTCTTGTTGGGACACAAACACATCATATGACATGAGCACATGTTGTATGTACATTACCAACCATGGATAGCCAATTTTAGTTTGATTTGGTGATCAATTTCCTTTTTCCCAATTTTTTCTGATACGGGTTATTTCTCAATTTTTTTCCAGTTTTCGATTATGAATTTTGCCATACATTTTGGTTAGTTTAAGTGATGTTAAGTCACATATTTAAATCCCTGATTTGTTCTCCTATTAGTTATCTACATGAATGCTAAGATTTGGGCTGAAATGGTTATGAACTGATATTGAATGGGGGTGTTATAATGTTGGACTGTTTATGAGAATACTGAAAACTGATTTTTCTGAACTTTCATGTTGTTTAAGAACTCAAATCTGAGATAGGTTAAACCTGAGATTAGTGTAGGTTAAACTAAATTGTTTTCCTACTTGCTAACTGTATGGGTTTCATTCCTGTTACATTTTCTGAAACCTGAGTTTAGTTGGGGGTTCAATGAGTTGTTTTCCTTCTCTTTTCTCACTGTTATGATATTGAAATATGAACTGTTAATTATAAAACCTGAAATCTGAGTTTAGGCACTGTGGACAGTCCCCTTCACCTCTATCTCGCACACCACCTTAACATACACACACACTTTCCTGTACACACACACTTTCCTGCACACACACTCACACACGCCCCTTTAGACACACACATATCCCATAGTTTCCCTCTCTATATATAACCTATTTTCCTATGTAAATATATGTAAATATGTAATGTTTATATATAATGTAATGTGTAGATATATATATATAATATAGTTGTGTAATATATGGGTATCAAGTATAGATACCTACAATGGGTGTATAGGTTATACAAGTATATTTATATGTCTCATATATATATACAACTTGTGCATTTACTATACATATGTAATATATATACATGTGTTTTGTATTAGGTTATGTAAACATATCAAGAGTGTATTGTTTAGATATAGAATTTGACTTTGTGTATGTGTTATGGGTTGGCCTATAAGCATGATATAGCCTATGGCATATATGTGAGTCTGTTTGACTAGTGAGCCTGGATTGGGCTTGTATAGCTTTATTAGACCTAGAATAGACTTGCTAGACTAGTGTAGACTTGTTTGACCTAGTTTGACCATAGTTGACCTAGTTTGACTTCTAGGGTTGACCAGAGTTGACTAAGAGTTGACTTTGGCCTAGATTGACCTAGATTCATGTAGAATGCATTGTAGTACTTTATTTTACCATTCTGGACTTGTTGTGACTTGTGCTGTTCTAAATAGGAGCCAGACACCACTCCTCAGACAGTACTTTTCAGTTGGACACTCAGATACCAGGCGAGTACATTCTCTGATCATTTCATATCCTGTTAGAATTATTTTCCTGCTTTAGATTACTTTACTTGATGCTGTCACGTTGGTAACACGGATTAGTACTATATGGATCCATTCTTGAGATGTTATCCCCTCAGAGAGCATCGTATACTACATGTTCTGTGCGTTTTACTTACATGGTGTATCACTATGCTTCACGATTCTTCGATCACTTATGACATGTACTCTCATAATCACAGAGTCTTTCCAGAATCACCCCATTTATGGGCATTTCCAGAATCACCCCATTTATGGGCATTTCTAGAATCATCCATTTATGGGCTATCCATGTATCACCCCTTATGGGCCTTTGCATGGAATCATAACATAACCTGGCTGGATCCTTGTGTATTGATTGGGGGTACGGGGGAGTAGAAGTAAACATGTGAATAATATCCAAGTAGTGTAGTTCCCAGAATCACTCCATAGTATAGTTCCCAGAATCTTCTATGCCATTCACATGTTTATATTGTACTCTGACTCACTAGCCACTGTTAGTTCTCTATTACAGTATATATATTTCCATTACAGTTTCCTCTGTTTACATTCCATGCTTCTTTCAGTTTCCTGTATCTTACTCTACTGCATGTTTATATTTTCTAACCTGTTATGAACTGTTGAGATGTATTGTGCTCGCTCCTGTCCTGACTGGACCTGTTAAAAATATTACAGAGGACGAGGAGGAGGCTGGTGTGGATACCTATTACGGTGCCACCTTAGATGAGATGTTGGACCTGGACCACCAACAGGCCCCACTAGCTGTGGATGACACACCCTTAGACTAGGATGTTTTCATTTACAGTATTCTATGGATGATTGTACATATTGATACTTGGGATCTGGGATTATGTTTTTATCTTAGACACTTAGACTCTCTGTTTGTACTTGGGATTCCTTCCATTTCAGCAGTTTTATTTATCTATCTATCTGCTATTTTATCATCTGTATTTCTTTGAGTTCTATATCATATCGTGCTTCTTCTTCCTTAGTTGTGTTTGAGTTTACTTTTATTATGTCACCCCCATTCGGGGAGTATAAACTGCTTAGTATATTATTGCTAGATGTTGTGACCTAGGACAGCGTTCTACCGCCGACACTGCGGCGTAGGCTGGACGTACCCACGTCTCGTGCCCTTACTCTAGGGTACGGGCCCTTACTCTAGGGTACGGGTCGTGACAGGTTTAAATGTGGTAGATATAGGAATATAAAATTTAATAATAATGATGATGATAGCAACAATAGTGGCAAGAATAAAAATATCAATAAAATTTTAACAACACCCAAATTTCAAAAATCCTCCAAATACACAAATACAGTCAAATACTATTTTCAAAATAGGGATTTGACACTCTGTTACACTTTAATACTAGGTTAAAAGGATATGGGTGGTAGGTTGTAGTCATACTACTCAACTTATAAAGTCAACTAATGGAGTAATTGAGGAATATAACACGTATACCTGTATGAGTTATCTCCTAACCTCTCTATTCAGCACGAAAGAAGATAAGATTTGCAGTGAAAGAAAACAAGCAGAAGGAAGTCAAGATAATCGGACGAAAGTTCGAGATTCGGAATTGAAGGAGGAAGTCAAGCTTGTGGATGAGATTCCTATATCCTAATCCTATATACAGGTTCACATCGGTACAGTAGCATAACCGATGTGACAAACTCGACCTGCACGGGCCACCACAAAAACATGTAATGCCCCAGTCCCAAAATACCTAGGACTAGAAACGTATCATGCCAGCTATCTACATACGAAATATACTCCAATACATGGATATCTCGTATGTACACATAAGCTGTAAAATATAGTAACCATGAAGCTAATCTCATCCACAAATCAATATATCATAAAATCAACTTATTAAAGTCATTTGTACAAATGTTGGGTGGAGACAAAGTCCACTACCAACTATCTCAAAATAAAATGTACAAGAAGTGAATCGATAAAATATCAAACGAACCAAGCGTAATTCTCTTCGAAGAAAGGGAGAAGATCACGGCCTTGGCTAGAACACCTGCAGTAAATCATGAAAGTATACACTTGGAGAGATAACCAGGTCCTCAGAGGGATGTAACGAGATACAGGAAGAACATGCCATGTAACTGCATAAGTAAAAAAATACTACAAACTACAACACAATAGGATACCTAACCATCGATGTGATATGCACTTTGAGGACAACGTTCTACGCAGGGGCTGTAACGGATTCACGCAAGCAAGTAATAAAGAGTGGCCGTCAAGTAGCGCTCATCCGAGACACTATCGGCCGGGCAGCAAGTAGCACTCATCCGAGTCACTATCACCCATAAATGTGTAAAAAGTAAATGTAGCCCCTATGCTAGTAGTTGTCCCCTCCCCCCAATGATACTATACATGCATCGTAACCACGATACACCAACACGTGTCGTTTCCACAACACGGTTTATATTCAATGACTGTCAAGTCTTCTAACATGCATCTATTGACAGTTATTCCTACGCATGCGCACGGGTGATCAGCCAACACGCAAGTGACCACTACATGATACTCATAACTCACACACAACTCGTGATACAATCGTGACAAGTTAATGACATGCATTCTATTGACGGTAGTCACCTAACTCTAGGTCCACATGCAAGAAAAAATAACTGAAAATAAAAGTGCAGAAAATAATAACAGAATAATAAAATATAACTAAATGTAAGAAGTAATTATGGCAAGGTATCTTGCCTGATTTCGTGCTGTAAATATGAAATGCCGCTCCCGCGTCCACGCCTCCGGAATCTGACGCTCCTAGATAATTAATTAACTAAATTAAGTCACTACTTATGAAACTTACGATACGACTTAATTAGTCAAAGTAATGTGTTAAAATTATATTCAATCTCTCGTGGAACGATTTAGATCCATACAATCACACACAGGTTCCACGAGACATCAAAACACAGTTTTAGGGTTTCTAACTTTTAATTAGTCGGTTATGCCCCTACTTCAGTAACATACTTAAAAATCATATAAAAATCATAAAAATAATATTTAAACTAATTTTCTATAGATTTATCTCTGAAATTCTAGAATTAATATTTTTAAAGACATTTATGACTAGTTGATTAATAAGTCAGCTAGTCTACCCGAAACACACCCGGAATATAGTTAATGACTCAAAATTGCTAAAATAACCAAAAATATATTTTAAAAAGCAATAAAATAATTTATTTTATAGAATAATATCAGAGGTACAAGGGTTGAGTTATACTACAAGTTTGGAACATTCTAGGTCAGTCGGTTACCCGAAATTAGCTAGTTTTGACCTACAATTTTTTCGACCAGATTTGAGTTGATAAAATCGTGGAAAAATACTTAAAAATCCTAATTTATGTATATAAAAACACATAAAATTCAATTTCGAAAATAGGCACCAATAACTCATAGTTCCTTTACAATGGGGTTAATTTTGATCCTACCGACACATGAATATTACGCATATATTTCATGAAACCTTTATGGATGATTATACCTAATAAAAGCCATCAAAATATGATTTCTACAGAATTAATAACATATTTTCTACAGAATTTTAGCAAAGATTTTTAGAAGAAAAGATTTGGATTCTTACCAAAGATCTTTGCTAGAAAAGGTGATGATGACTTCTCTTCACCAAAGCTCCAATCTTTTCCGCTATCCTCGCTTGCTAATCCTCTATTGGTGAGTATGAGAGAGTTGATAATGGTTATAGAGGATTGGATGGGAGAGATGGAGTTATTAGGATTTGTTTTGAGGGGTTTCGGGGATGTATGGTGGAGGAGATGAGTTTTTGTGAAGGATGGAGAGATGTGCAATGGAGGAGATGATGTATAGATGCTACGGGGAGTTTGTTGCTGCCGAAATTATGGAGAGGGAGAGGTGTTTTGGTCGGCCAAAGGTGAGGGAGAGAAAGATTAGGATTTGGTTAAGGTTTGGGATAAGTTGGTATATTTAAATATATCCTTAAATAAATTTTAAGCAATCTAGGATTTAAATCCTATTTAATTTGATGCATTCGGCCATGGGGGGTTGCTTGGCCAAAATTAGCATGGTGGGGGTCTAATTGGCATGATTTGGTTGTTTGGTGAGTTGGCAAGTTGATTGGATTGAGGATTTAAAAAGGGGTTTCCTAATATAGAACTATTTAATTCTATCAATGTAATTATACTACAAAATCTGAATTAAATACAAATAAATATAATTATTAATATTTATTAATTCCCAACATACCTACATAGGATTGGGTTTGGCTTGGAAGAGGTTTGGGAAGGTTTGGTGCAATCGGGTCTCCTAAAAAGTCATAAAGGCTTTCTTAACTAATTAATTAAATAAAAATATAACTTGTGCCATAATTTGAATGGTTAACATGCAAGATATTACAATATGACCATGATATTCCTAACATGGCTAGCATACTAGTTAAAGCACCCGACTACGCTAGGCATGCCATACTTTCTAGTCGTCTTGCATATTCAAACTCAACCATGGCTATAGTCCTTTTATATAATATAAATAAGATAAAAATAAATTAGAATTAAATAAAATCAAAAAATAATTTAAATATTCCTTTAAATTATAAAGGATTTTACATCCTACCCAACTTATGATAATTTTGTCCTCGAAATTAAAAATAATCATATTATCAAAAATTGTGAGATTTTGTACGGAGGGAGAGTAGGTACGTCAAATCTTAGCTCAATTTTTGAACGGATTGAGGGGTGGTTGTCATAGGAATCCCAATTGACCTTATATTCTACAAGATAGGGTATGCTTCCTTCCAGACTCTACCCAACTTATAGAAGTTGGCCACCCGTAAAGATCGTCGTCGTTACAAGACCTTAAGAAGGACAATTTCTAGGGAGGGACACGAGAATAATGGACACTTCTGACCGCAGTCTTAGATTCTAAGTGAACCTCGATAACACCATAACGTTCTTGGTCAATAACAGCTATAAGAAAGTTACTACAATCAAACATTGTCAATCTAGGGGTCATGCTTCTGACAAGCTGGTAGCGACCTCTTGTTGGAATATACTAAGGTGTGTCGGTTCAGAAGGATTCGTTCTACGTCTAACATGGGAAACTAAGAAGTGAGCTTGAAAACTTAGGAAAGAAGAATTTATGGCCAAGTGATGAGAATCGATGATAATTAAAGAATCCAGACTATAGAATATGATTAGGCAAGTGTTTTGAAAATTCTAAGTCAAAACGACTAATATGTGTGGGCTGATGTTTGGTGTTGTGTAGGAGGCATGCGGTTGCTTATTTGAAGGCATACGTCATAGATGTGCATCTTGCATAGATCTTGAGTATTCAGTTTAGTTAAGGGAATGGGTCGATATTTGCATGGGTGAAATCGAATAGGTCGAATTTGGGTCTCTATGGTTTGTTTTGAGGAAACAATGTGTCATACACGTGGTATAATTTTTAAATGGAGCACTGGAAAGTTCGTTTGCGTGGGACATGTATGTCATGTGAGTAGCATGACTAGTCTAGTTCATGAGTGTGAACTTTGTCGAAAGAAAAAAGGCTAGCATTGTGCTTCAATTATCAAAATCACGTACGGTCGAGGGTATCACATGATACGAATATGGGTCGACGTTATGAACCATTGAATTATTAGTCTAATTGGAACTAATCATTTTCGACCACTTGTAAATTCCAAAATCTTATGTTCCTTAGAGAGGCTTGCGATCTATTTGCCCCAAAAAAATTTGCTATTGATTTAAACAAAAATGATTCTATGATTGACTTGAAGAATTTAGGTTGCAATATGTTATCATAGTTATCTAAACCCACGAGCAAAGGGATATAAAATACAAAATAAAAGATTGTTTCATAAATTCTATACATACGGAAGAACGGTCACGATTGTAATCCCATTATGAGAGGTAGAGTATTATAAGTTCAATGTTCTACCCAACTTATAGAAGTTGGTTAATCGGGAAAAGCACAGTAATAGGGCTTCTAAGAAGGTCATATTTCAAGAAGGTATAAGAAGTATGAGGTATTTCCAATCATAGTCACAGACTCTATAGGAAATCTAAGTATTATCTATTTAATATGGCCCATATATTAATTATGTTTGGTCAAGATAGTATGAAAGGTATTGGTCAAGTATATCCGAAAGCAAGTTGGTACCGAGAGATGCATAACATAGGCTACGAAGAGATGCAGTTACGAAATCTATGGAAGGAGAATTAGTGAGCCAAGAGGTGGGATCTACATAATAGGGGTGAGGGCCTATTTCATCAAGTTTGGTTTTATAGTCCCAATATGGCGATGGGCTATGATGGGTTTAACTGAGTCTCAATAGGTTCCCTAATTGGACTTCAATCTTTGATTGCATGAACTTTAGATTTTAATCTATAATGGCTGGACAAAATTTTGTGGAATTTTAAACCATCCCTATTAGGTTAGGGTAATGTAGAATAGGTTCAAATTCAAGTGGTTGGGCAAATTTCTCGTCGAGTTGGTAGAATAAATTCTGTAAGTCGTGAGATGCGCCTTCCGTGACTTTTGTGTTTAAGTAGCACACAAGGCCTCTATTGAGTGGCACACTAGTAGCATGTGCGTAGAGGGCTTCGAGTAGATCACAACCATATATTAGGCCAAAAGATTTGAGTCAAGGTTGGATCTCTAACTGCAGTCCGAAAGTACATCGGTGTTATGGTGAGGGTTATCGCTAGTCCCTTTTGACCTGAAAGTCGCATCATAATAATAGAGTCCAAGGAGATGTGTTTGTGTGGGACATGATATGTCTACTTGAAGGTGGACTCGTTTAAGTTTTGCATATAAATTTTTTTAGAAGGTAATAGCTAGTATTACACTTCAAATATCAAAGTCACGGTAAGGGACACCAAAAGATCTAAAAAGAAAGTGGGAGTTCACGAGTCACTAATTTATCATCCAAGTGAGAACCAATTTACCTCAATCAATCAGTGATCCCCAAATTCCTAAAAGTAAGAATGGCTTACAATCTATTCACTCTAGAGACTAGGATATGGTTTTAGGAATAATAAGGTTAGGATTATTTGAGTCGCGATATCGTACCTTGACATTTGGTAATAATAAGTCACGATGTGATCGATAACATGATAGGGTAGTTGTGAATCAGTTTCGGGGATTGTACCCCGAGTCCTAATAAATAGAAATGATCGCGTACAGTGGTACCTGAGTCGATAAGATGGAATGACCTGCTTGTCCATGGTATACGAGAGTCTAGGTGGAATAACGAACTCTAAAGCACGCCATGGGAAAGATCCCTAACTATTAAGTCGTGAATTTTCATTTGTGTCAAACCTGCCAGACTATAGTCACTAGCGTTCTAGAGGTATTAAATGTAGTGCTCATGCATCACTTGTTGATTACTAATACAACATAATGATGGGGCATCATGCTACAGATTTTGGCTAAGCTGGTGAATGTGTTGTTCTAATATTATGTCACTTCTTTGATAATAGAATTTTGTACCTAGAGTAACATCTGTTGAATCTCTAATCTTGGAATGGGTGTCTACCACGGTCCTTGTAATGCTTATCCTTGTTTTGGTCTATTCTTCTCTGTCTAAACTGTGGGGGGCCTAGTCAAGTAAGGTTTGAGTTAAGGCATACGGGTTGCTAGTTAAGCCAAGAATCAAGATGAATATTTGGAGACTCACAATAAATGATTCATAGAGATTAGATAGTCTCATAGGTTTATGGTTTACCCAAGGGTAAGATCTTACTCATCTGTCAAGCTCAAATGACTAGAAGGTCACGATATTACTATTAGGGTCGAGGGAAGGACGAGCAATTTTAGGCAAGGTTGTAGTTATATGGCTTGGCCGATGGTTGCTATACTTGTGCATATAACTACCATGTCCATGGGGATACTTTGTATTTATCTATCAAATACGAGCGTTCGTCTTTCCAATCACTGAAAGACAAAAGCAATAAAGAGTTCAAGAAAGATGTTATTGAATACAATTACGTAATTCAAAGGCGAATGTGTAATTCAAGAGAAATTGTCAATACAGTCGCGGATGAGATCCTAGATACCTTTATATCTCAATCCACGTTGGATAATCATATGAAGAGCGAACCAAGTGCTCTATGGTTGATCAGACCATAATACATTGATTCTAATTAGACAATATGCTTGTGGGCGTCCCCAGTATACATATGTCCTGAACAAGCTCGACAAAGAATAAGCTTGCAAAACTAGGCTATAAATAGCGTCGTTATTCATGGTAGTTTAAAGTGTAAGTACGGAAGAATACGTTGAAAGCAGTAATAAATAGTTCGAGTTTCACAAGGATCTAAGTCTTATCCGGTGTGCGTGCGTATACAATCGTCCTACTGGTTCTTGTATCAGGCCTTAGTTGACCAATGGGTAGGTAAATATCTCTCCTACACTAGCATATATTCATTACCACTCTGTTACACTTTAATACTAGGTTAAAAGGATATGGGTGGTAGGTTGTAGTCATACAACTCAACTTATAAAGTCAACTAATGGATTAATTGAGGAATATAACACGTATACTCGTATGAGTTATCTCCTAACCTCCCTATTCAGCATGAAAGAAGATAAGATTTGCAGTAAAAGGAAACAAGCAGAAGAAAGTCAAGATAATCGGACGAAAGTTCGAGATTCGGAATTGAAGGAGGAAGTCAAGCTTGTGGATGAGATTCCAATATCCTAATCCTATATACAGGTTCACATCGTTACAATAGCATAACCGATGTGACAAACTTGACCTGCATGGGCCACCACAAAAACATGTAACGCCCAGTCCCAAAATACGTAGGACTAGAAACGTATCATGCCAGCTGTCTACATACGAAATATACTCCAATATATGGATATCTCGTATGTACACATAAGCTGTAAAATGTAGTAACCATGAAGCTAATCTCATCCACAAACTAATATATCATAAAATCAACTTATTAAAGTCATTTGTACAAACGTTGGGCGGAGACAAAGTCCACTACCAACTATCTCAAAATAAAATATACAAGAAGTGAATCGATAAAATATCAAACGAACCAAGCGCAATTCTCTTCAAAGGAAGGGAGAAGATCATGGCTTTGACTAGAACACCTGCAGTAAATCATGAAAGCATACACCTGGAGAGATAACCAGGTCCTCAGAGGGACGTAACAAGATACAGGAAGAACATGTCATGTAACTGCATAAGTAAAAAAATACTATAAACACTACAAGAAAAATGATTTTTTCCAACATTTTATTAGCGTTGGCAAAACTGTGCAAAACGTTGGCATAGGCGTTACCGACGTTTGTTCAACCGTTTTTGCAAACGTCGTCGTTGCTCTAGTTGGCAATTTACAACATTTACGCAAAACGTTGGCATAGGGTTTAGACGACGTTTATAAACGCCATTAATTGTTCTATAATGATTACAATATTTCCAACAGTTTCTCACAAAAACGTCGCAAAAGAGAACTTTCCAACGTTTTTTGAAACGATGAGTTTTCCCAACCTTTTTCCAAAAACGTCGAATTTTGATTTCCTAACCATTTTAAACAAACGTTAGGTTTTGTATGGCCAAATTTTTTCAAAAACTGTTGGGTTTTTTTTTTGGAACCAGGTAAATTGTTTCTGGAATCGCTCCCACTGGAATTCGAACTCCTGACCACTCGGGCCGCATGCATCTCTCTTAACCACTAGGCTAGAGGTCATTTGTTATATGTATAAAGCAGACTTTTTAATTTAGTCAATGGTTCACCTTAATTTCCATAAACAAAATCTGCCTAATTTATGTAGGATTAGAAAAAAAAATTCCTTCACACGTCAAATAAGTGTAAATGCCCAAAAAAAAGTCAAAGAAATGTCGAAAAAGGTTTCCAAATATGTGACATGCTTCACAAAACGTTGGTATATTGCTCGACGTTTAAAGAAAAACGCAGGTAATTAACAACGTTTATTTTCAAAATGTTGGTATATTTCTCGACGTTTAAAGACAAACGCAGGTAATTGTCAAATATTGGTATATTGCTCGACGTTTAAAGAAAAACGCAAGTAATTATCAATGTTTGTTTTAAAAATGTTGGTATATTTCTCGACGTTTAAAGACAAATGAAGGTAATTGTCAACCTTTGTTTAAAAACGTTGGTATATTGCTCAACGTTTAAGGGAAAACGCAGGTAATTATCAATGTTTGTTTACAAACGTTGGTATATTGTGCGACGTTTAAAGACAAATGCCGGTCATGACCAACGTTTTTTTAAATACGTCGTTATATGCTAACTTAGCCAACGTTTACAAAAATGTTGGAGGAATAAACGTTGGAAAAGACCTATTTTCTTGTAGTGAAACTACAACACAACAGGGTACCTAACCATCTATGTGATATGCACTTTGAGGACAACGTTCTACGCAGGGGCTATAACGGATTCACGCAAGCAAGTAATAAAGAGTGGCCGTCAAGTAGCGCTCATCCGAGACACTATCGGCCGGGCAACAAGTAGCGCTCATCCGAGTCACTATCACCCATAAATGTGTAAAAAGTAAATGTAGCCCCTATGCTAGTAGCTGTCCCCTCCCCCCAATGATACTATACATGCATCGTAACCACGACACACCAACACGTGTCGTTTCTACAACACGGTTTATATTCAATGACTGTCAAGTCTTCTAACAAGCATCTATTGACAGTTATTCCTACGCATGCGCACTGGTGATCAGCCAACACGCAAGTGACCACTACATGATACTCATAACTCACACACAACTCGTGATACACTCGTGACAAGTTAATGACATGCATTCTATTGACGGTAGTCACTTAACTCTAGGTCCACATGCAAGAAAAAATAAATAACTGAAAATAAAAGTGCAGAAAATAATAACAGAATAATAAAATACAACTAAATGTAAGCAGTAATTATGGCAAGGTATCTTGCCTGATTTCGTGCTGTAAATATGAAATGCCGCTCCCGCGTCCACGCCTCTGGAACCCGACGCTCCTAGATAATTAATTAACTAAATTAAGTCACTACTTATGAAACTTATGATACGACTTAATTAGTCAAAGTAATGTGTTAAAATTATATTCGATCTCTTGTGGAACCATTTAGATCCATACAATCACACACAGGTTCCACGAGACATCGAAACACAGTTTTAGGGTTTCTAACTTTTAATTAGTCGGTTATGTCCCTACTTCAATAACATAATTAAAAATCATATAAAAGTCATAAAAATAATATTTAAACTAATTTTCTATAGATTTATCTCTGAAATTCCAGAATTAATATTTTTAAAGACATTTATGACTAGTTGATTAATAAGTCAGCTAGTCTACCCGAAACACACCCGGAACATAGTTAATGACTCAAAATTGCTAAAATAACTAAAAATATATTTTAAACAGCAATAAAATAATTTATTTTATAGAATAATATCAAAGGTACAAGGTTTGAGTTATACTACAAGTTTGGAACATTCTAGGTCAGTCGGTTACCCGAAATTAGCTAGTTTTGACCTACAATTTTTTTGACCTGATTTGAGTTGCTAAAATCGTAAAAAAATACTTAAAAATCCTAATTTATGTATATGAACACACATAAAATTCAGTTTCAAAAATAGGCACCAATAACTCATAGTTCCTTTACAATGGGATTAATTTTGATCCTACCGACACATGAATATTACGCATATATTTCATGAAACCTTTATGGATGATTATACATAACAAAAGCCATCAAAATATGATTTCTATAGAATTAATAACATATTTTTTAAAGAATTTTAGCAAAGGTTTTTAGAAGAAAAGATTTGGGTTCTTACCAAAGATCCTTGCTAGAAAGGGTGATGATGACTTCTCTTCACCAAAGCTCCAATCTTTTCCACTATCCTCGCTTGCTAATCCTTTATTGATGAGTATGAGAGATTTGATAATGGCTATAGAGGATTGGATGGGGGAGATAGAGTTATTAGGGTTTGTTTTGAGGGATTTCAGGGATGTATGGTGGAGGAGATGAGTTTTTGTGAAGGATGGAGAGATGTGCAATGGAGGAGATGATGTATAGATGCTATGGAGAGTTTTTTGCTGCCTAAATTATGGAGAGGGAGAGGGGTTTTGGTCGGCCAAAGGTGAGGGAGAGAAAGATTAGGATTTGGTTAAGGTTTGGGATAAGTTGGTATATTTAAACATATCCTTAAATAAATTTTAAGCAATCTAGGATTTAAATCCTATTTAATTTGATGCATTCAGCCATGGGGGGGTTGCTTTGCCGAAATTAGCATGGTGGGGGTCTACTTGGCATGATTTGGTTGTTTGGTGAGTTGGCAAGTTGATTCGATTGAGGATTTAAAAAGGGGTTTCCTAATATTGAACTATTTAATTCTATCTATGTAATTATACTATAAAATCTGAATTAAATACAAATAAATGTAATTATTAATATTTATTAATGCCCAACATGTCTACATAGGGTTGAGTTTGGTTTGGAAGAGGTTTGGAAAGGTTTGGTGCAATCGGGTCTCCTAAAAAGTCATAAAGGCTTTCTTAACTAATTAATTAAATAAAAATATAACTTGTGCCATAATTTGAATGGTTAACATGCAAAAGATTACAATATGACCATGGTATTCCTAACATGGCTAGCATACTAGTTAAAGCACCCGACTACGCTAGGCATGCCATACTTTCTAGTCGTCTTGCATATTCAAACTCAACCATGGCTATAGTCCTTTTATATAATATAAATAAGATAAAAATAAATTAGAATTAAATAAAATCCAAAATTAATTTAAATATTCTTTTAAATTATAAGGGGTTTTACAGAAGTCGAGAAATTTACCACTAGAGACACCCAAGAAAGACTTGGTGGGGTTCATTTTGAATTGATGCTGGCACATTAGATTGAAGATAGTTCTTAAATCTTGAATGTGATCTTCTTTGAGACGACTTTTGACAGCAATATCATCAACATAACATTCGACAGTCTTTTGCAGATGATCGCGAAAGATAGTACTCATAGCCCGCTGGTAAGTTGTTCCTGCGTTCTTTAGACCAAACGGCATAACTGTATAACAGTACACTCCATGAGGAGTACGAAACAAAGTATGTTTCTCATCTTTAGGTTTCATCCGGATTTAATATCCAGAAAACCTATCCATGAAAGAAATTCGTTCGAATCCACATGTGTTGTCGATCATGACATCAGTAATTGGGAGAGGGAATTCGTCTTTAGGGCAAGCATCATTGAGATCCCAAAAATCTATGCAAACTCGAACCTTTTCGGTTTCTTCAAGACTGGAACGACGTTGGCTATCCAGTCAGGATGATGTTCTTCTCTGATAAAACTATAAGCAATAAGCTTTTTGACTTCATCATCAATTGCATCCATCATTTCAGGCTTGAATCGTCGTTGTTGTTGTTTGATCGACTTAGCATTCGGCAAGATATTAAGTTTGTGAGTTGCAATTTGAGGATCTATTCCCGGCATATCTTCATAACTCCAGGCGAAGACATCAATATATTCACGAATAAGGTAAATTAATTCTTGTTTATCATCCTCTGAGAGATTTTTGCTAATGATGATTGGTCATGATACGCCCCTCTCTCCAATATCGATTTGGACTAATTGATCCTCAGTAGGTGGTTCTCGTTGTTCAAAATAAAGTTTCTACTGATTGTCCATCCTTTGTGCCCAAGGGTCCACTTCAGAAGCTTTTTCAATGTCATCTTCGTCATCTTTCAAAAATTCGACAGACACCATGTTAGAAGATATTATCACCCTATGAACATGACCAATGCTGGTGTCAGAATCCCATGAAATAGAATCAGAAGAGTTAGATCATTCTTCTTCATCAGATTCAGAAGGTTCTGGAGTTGGAAGTGGTGAAGCATAACCTAGTCCTCATTTCATTTTACTGTGGTATTGTTGTGATTTTCCTTTTGGAACAGCAATACGAAGAGGAGTTCGCCTCATTTACCGTTGTTGAGGCCAGTTTTGAAATCATAGCCCATTTTGCAGATGATTGCTTTGGATTGTGGACTATAACGACGCAATTGGATCCTTCCTGTATCATCTCTATTATCATTATTGAGCATGATTTTTGGTTCCTCTCTTTTGTTGAAGAATATAGTCTTTTCATCTTTCTTTCGAGACGGTACTAAGCAGTACGACTCTTGTATTGAATCCAGTGATACCACATTTCGTAGAGGTGATACGACTTCTATTGTAAGTGGTTTAAAGCTATCTAGCATATCCAAGTAACACTGAGTATAGTAAGAGACATCAGTATACTGCAAAGGAGATGCTTTATTGATTTTTATACCATCATTTACAACAGAAACTTTAGCCTTAGCAGGCTTAGTCAGATTGATGACAAGAGGGGAAGAAGAAGAACGAGAAGGAGGAGGGGGCTTCTTACGACGAAGATCGATTACAAGCGGCTCAGAAGAGGTGAGCTCCCTTTGTTCCCGACTATCACCCTTGGGCTGCTTCTCATGGGAAGTAAGATAGATAGTCAGTGGTTTAGAAGAATGAGGACAAGAGGTACGTCCTTTGACCGGGATCACCAATGTATCATTCGGCATATTTTTTTGTTCTTCATCTGTATCCATTGCTAGTACCACTTTCATGAATTCATCCTTGTACATGCAAGAATCGTTGCAGTATGCTTCAACTCCTTTTAAAGGGTTCAGATCTGCAACCTCTTTTTGGACTTCTCCATTACCATCCACATATTTGAAACATTGGTGGAGAGTAGAAGGTACAATATTATGTTCATGGAGGAATGGCCTTCCTAACAAAGTATTGTATGAGCCATGATTGTCAATAACATAGAAAGTTACCTTCGTACGAAGATTGCCAATTTGAAGTTTTAGACGTATCTTCCCCAAAGGTTTACTTCTTCCTTGATTGAACCCCAAGATGGTAGTGATAGTTGTAGAGAGGTTATGCACTGGGATTTTTAAAGTATCCAGTAAAGATTTCGGCATGATGCTAAGTGCAGACCCAGGGTCAATCAGAATGCGATCGACTGTCATGGTATCTACATATCCCGTAAAATAGAGAGGACAATCATGACGATTATCTTCTAACAACATGTCATCTTGTGTAAAAGTGATGTTGGGCATTAATTCAAATACACTATGACAATATACGCAGCTAACTGCCTCCTTTTCAGGCTTCTTGAGAAGAGTAAGACAAGCGTCAGCCTGCATCAAGGCTTCACTTAACGTCTCTCGAGTTTCTTTTGAGAGATGTAAAAGTTCAAAGATTGATAATCTTGCTGGAGTATTGGCCAATTAAGCCAATATATCAAAGTTATATGGCTTTTCGAGTCCAAATGATGAGGACTTCTTTAATGCTTTGTCAAAGCGAACATGTTGTTTTCTCTTGTCTGCTGTTGTTGGTTTAGGAGGAGATGGTTCAACCACCGGAAGGGATGTAGATGGTATATTCTCAGCAGGGGAAGATGATGTAGGAGGAACATCAGGAGATGGAGCAGGATTCTCTAAATTTTTGGTATATTCCCGAAGATAGGGTTTTCCAGATCTAGTGCCCATTAGAATTTCTTCTTCGGTTACTAGTTCAAAAGATACCATATTGCAATTCTTGGCTTTAGATTTGGAGTACTTCTTTTGCTTAGAAGAGGAAGGCATTTCAAACTCTGCTACTAGATCTGGATGAATCCACATAATCTCTCTCCTGTCAGTTGACAGCGGAACAAGACCTTTATTTTGAGGAGGTGGGAGATTCACGATCTCAAGAGTAGCCTTTGGAATGGGGACAACACCATCTTGTACAAGTTGTGGTAGAAAGTCACCAAATTGCACAGAAATGACATTAGCAGTCACCGTCTTCTCGTCCTGCTGAAGAGTAATTGCTCTAGAGTTGACCAACTCTGGGATTTTGCCCTTGAGCACATAACATGCTCTAGTTGGATGTCCTATAAATATGTGATAAACATAATATTTAGGGTGATCGGTTTTACCCACTTCTTCTGGCCGTTTTGCCTCTTGGAAGTTGAAGCTTATTACTTTTAATCAAGCAATCGAAGATGCTCAAAGTATCATCTTCATCGAAAGAATACTCTTTCTTTGGACGAGTTGTCTTCTGCGGTGGTGCTGATGGAGTGGGTGCTATCTGAGTGACGTTGACAGCCAAAAACTCTTTGCCCTTGAGATTGATGGCCAGTATTTCTTTACCCTTGTGATTATTCTGACGATTATTCCCCCCGGGTGTAGAATGTTCGTCTTGGTTAGGATGAGTCATCTGAACTCCTAACTGTTTGAACTTTTCGACACTGACCTCTGCCGCTTTGGCATTCACAATGAAAGAAGGCCAATCTTGGAATTGTGTAGATCCCGTCTATATACTGATAATAGGCAACAAGTTTGATTTGCAAGTGTCTATTGTTACAGCAGATGGAGTTCCTAAATGTATTTTGAGTGCCTCTCGGCAGAATCTTTCAATGAAACTCTCCGTGGATTCATTGTGCCTCTGTTTAATCTCAATGAGAGCAGACATTGTCATGTCATTGACTCTCTCATAAAATCGTTCCAAGAACATTTGCTTAAAACCAGCAAAGGAAGTGATGCAACCATTAGGCAAGCTACGATACCAATCGTATGCTGCGCCAGGTAAACAACCGACGAATACTCTGGTAAGGAGAGCATCATTTGGCTGTAATTGATCAGTCATCATCTCAAAGTGATTGATGTACTGACTTGGAGAGGTGCTGCCATCAAATAACATAATGGTTGGAAGCTTGTATTTAGGAGGGAATGGAACTTCCTTCACTCTGTAGGATACGGTTGCTTTATGCCCAGTCTTTGTAGGCCATCCTTCTGCTTGAAGGCCTCAAACTGAGTGCGTAAGGGTTTCACAGCATCATTAGCATCCCCGGATGTTTGGGAATTTGTGGGCTGATTAGAAGTGTTCGGAGGAGGAATAGCATGGTAATTACCACCCCCAGTACCAGACTAACTGGGATCAGCTTGAATTGGCACAGAGGTAACCTGAGGAGGTGGTACCACCAGATTAACAGGTACAGAAGATGATATGAGCTCCGGATTAGTAACATAATTTATAACCGGTGGCACTGCATGTTGGGCCACGATTATTGTATGCATACTTGCAACCATTTCATCTACGGTCTTCATTTTATCTTCTAATGTAACAATTGATTGCTCTTGACTGGTTGAAGTAGAGGCATCTTGATCTTCCGTAATGGTATATGCTGTCACTTCTCTTGCTGCTATTGATGAGATAGTTTGTTCAGAACTTTCACTATCTGTATCAAACTTTGAAAAAAGAGTCCTCTCCTACATGGGCGATGGGAAGATCTTCTTGATTAAAGATACCTTGGTTCAAATGTCGATTTCTCGATCTAGTGTATTGAAAGACACCTTCTGTAAAATTCCTAAATTTCTACTATGATTTTTTTAATAAATATGGTATTAATTTTTGTACTTCGTATTTGTACGTCGCGTACGAGTTTGCGTTTCGTAAATTTTTCGTCAAGTACGAATAAGTGCGAATACATATTTTTATAAAATATTTTAATTATATAGATGTAGAAAATATTTCAAAATAATAGACGATAAATATTTTATATTTCTTGAAGTTGTAAATGCGTCGCGCCGAGGATTACCAAACTTTATTTTTATTTAAAAAAAAGGCCATTTTATTTTATGGTACAAGTATAACTAGTAATTTAGAAAAACTGTGTTTTATGTAAGTATTATTTTTGCATACGAGTGTATATATATTTGTATTTTTGAAATTAATTTTTATCACTAACATATTATTTCGAAAAAAGTATATTAAATATGGGTTGATTTAATATGTAAGTAATTATGGTGATTTAAGTTGGAGAAAATATATTAAGTTATTTAAATACATTTTAAATTAGAGGTAGAATCTATCTACATCGGATTATATTTGATTGAGTTACTTTTAAATCAATTTGAATTAAATAGTAGAAAATCTGAGGGGAATTAAAACTCTTCTTAGTCCTTATCTAGATAAGACTTTTATAAACCCGCTGATTTTTCAAAATAAATATTTATAGAATTTTTGGATTTTTAAATAACTATTTATTGACTTATTATATAATTTGTATTATTTTACATATATTTAGTATAGTGCTCATTAGTGAATTTAGTATAAAAATATATAAAGCTATTTTTTCTAGTACATTAAGGATTTAAACTATATTATACAATTTTTCTCAAAATTTTAGGATTTATTTCATAAATTTTATTACTTTTTACATGTTACTTATATTGTACACTATTTACATAATATAGAATAAATATCAAATTAGTACTAAATATTTCAGCTTGTATAAATAAGATTAGATGAAGGTTGTTTAAATAAATATTAACTCTATTTATTATCTATAGTAATTTTAAATAATGTTATAGATAATTTAGATAAATATAAATAATATTTTAAATAAATACTAATCCTATTACTACTAGGAAAACATCTCTATCTATATCCTATCATAATAAAGCAAACTCCAATTTATTTAAATCAAATCCTATCTAATTTAGGAGATAAATCTGAAATAAGTACCTATATAAATCCAATACATCTCCCTTCTATCAGCCATAATTTGAAATTATTTTTAGTCCAATAGAAACTCTAAAATTCGTCATTAGAATTCAGTCCCGCTTTTTAGCAGCAAGAGCAACTTGGAACGACGATATTTCCTAGCTCCGAACTCCGTTTCGTCGCCAGTTTTTTTTAAAAGAAGCGTATCGAGGTAAGGTTTCCAAAAACATATTTTAATAGACAAAATTCAACCTATAGATTTCTGTAAAACTATTTGAGTATTAGATGTTCAAAAAACAAACGTATTTTGATATTTTTGTGATTTCTGGAGATTTCGGGCACGAAAATGCGATTCGTTTAGTTTTTCGAAAAGATGATACGAAAATCTATACCATATCCTAATTTCAAAATTTATTAAATAAATCTAGTAGGTTCAGTATTAATTATAATTAGATAATAGATTATTTTTAGCATCCGAATATATTTGTTTGGACCTTAGTTTCTCGACAGCTGTTGTTCCACCTACTTTCCTGTCTGATCTTCACCACCACAGTGCTCAGGACTCAGGCAAGTGTACCTTGCTAATTAACTATCATATTATTTATTTTTTGCATTATTTACTATGTTTCATATTTGTTATTTTTAATTGTTATAAACTGTGCGTCCAAGCCACACTTGGGTGCAAGCGACTCTATTAGTCATTTTACTTTACTATATGTATGTTAACTTAGTTTTAGTGGACTATCTTCTTATTGAAGGATATCCTTATATCTTCTTGGGCCATGACACTCACACTACACGGTTTGAGACATTTTGCTATGGACACGACTTATGGATTGGCCATCTCTAAAGTCGTGTGACGGTAGTTGTTCGTAACTGCTATGACTAGGGTATAGAGACTCAAGCAGTTACAAAACTGGACAGGTTATGAACATGACTTGAACAGTGTGGGAAATACTGAGGAGGACAGTCGCTAGTGCGTATAGGAATCCAAACAGGTAATCCACAGTCTTCGGATGGAACTGTGGCGATTTATATTTGCATATGCCCTCTGACGTTTTGGACGTTACGAACGGATATGGATGACTGGATGCCAGTTACGTATATGTAGCCTAAATTCTACCCATGCGCATGAAAGTTGTCCTCTAAATTGCACAATAGATGGTTTAGCCTTCCCTTTTGCATATTGGTGTCTAGGAGAGTCTTGCATATTATTATTATTTTGATAGTTCATATTAGCTTGTTCTTCCTGTATCTTGTTACGTCCCTCTGAGGACCTGGTTATTCCCCATGTGTGTGTTCATGTCTTCCGCAGGTATCCTAGCCGGGATCGTAGTCTTTTCCATTTATTCGAAGATGACGTAACTTGGTTCCTCCTTGCTACTTCCACTTAGCCTTTTATATATCATGTACTTTTTTCTTTTTATTTTGGTTGGTAGTGGATGTGTCTCCACCCAACATATTGTATCAGAACAATTTATTATATGATATCTTTTATTCCCTTATTTTGTGGATGAGATTAATTAGTTATGGTTTACTGTATTTTACAGCTTATGTACAAGGCCCCTGTACTTCGTATGTATACAGCTGGCATGTCTACGTACTTAGTCCTACGTATTTTGGGACTGAGACGTTACACCTTCACTGGATGTATGAATTCGATCCAAGTATTGCTGACTGGGATTACGGGATGCATTACGTCTTGGACGTTTTCCACCGCCAGTGCCTTGAGAAGTCATGTTAACAGAAACATATAATAGCTCATCTTCATCTTCTATTATATGTTCGGGAGTTGAAGCATAGTTCAGACGATCGAAGACAGATCGTCGAGCCGATTGGCAACAACAGTTGATGACGACTTCATGAAGGCAGTGACGATCTGAAGCATGATTTGGAGGTGAGGGAGACATCCCTATAATCTTCTGCCTTTGTGTAAGACGTTGCCGAAGATCATTTACAACTACAGGACGTGAAGAAGTTGGAGGAACATATTCCTTAATGATGTTAGGAACATGTCTCCTATTCTTCAGATATTTTGTTCCCTGAGTGTACAAAGATGTACTTAACTTATTAGCATAAGTGGTTGGGTCCTTCTTTTCAAACTTTGGCTTCTGGTATAGGTTAGCCTTTGGCATAGGGTTCTTACGTTTCACCAAAGTTGATACTGGTTGACGCCTATTGAGATGTGCGTAAATCAGAAAATTCTGATCCAGTGTCTCTGTTTGTGATACCCTCAATTTTTCTTGCTTAGATCTTAAAATTTTCAAGGTGGGAAGGTCTTGACCAAACCCCATAGGGGTAGGTAAGATGTCTCTTTGATCAGTATTCTTTCCGATATCAGAGATCTGAAAACCTCTGTTTAAAGGAATAGAATTTGATATGTCTTCCTCTAAGTCATAGACTAGGGAAGTTTGAGAAAAGACCAAAGGGTGCTTTCCTTTATTTTGTAGAGGGTTAGCTAAGAAGCGTTCCCCTTTGTTCTATTGTGAGACCATTTTAGGCACAGATTGTGCCAATTGAGGAAGTGTCAAAGGACCCTTCCCTTTGTTCTGTCTAGTGGCAGCACTAGAATATTGCTTCTCCCAGTTCAGAACTAGAGAATTGGAAGAGGGAATAGCCGAAAGACTAGTTCCCTTGTGTTGCGCCAGAGCAGCAGACTGTGCCTGAGTCAGTGATTGCTTGGGTTGCGCCATAGCACCACAGGCTACTGGTTGCACCCTAGTAATATAGGCTACTGGTGGTGCCTTGGCATCAACGTGGATAGACTGCACCTCAGCAACGACCTGAACAGACTGTGCCTTGGCAGTAAAGAGAGTAGTAGACTGCACGCGGGCACCAGGAAGAGTAGATTGTGCCCTGGCAGCAGAAGCAGGCTGTGTCGGAGCTACTGAGATGGATTGTGCCTTGGCCACTGAGCACTCAAGTTGTGCCTGGGCAACATCAACTGCAGGAGATTTAGGAGTCCACACAGTCCTGTTCTTGGCGATAGCCACAGTGCGCTTGTTGTACTTGGTGTTGATCATATTCTCGTAGGCTGTCTGGTTGACTTGAACAACCAAAGTCTTCTGCGTCTTATCGATCGATGCAGTATAACATTGGGTTGTCACCTTCTCGTTGGAGGAGAAAGTCGTCCCCAGCAGAGTCGCCATTTTGTTTGCAAAAATAAAAAGTTTATTCCAAACTTGTGAAAGAATAGTACAAAGTACAATAAATTTTGGGGAAGTAAAACTGTAGAAATCTGATCAGAAGACGATCACTTTATCCCTTGGACTATGTAAACTTGAAGACTGTAGTCTTTGGAGAATACAGCAGCAATTTTGTAAGAGTTCTTGATCCTTGTGCGTATGTATGTGATGCTTTAACAATGATTGGAAACTCTATTTATTGAGTTCAGGAAATAACTGTTTTAGCAGTTATTCTGATGTGCGCGAGACTAGATTGCGCCACAATGGGTTGCACCAACCTCATATTGTGCCAACTTTTATTCAGTTATAAGTCGTGTACTAGCTGTATTTAGACGCGTGGCATCATGTGATTGAGATGCGCGTGGTCGTGTACAAGATAGTAGATACGTCTTGAAAGATTAGTGGCATGTGCGCCACATCATCCTACTTTAGAGATGAAAATTGTCTTAACTTTATCAGATTGCGCGAACTTCAGTCAGTGAGTAAAACTGTGCTTGTTTGAGCTGCACCTAGACACGTGGCAGCTTTTGAGCATAAGTCATTCAGATTGCGCCTAGGCGCAACTAAAGATTTTATCTGGATTACGCCTAGGCGCAACTTACAAAGCGTACAGGACAGTTGTCAACCAACTCTCCTCGAGCGGCATAATTTACGGGATTTGAAAAGATTTTCCTCGTTCACTGTGGTGTCAGTTGTTAGTGCTGTCAGGTAATGATGGCTATTAAATGTCAGACGCCATGTAGATTTTGGTGCAATAAGACTGGGCGCAGTCTGATATATGGCGCAACTTGTTCAGCGGCGCAGTTTATTCTCTGAGCTTCATATCAGTGGCACAACCTAATTTTTTGGGCACAACTTGATCACTGGTTAGTAGGTTCATGGCGCAAATTAATTTTTAGGCCCTACATATGCCTCTTAGTATATTATCATTTGAAGTATATTCCATGGCTATGTCTTTACTTATAAGAATAACATCTTGCAATGATGTATATGTTGGAGCATAGTATTGTAGCTTAAAGAAATAGAAGAAAAAAAAAATTGGAACCATTGGGTCGCCAAGGCAGTATCATTGGACTGGAAAGTTTGACTCGAGCGATGACTCGATGTGTTTTATTGTGGTGGGTAGAGATTGATATAGAGGTACTTTAGATTTGTAGAAATATGCCATGCTTATGTTTTAGAATAGAATTGTTCACGCATTCGTATGGTCATGGATAACTTGTGCGCAATATTTTAGTTTCTCAAACGAATCGTCGGGGCAAGAAATCGTGTCGGCCTAGGAGGAATAAAGATAACTTTGCTGACGTACTGGCACATACGATTCAAAAACTTCAGTGAGGCTACCCGTGCTGAAAGTATCGTCGTCCAATCTAGCTATGTGTAATACCTGTGGTTCGTATTGTGTATCTTGGTATACGTATACGTAATTTGACCCGTATTGCATGTCTCCCTGTTTAATTTATTCTAGCATTTTATTAGCTGGTTTATTCTTGGGTTGGTTCGGCTGGCTTGGTTTACTTTGGTTCATCATGAGCCAAGGTGAACCCTCCTACCTACCACTACCCTTTTACTTCTTCTTCTCCACCATTACTTCTTCAACCACCAGGAGAGTGAGAGAGAGAGGGCTTAGGCAAGTGCATCTTGCTTCATGGAGGAACACAAATTTTATTGTTCCATTCTCTTCTTCACAGCATTCTAAAATACTTTAGTACTTGGCATTTTCAATTTCCATGGCTCAATTTGTGTAGATCTAAGTTTATAGTATTTTCAGATTTCTTGGGTTTTGATCTACTTAACATTGTTATTTACAAGTTTTGATGGTTCCATATTGTAGAGAATTTCGTTCTACCCCATTTTGACCTATGGAAGTCCAAATTTGGACTTATGGTGAAGGTTTTATGGAGCTTGGAAGCAAGGATTCCATGGCCATCCCAGGTTTTCTGAGAAGATGGGTCCCCATTCACCCAGCCGCATGAGATTTATTCACTTAGCCGCATAGATGGGTACCCACTTACTCAGCCGCATAGATGAGTACCCATCTACTCAGCCGCATAGATGAGTACCCATCTACTGCCGCATGAGATTTACTTACTCAGCCGCATAGATGAGTACCCATCTACTCAGCCGCATTAGATTCATTTCACTCAGCCGCATAGATGGGTACCACTTACTCAGCCGCATAGATGGGTACCCACTTACCCAGCCGTATAAGATTTATTCACTCAGCCGCATGAGATTCATTCACCCAGCCGCATGAGATTCATTCACTCAGCCGCATAGATGGGTACCCACTTACTCAGCCGCATAGATGGGTAGCCGCATGAGATTCATTCACTCAGCCGTATGAGATTCATTCACCCAGCCGCATGAGATTCATTCACTCAGCCGCATAGATGGGTATCCACTTACTCAGCCGCATAGATGGGTCCCCACTTATCCAGCCGCATGAGATTCATTCACTCAGCCGCATAGATGGGTACCCACTTACTCAGCCGCATAGATGGGTACCCACTTACTCAGCCGCATAGATGAGTACCCATCTACTCAGCCGCATAGATGAGTACCCATCTACTGCCGCATGAGCCCCCAATTTAACCTTGGCCGCATAGTGTCTAATTGGGTTGTTTTTCTTGTCCTATTTGGCTGATTTATGGCCAGAATTTCTCCCAACTCGCAACATAAAAGTTGTAGATCTTTTCCTTGGCTTCCAGAATATATTATTAACTATTTATGCAACTTTTTTCATTTATAATGATGTAAGGATAGAATACGATAGTAGCCCGTCATGGCGCACTCTTGATAAGTAACCCTGACATGATACACCTCGATATGCTGTTGCGACAGCTAGTACGGCATGACAAGTATGAAAGACCTGGACACCGTGGGCGATTGTGTTTATACAAATAAACTGGTACTGTCTTGTATCATGTCTAGGATGGGGATCCCTGAGTACCACGTTCATGTGTACCTACTGAAATTGACTAAGGCTAATTAACTAGAATGATTCAGTAGTCATGAAGAGATTCCCAGCTACAGGCAATCCCGTTATCTGGGCGCATTCAGTGGACTTGTAGCCTACCGACGAGTAGGGCACATTTCCAGTACACAGTCATGTGGTGCACCCTTCATAAACGGACATTCGACCCGGATAACCGGATGGTCTGCAGGGCTTGTGGCTGTTGGAATAATCTCATTGCATCTTGCTAGTAACTAGGCTGTGATAACCCTAGTTAGTTAAAAGTATCAAGCCGTACTCTTGATTGGTCGTGATTGATTGGATGGAGTTAATTCCAGCTTAGTCTTATCCTGATCCTGTGTAAGATTGTGACATGACATGATTATTGATGCTTGCCTTAACAATAACGACCGGGGGTCCAGTTCTGTTCAGGCAAAGGATTACAACCCCGGTCCTTGTTTGGTTTAAGGGTTGTAACCTGGCTCCCGGAGTAGTTCTGTGTCCTCTCTTCGTTTATTGTCCTATTGCACCCCATGCCATGCTCGTCATGTTTTACCTTACTTCAACAAGCATGATTAATTATTTATACCGGCCTTAACAATAAAGATCGGGGGTCCAGTTCTGTTCAGGCGAAGGGTTACAACCTCGGTCCTTGTTTGGTTTAAGGGTTGTAACCTGGCTCCCGGAGCAGTTTTGTGTCCTCTCTTCGTTTATTGTCTTGTTACCTTATCAATGATTATTTATGCTGGCCTTAGCAATAAAGATCATGGGTCCAGTTCTGTTCAGGCGAAGGGTTACAACCCCGGTCCTTGTTTGGTTTAAGGGTTGTAACCTGGCTCCAGGAGCAGTTCTGTGTCCTCTCTTCGTTTATTGTCTTCACTTTACTAATAGTATTTGAGACGGGTTTCTATTCAGGTGAAGGGTTACAACCCCGGTCCTTGTTTGGTTTAAGAGTTGTGACCTGGCTACTTGAATGGTTTCTTCGTACTCAGTTTACTGTTGTTATCTCTATTATTATCAGTCCTTTATTTATTATCTTTAATATTCTATTGTGATATGCTGGTTTTAGTTCCTAAGTGAAGCCTCCTTTGTGGCACTTGCTCTTTCTGGGGTTTGACCCAGCTGGTTTTATGTGGCCAGATATCGGAGCAGCACCAGAGGATCCACCTGTCTTCCAGCCAGATGGTGACCACCAGACGTAACCCTGGCAACGAATGGGTTTCTTTTTGTCCTCCCACTTTATTATAAAATTATTCTTTTGAGGCGTTTAGCCGGCGAGCACGATTGACGGATCCTAGGGTTGATCATGTATGACTAAACTCTTGCTAGTCCTGACATTTTGTAACGACTAGCTTCATGATCAGCTGAATATGTAATGTTTGGGACGCCTTACCATTGTATATTTGGTGATCTTACATCTTGTAACACTTACTTACTTGCTTGTGATTGAGACAATAGGCTTGTTCATGACCATAGGAGACTGTTGGCTTATAGTTAAACCCTCATATATCTAGACAGCCGTGACCGTATAGCGAGGTGGGTTGCACTTCAATATACGTAGCTGGCTATATACGCCCCCGCTCTCCAGTATTCTGGTTCTGGGGCGTTACACTATGGCCATGATGACTTGTAATGTCAGTGACCTTCATGTAGTTAGGTTGCATGTTAAAGTTATATGCTTACAAGTCTAGTAATGGATACAAAATGAGCACTTAGCACGATTACATTTTTATGATAGCTAACGAGTGTCTGCAAAGGCACGTATTATGACACACTTTTTTATGTAGACTGAATTAATATCGTTGTATCCAAATTATGCTTATTAATTTATATTGTAGCAGAAAAGGATGATAAGTATTGGGTAAGCTTAACTCAGTTGCGTGACACATTTATGTTATTGACACAAGTATGTTATGACATGTAACTGATCATAAATTAGAAAGACTACATAGTGTTTATTGCACTCACTAATTCAACGTGTTGGTTTGGTGGTGTCGACGAGAGGCCACTCATGTCACAACCCGTTACCCAAATTGTTGCACCGGGCCGAGCCATGTCCAGCCTACGCTTGGTTAAAGCGTAGTAAGCTGTTCTAAGAATAGACAATAAAGGATCTAAGCTGCTAACAGTTCTAATATCACATTTAGAGGTTCATCACAATACAGCATCTATAAGCAAAAGTAAACAAGTAAAGACTTAATAATACACTTCCAAAGTATCTAACTGGAGACAAAGTCCAGTATCCAAATATAAGTCCAAAACAAAGTCTAAGTCTCAAAACACAAAAAAATATCTAAGCGAGGTTTCCCGCTGGGGCCTCTTCTGGAGCTAAGGCCAGGTCCTCAAAATCAGTGCCATAATATGTAACACATAGCATTTCCTTCTCGAAAAGTATACCTACAACGTTATCCTGTCAGGACGAGAGCAAGTACAACCTCTACAACTAAAGTACTGAATATATAATGAAAGAGATGTACAACAAGAAACATGGTGTGATAAGTCTATAAAATAGAAAATACTGAAAATATGACCTTATGGTACAACTGGGATCACAGTATCATAGTAACATAGGAAATATGGCATCTCATAATCTATTATGGATGGACACATATGTCATATAGACAGATGTATATATAATGTTTAAAACTGTAGCAGGTACGTGATCGTCAATAGGTGTACAATGTGCAGGAGGCACATGTAAATAAAATGTACTTCCGTACAAGTAAGCAAGCAATAGATGTACATACGTACAGATACAGCTGGTGCGCCTACGACAAGGTATATATATAAAATGTCAACCTTGCTCGGTACGTACGTACGGAGAGGAGGGCATGATCACGTACTCAACTATCAGTTTTCCCATAACCCATATTCTAACATGTGAGAGATACGAGAACAGTAAAAACATATGAGAGATACCAGAACGATATAGAACATGTGAGAGATACCAAGAGCAGTATAAGCATGGCAGGTACTGGGAGCAGTATAAAACATGTGAATACTCAGAGTAGTATAATGCATAGTAAAACATGTACTGAGAACCAGTAAGAATCATGTGAAGATATAAGAACTGTCCTAAGCATGTCAGGTACTGAAAGTAATACAACATGTGAAGATTTAACTTGCTACCTCAAGGATCAGTATTTTAACAGGGTTAATACATGTTCTAGCATTAAAAGACAGTAAATGAGTTTGTAGATGTACTTGCCTCGAGCAAAGCAAGAATACTAGTACGAAGATATAGATGTCCGGTGTCCTGTCAATAATGATATACAACTCAGTTCTAAGCTATGTTCAATATTACACTAGTGGTGTGACAGGACTCCTAACTGGATACTAGCCAAGTGGAGATCCAGCATAAAATTCTAATGTGGAGTACCACTATATCCAAACTAATTTTCTAGGGCCTTTACACTAGTGCGGGGTGAGGTCTAATACTACAATAACGCAAAACAAAACAAAACATTGCAAGTCGTAACTATTCAATAAATAAATCAAACTGTACACTGAGTTCCAACAATTTTTGAGATAGACAAAAAGCTCAATTTTACATAAAATAAAGTACCAAAATGATCCTTGTTAATTATAGAAATTTATACTAATTTTTTTGGAATTTATAAACCCTCACAAATATTTATTAAAAATCAGCAAACACATGTATCCTGAAAATATGTTATGTTTTCCTATTTTTATAAAATACCAAAAGTACTTATTAAATACTGGAAAAATTATAATAAAATAGCTAAATTAACATAGTATATTAAATAAAAAATTTCCCAGATTTTTACAACAATTAAAATATATATAAAAATCCAAAAACAGAAAGTAATAATTTCTGGAAAAATAATTAATTATAAATTAAGGATAATACAAAAGCAAAATCTACAGATGTTGTCGGATGATAAAATAAATATTACCAACGTGTCCAGAACGGTCAAATTAGCTAGGATAGCCTACCCATAAGTCCAATTAGGACACAGGGGCAAAACGGTAATTTTGGGTCAAAATAATGTCCGCCGTTGGACATACTTTGCACCGAAAAATGTGTCGGAATAGAAGTCTACAAAATCTAGTAAATTATATGTTCACGAATCCAGAATGATGATACGAACCCAACGGTATGTCCAAAATAGGATTCCGATGAGCCGATCTCAAAATGATACGTTGACGCGGACACTTGGAATCCGGTTTGCACCGAAATACGTGCCGGAGCAAATGTCTTCAAAACTCAGCAAATTATATTTCAACGAGTTCAGAATGACGATACGAACTCAACGGTATATCCGGAATTGGATTCCGATGAGCCGATCTCAAAGTGATCCGTTGACTCGAAAAGTAGGACCCGTTTTACACCGAAATGCGTGTCAGGGCCCATGTTCTCCAAATCAAGCAAACTTTACATAAATACATGCCAAAATGACGCCACGAGTCTACTGGTGGTGTCAGAAATCGAATCCGGAGTCCCGGGGTCAAAAATGGAATTTAACAAGTGCAAATTAAAGAATTCGGACGGCCAACTTTGGCGTCGAATTCGACCAACCGAACGTGTTTATAATGAAATGAAACTTAAAGGAGGCAGGAAGAGGGTTATACCAGCTGCGCACAAGAACTGGTAGCGCACCAACCGGAACTGCGACGAAGGAGTTACGAGCTGACGAAGTCGGCTCCATAAAACTGTCCAAAAATAGTTCAATTTAAACGGTCAACTTGGTGGCCAGTTTTGAGGTATCAAACGACGAAATTAACGGACGAAACTTGAGGGGAGTGAAGATGGATATACCGAGATTGAGACAGATCAACGAGTTCGCTGATCCAGCGATCGAATTGACCAGAAAATCTGCACGAAGTCACTGTCCCGAGACGCGAATTCTGAAGTTGAAATCGCGCGTCACGGCGGGATTTCGACGTAAATGCACAAATAGCCTATTTGGCTCATCGGGGAAGGTGGCGGTGGCCTGGGGGAGGTCGCCTAGGGCGCGCCGGAGTTGTGGGGTCCCCGCGGTGGTGCGGGCCGGCCACAAAGTGGCGCACGGCGGCGGCAGTGGCGCGCGGCGCGTGGTGGCCGGCTGCGGCTGCTGCTGCCATGCGCTGCCGCTGCTGCTTTGCTGCGCTATTGTGCAGCGCATGCGCACGGGGACGGGCTAGGCCGGGCACGGCAGCCGGTGGTGGTGGCCGTACGGTGGTGGTGAAGGAAGATGGTGTTGGTGGTTAAGGGTGGTGGTGAGAGTGTTGGTGGTAGGAGTGGTAGTGGTGATAGTGTGAGGATGAGGATGATGATGGAGTGATGAAAAAGAGGAGGAGAAGAAGATGGAGGCGGTGGTGAGTAGAAGGAGGAGAGGGAGGAAGCTCTCGGCCCTGGTGGAGTGTTTGGCTGTAGGGGAGGGATGGTGTGTGTGTCTTGTGTAAGGAGGGAGGGAGAGAGTGAAATATGTGAGTGTGTGTGTGTGTGATTTAATATATAGAAAGAGAGAGAGAGAGAAGGAGAGATATTTAAAGAGAGGGAATAGAGAGAGTGCGTGAAGTCGGCCAAGGGGGGGTGAGGTGTGCTGTGAGGTAGAGGGGGTGTGTGTGTGTGTGTGTGTGTATTATAGGAGAGAGAGAAAGTTATATATATATATATATACATATATATATATATATATATATATATATATTATTTAAATATATTTTATATATATATATATATATAATATATATATATTTTATATATATATATATATATATATATATATATATATATATATATATATATATATATAACTTTCTCTCTCTCCTATAATACACACACACACACACACACACACACACACACACACACCCCCTCTAAGAGAAAGTTTTATATATATATATATATATATATATATATATATATATATATATATATATATATATATATATATATATTTATATATATATATATATATATATATATATATATATATATATATATATATATATATATATATATATATATAACTTTCTCTCTCTCCTATAACACACACACACACACACACACACACACACACACACACACTCTAAGAGAAAGTTATATATATATATATATATATATATATATATATATATATATATATATATATATATATATATATATATAATATATATATTTTATATATATGATATTTGTAAAGTGGAGAGCAAAAAATAGATATTTAAAATAGAGAAAAATAGAGAAATTATGTGGGGTGTTTGGGCAGTCATGGGAGGACAACATGGAGCTTGGGTTCGGGTTCGGTCGAGCCGGGTCGGGTCGAAATCAAACATGGTGTAATAATTGAAATTAAATATGTATTTATGATCACGAGAAAATAAATAATATGCGGGGACTCCAATAAATGGGACACAAGCGTCATGTGGGTAGTAGGGTTCATGTGGGCTACGTCCATACTTTGGGTCGACTAGGTTGGATCGATGTCGGGTCCCGAAATTAAATTGGAAATTAAATCAGGTTTTACGGTAGAAAATAAATCGGGTCCCGATCAATTAGTCTTGTCCGTGTTGCTTGGGGTCATCACTCCTTGGGAGAGTCAACGTGGGAATGTGAGGATGATATCCGATCGCGGTATCCACACCTGTTTGACTCACAAGGTATATCTCTTTCTGTATATCTTGATTGTCCTGATTCTTCATGCTTATCACCTTATGGGTAGAGCTACTTGATATCGTGGATTGATGAATTTACATATATAGTACTTGCTTTTGATATGGTAAAAATGATTGCTTGCTCACTAGAATTGCTTGTATTAGTTTAGCTCCGGTATTTCTACATGCTTGGATTTGAAATTCCGAGGACGGAATTTTTCTAAGGTGGGTAGAGATGTCACTCCCCGTTCCCAGAATGCGTATTTTTATACATGTACAACTCATTTATATTTATTTAGTATTTATCATGTATTATCCTGTATTTAAATTCCTTTAATTTTATGTTAATTAATTATCTGTATTTTATTTCCTGTAATTTTATTTCTGTACTTTACTTTCTGCATTTTATTTTCTGCTTTGGTTATTGGGTTCGACCTAGGTTGGTTTTTTCTCGGGTTCATGGTGGTTCACATGAACCGAACCCCACAAACCCCCACCTACCACCACCCTTCCTATTTAAGGCCCCATCCCCTTCTCTCTCCTCATAACTCTCTTTCACCATTACTTCTTCTTCTTCCTTACCACTCTCTCCACCAATCAACAGCAGGCAAGTACATCTTGCTTCTTGCTTCCCACTTGGAGAACCATTTTTATGGTTCATTTCTCTTCCAGTTTGCTACTTAGCATTTTTGATTTACTTGGCTCGTTTCTTACAGATCTAAGTTTTTGTGTTTTCGGTTGTCCATGGATTTTGATCTCCCAACCTGGCGTATTTTCGGAGTAGATAGTTCATGTGGCAGAGCTTCTCATTCTGAACCATGGGAACTTCATTTCTGGCTTGGAACGAAGGTTCAGTCACGCACACGTTCTTACGTGTCTGCATGAATTTTCAGTCACGCACACGTCTTTACGTGTCTGCGTGAATTTTGAGTCACGCTCACGTTCTTACGTGTCTGTGTGAATTTTCAGTCACGCACACGTCTTTACGTGTCTGCGTAAATTTTGAGTCACGCTCACGTTCTTACATGAGTGCGTGAATTTTTAGTCACGCACACGTTCTTACGTGCGTGCGTGAATTTTTAGTCACGCACACGTTCTTGCGTGCCAGCGTGACATTTTAGTTACGCTCACGTCTTTACGTACCAGCGTGACATTTTAGTTACGCACACGTCTTTGCGTGCGTGCGTGAATTTCTTATCATTTTCCACGTTCATTTTCCACGTTCATTTTCCACGCTCACTTTCCACGCTCACTTTCCACGCTCACTTTTCACGCTCACGCTGTGCGTGCGTGAATTACTTTTCACGCTCACGTTATGAGTGCGTGAATTACTTTTTCACGCTCACGTTATGAGTGCGTGAATTTCCCATTACGCTCACGCTGTGCGTGCCAACGTGAACTACTTTTCACGCTCACGCTGTTTATACGCTCACTCCTGCTAGCCTTAGCATAGACTTGTTGGCGTGACTTGTTGACCTTAGCATAGACTTGTTGGCGTGACTTTCTGACCTGGGTGTTTCTATTTGTTCTATAATTTATTCATCTGATGGTGGCATGATAGTTCTCCTATTATATCCTTATGCTTTTTGCATGAACTCGAAAATCTTAGCATGTTAATATTTTTAATATATATGGTTGTGTAGAACGTGCCCTGTGTCTTGATTGGTTTATGGATACCCAGTAAGACTGGAACTTAACCTTGAGAGTTATAAACTCGACCCCATTTAATACTAATTGACTTTCATGCCTTGTCACCATTGGTTTATGGATACCCAGTAAGACTGGCTAGTCGTCTTATTGAATTAAATGAATGAGACACGTTCATGTAATGAACTGTTGTAATCGACTGGCTGATCCCGAATATTGACGTACAGGCACATGCAGGCTTCAATTTATTTATTTATTTATTTATTTATTTATTTATTTTACAAAAGCAGCATGTATACTTTATGGTCAAGGCATGATTACTCTGTGGTTAGATTTGATTGTTGTATTACGCTATGTAAGACCTACAACCTAGCCGCACGGGTATCGTTGTAGAGTTGCACATATCGTACCCCGTACGAAAGTACTCATTTGAATGACCATGATCCACGGCATGGGATTTCACTCAACGTAGAGACTATTAAGTTAAATAAAATAATGATTGCATGGAGAGAATGGATCCCCGAGTTCTTACATGGCAGCCCTCTTGGGACTAGTAGTGCCCGACAGGCCGGCTGGTTCCCACAGATACTGTAAACCTGCCACACGGGCAGGAAGCGGTATCTGCTTATATTATTATTGTATATTGTATATTGATGACGGACGTCCCGCTGGGACTCGTTTAATTTATGATTGGCACAATTGATTGACTGGATACACTAGCCTTGCTCGCACATAGTAAGAACTGAGGAATCCCTATTTGCATAATTCTAGGATAACTTGGGACTCACAATAGCAAGCCGCAGGAGTTGATTGATCGTTCAAGATAATTTGTTTGTGTACTGTACCTACTTTGTTGCCTAACTGAGATGATCAGAATGTCAGGACATGACGGGCCAACTTCTGTCCTTGTTTGGTTGGGAGGTTGGTTCGAAGTGTCGTGATGTTATGTGAATCCTAGTGGAAAGCGGAGATCTATTATTATATTCTCTTACTTACTGGTTTAATCCTTCATATCATGCTTCCTTGTGGTACTTGCTATTAGAGGTCTAACCTCTCTGGTTTTGCATGGCCAGATTTAGAGTCGGTTCCCGAGGACTCAGCTTACTTCCACCTCCAAGATGGTCAATACTAGGGGAATGATCGTAGGAGGACTCGAGTGGGTCCCTTACTCTACCGTTCATTTTGTTATTTACTTCATACTTAGCCATTTTGGCACCGACATGTTAGTCGGATTGTCTTGCACTTACTTTTACAAAATTGTAATTAAGTCAGACTGCAGCTGATAACAATTGTGTATATGTTACTATACTATCTGGCTATGTTTTGTAAAGCCAGATCTCAAGAACATTTTGACTAAGCGTTCGGGACGCCTTACTGCTTTATCTTACATGTTCTCTATTTTTGCTTCTTGTTTGAATGATTGAGACAATAGATGTGAAGTGACCATAGTAAGACTTTCATGTAGTATGCACCCCCTCGTCTGGTTAGACAGCATTGATCGTATTATACGGTATTTATCTACCCGTAATACGTAGCTGGCTGAGTCATTCCCCTGCTCTCCAGTATTCTGGTTCTGGGACGTGACAAGGTTTTAGTGGTGGCCCATGCAGGTCTGATTTCAGACTTGTGGGGTGTTTTGATTTATAGGATGTCTCAATCACACGTGTTCCCCCTTGATCTCATGATTCGTTATTCTCAACCCTTGCTTGACATTCCGGTATCCTTTGACTTCGTTGATCCTTCATGTCCGGTTGTTTGATTGTTCTCTTTTCCCTTTTCTTAGGGGCACTTCGTCCGTATCGGTCAGAGCTGGACAACAACAACAAGAGCAACATGGGCAACATGACCAGGTTGGTCAGCAACAAGGGCCAGTCTCACCTCAGGAGGCTATTCAAGAAGAAGTGATAGTAGAACCAGCAGCTGAACCGCAGTATCCGGATGCTCCACCACCACCCACAGTTCCACCTACCCCTGTGGGAGTAGACACACCAGCACTTTTGGAGATCATAAGAGGGATGATGGCTACTCAGCAACATCAGATGTTGGCCCAGCAGCGCATGCACACTCAGCTACAAGAGCAGAATGTGTTGCTCAACCAAGGATTGCAGACGGCTTTGGAAAGAGGAGTGAGGACTGATTCAGGAGCATCAGCCAGGTTTTACAAGTACAACCCCCGCCGTTTCGAGGGTACGGAGGATGCCATCTCAGCAGATGCATGGCTTAAGAATATTGAGGCTATTCTGACAGCAGCTAAGGTGCCGGCGGAAGAACGTGTGGATCTAGTGAAGTTGTTACTTCAGGATCTCGTACGTGATTGGTGGGAATCAGAGGAAGTGGGCATCAGACGTCCTGTGGCTTGGGACGATTTTACTGCAAGATTCAAGACCAAGTACTATAGAGTTGTGGCACGGTTTGAGCTACAACAGAAGTTTATCAACCTCAGTCAGGCCGGCAAGACTGTAGATGCTTATGCAGCAGAGTTCTGCAGATTGAGTAGATTCGCCCCAGAGATGGTTGCAACAGAGAGCCAGAGGGCTATGAGGTTTCAGCAAGGGTTTCATCTTGAACTCTTGCAATTGATAGAGGGGCACAATTACCAAACTTTTGACGAAGTATTGACGGCAACTCGAAGGCATGAGATCACCATTCAGAGGCTTGCGACAAGGACTGGGGGTCAGAAGAGATCCCACAGTCAGATTGAAGGAGGAGGGGGAGCAGCACCCCGAACAACAGCACCATCCACTGGCATTCGTATCCACGATATGGCGATACGAGGACCAGCACCACCACCAGGCAGCAGCAGCAACAGCAACAGAGAAAGAACCAGTAACCCCCGACGGGCTACACTTATTGTGGAAAGATGGAGCACACTAGAGATGTGTGTCGGATATTGAATGGACTGTATCTGATATGTGGAAATCTAGACCATCGGGTTACCACATGTCCCATGAATTCGAGGTCAGGAGGACCAGGGCAACAGTTTCCTGCTCTGCCAGTACCAGGGGCAGGCCAGTATCGAGGACCAGCGGTGGCAGTAAGGCCGTTGGCACAGCGTCCGTTGATGCCGCAGGCTCAGATGTTTCGGTAGCAGGGGCCGCTGATGCAGCAACACCAGCATAGACCACCCCAGCATCATCAAGGAAGGGGCCAGCAACAGCATCAGGCTAGGCCGCAGCATAGAAATCAGCAAGGAGGTCGAGGGCAAGCATTCACTCTGTCCTTGGAGGAGGCATTGGCATCGGGAGATGTTGTGGCAGGTAACGTTCTCGTCGCCTCATATCCCGCAGTAGCATTGTTTGATTCGGAAGCATCCCATTCATTTATATCTGCACAATTTACGATACGACTAGGAATGGAGTTCGAGGCATTGCCAGGGAGGTTGAATATACTCACTGGTAATGGGCTCGTAGGAGTTAGTAGAGTTATTTTAGCATGTAGCGTTGTAGTTTGCGGGCATTCCTTACCCGCCCGGTTGATAGAATTTCCTGTTGGAAATTTCGACGTTATCTTAGGCATGGACTGGCTGAAAGACAGTCATGCGACAATAGATTGTCGTAGAGGGAGTGTATCTTTTGATATTCCAGGCATGAAGCAGTTCACCTTAGTCAGATCAGGGGCAACTCAGCAAGAGCAGGGAGTAGTAATAACGGCAATGGAAGAAGTTCAGATTCCGAAGGTAGTTGAAGAGTTTCTAGACGTATTTTCTGAAGAACTTCCAGGTCTACCACCGGTTAGGAATATTGAGTTCAGTATAGAATTGGCACCAGGAACTAAACCGATATCAGATCGAGTTTACAGAATGGCGGATTCAGAGCAGGCCAAGGTATATCAGCATATAGAGGAACTGAAGAAGAAGAAGTTCATCCAAGCTAGCGTATCACCATGGGCAGCACCAGTGGTACTTATGGGAAAGAATGATGGGTCATCCAGATTGTGCATTGACTACAGGAAGCTTAACGCGGCAACAGTGAAGAACAAGTACCCATTACCCAGGATCGACGACTTATTTGATCAGTTGAGCAAAGCTAGAATTTTCTCCAAGATAGATCTTCGTTCAGGGTACCATCAGGTGAGGGTTCGGAAGGAGGATATTCCCAAGACAGCATTCAGGTCGAAGTATGGGCATTATGAATTCTTAGTAATGCCATTTGGTTTGACCAATGCTCCAGCAATATTCATGGATTTGATGAATCACATCTTTATGCCATACTTAGACCAGTTTGTCGTTGTGTTTCTTGACGACATTCTCGTATACTCTGCTAGTGAAGAGGAGCATGAAGACCACCTCAGGAAAGTGTTACAGGTTTTGAGAGAGAACCAGCTGTATGCCAAGCTCAGCAAGTGTGAGTTTTGGTCGGATCACATTTCATTTTTGGGTCACATCATATCAGAAGCTGGAGTAGCAGTAGATCCCAGGAAGATAGAAGCAGTAGAGAGTTGGCTAGTACCCAAGACCGTAGCAGATGTACGGAGTTTCTTGGGATTGGCAGGATATTACAGAAGGTTTGTGTCAGACTTTGCAAGGCTTTCAGCACCCATGACCCGCTTGACCCGGAAGGATGTACCATTCGTTTGGTCGGCAGAATGTCAGTCATCATTCGAGACTTTGAAGCAGAAGTTGATATCAGCACCTATTCTTACATTGCCAGTTGGACCCGAAGGTTTTACAGTATATTGTGATGCGTCAGGTAAAGGACTTGGATGTGTCCTTATGCAACATGGGAAGGTGATAGCATATGCATCTAGGCAGCTTTGGGACCACGAGAAGAATTACCCAACTCATGATTTGGAGTTAGCGGTAGTAGTGTTTGCTCTGAAGCTATGGAGGCATTACTTATATGGTGACCGAGTGGACATGTACACAGACCATAAAAGTCTGAAGTACATCTTTACTCAGAAGGAACTAAACATGAGGCAGAAAAGATGGTTGGAGTTGATTAAGGATTATGATGTAGAGCTTCAGTATCATCCAGACAAGGCTAATGTAGTAGCAGACGCTCTTAGCAGGAGAGGCGGCGCATTTATGTTGACAACACAGAGGCATATCTTAGAAGACCTTTAGGAGATGGGCATCGAAGTTATACTTCCTAGTGATGTAGGAGTTCTAACAAGTCTGCAAGTTCAATCCGACTGGTAGACAGAATCAAGGCAGCTCAGGCACAGGACCCAAGAATTCAGAAGCTTAGGGCAGAATATGAGTCAGGACTCAGGAAGGAGATGAGAATTCATGAAGATGGTACACTTAGATTTGGATCACGTCTATGTGTGCCTAGTAGAGATATCAGACAAGAGGTTATGACAGAAGCTCACAGTTCTCAGTATTCTATTCATCCTGGAGGGACCAAGATGTACCAAGATATCAAGCAGCATTTCTGGTGGAACGGGATGAAGAGGGAGATAGCTAGATTTATTTCCCGTTGCTTGGTATGTCAGCAAGTGAAGGCAGAACAGCAGAGGCCAGCTGGGCTATTGCAACCGCTTCCTATTCCGGAATAGAAATGGGAGCATATTACAATAGACTTTGTGACCGGTTTACCGAGATCACGAAGTGGTAAGGACGCTATTTGGGTAATAGTGGACCGACTTACGAAGGTAGCACACTTTCTTCCTTTCAGAGTAGGACAATCTACAGAAAAGTTGGCAGAGTTGTATATGCAACAGATAGTCAGGCAGCATGGAGTCCCTGTCAGTATTGTGTCGGACCGAGATACCCGCTTTACATCACATTTTTTGAAGAGCTTACATCATAGTCTGGGTACCAGGTTAAGATTTAGCACGGCTTACCATCCGCAGACGGATGGACAATCAGAAAAGAACAATTCAGACTTTGGAAGACATGTTGTGAGCTTGCACTCTAGATTTTGGAGGGTCTTGGGAGAGTCACCTGCACTTAGTCGAGTTCTCATACAACAATAGTTATCAAGCCAGTATCCAGATGGCGCCATTTGAAGCACTATATGGTAAGATGTGCAGGTCACCGATTGCATGGGATGATATCTGGGAGAGGAAGATGTTAGGCCCAGAAATGATTGTTCAGACGGTTGAAGTGGTTAAGGAAATTAGAGAGCGACTTCGAGTTGCGCAGGACCGGCATCGTCATTGGGCGGACCAGCATCGTAGGCCGTTAGAGTTCTCTGTTAGGGACCACGTATTCTTGCGGATCTCACCTACTCGTAGGGTCATTAGATTTGGCGTTCGCAGGAAATTGAGTCCGCGGTACGTGGGCCCATTTGTTATTCTTGATCGGATAGGCGATGTTGCTTATCGTTTATCCCTCCCACCTTCGTTACGAGAGGTGCATGACGTATTTCATGTATCTCAATTACGTAGGTATGTATCGGACCCAAGCCATATCCTCGATCATTCTGAGCTGGTTGTTGGTACCAACCTGTCTTACGAGGAACAGCCTGTGTCCATTTTGGACCGAAGAGAGAAGATACTCAAGAACCAAACAATTAGTCTTGTCCGTGTTGCTTGGGGTCATCACTCCTTGGGAGAGTCAACGTGGGAACGTGAGGATGATATTCGATCACGGTATCCATACCTGTTTGACTCACAAGGTATATCTCTTTCTGTATACCTTGATTGTCCTGATTCTTCATGCTTATCACCTTATGGGTAGAGCTACTTGATATCGTGGATTGATGAATTTACATATATAGTACTTGCTTTTGATATGGTAAAAATGATTGCTTGCTCACTAGAATTGCTTGTATTAGTTTAGCTCCGGTATTTCTACATGCTTGGATTTGAAATTCTGAGGACGGAATTTTTCTAAGGTGGGTAGAGATATCACTCCCCGTTCCCAGAATGCATATTTTTATACATGTACACTCATTATATTTATTTAGTATTTATCATGTATTATCTGTATTTAAATTCTTTAATTCATGTTAATTAATTATCTGCATTTTATTTCCTGTAATTTTATTTCTGTACTTTACTTTCTGCATTTTACTTCTGCTTTGGTTATTGGGTTCGTCCTAGGTTGGTTTTTCTCGGGTTCATGGTGGTTCATATGAACGAACCCACAAACCCCACCTACCCACCACCTTCATTTAAGGCCCATTCCTTCTCTCTCCTCATAACTCTCCTTCACCATTACTTCTCTTCTTTCCTTACCACTCTCTCCACAACCAAAACAACAGGCAAGTACATCTTGCTTCTTGCTTCCCACTTGGAGAACCATTTTATGGTTCATTTCTCTTCCCTTGTGATCTAAGAGAGTTTGCTACTTAAAATTTTGATTTCCTTGGCTCGTTTCTTACATATCTAAGTTGTTGTGTTTTCGGTTGTCCATGGGTTTTGATCTCCCAACCTGGCATATTTTCGGAGTAGATAGTTCATGTGGCAGAGCTTCTCATTCTGAACCATGGGAACTTTATTTCTGGCTTGGAACGAAGGTTCAGTCACGCACACGTTCTTATGTGTCTGCGTGAATTTTCAGTCACGCACACGTCTTTACGTGTCTGCGTGAATTTTGAGTCACGCTCACGTTCTTACGTGTCTGCGTGAATTTTCAGTCACGCACACGTCTTTACGTGTCTGCATGAATTTTGAGTCACGCCCACGTTCTTACATGAGTGCGTAAATTTTTAGTCACGTACACGTTCTTACGTGCGTGCATGAATTTTTAGTCACGCACACGTTCTTGCGTGCCAGCGTGACATTTTAGTTACGCTCACGTCTTTACGTACCAGCGTGACATTTTAGTTACGCACACGTCTTTGCGTGCGTGCGTGAATTTTTTATCATTTTCCACGTTCATTTTCCACGTTCATTTTCCATGCTCACTTTCCACGCTCACTTTTCACGCTCACGCTGTGCGGTGCGTGAATTACTTTTCACGCTCACGTTATGAGTGGTGAATTACTTTTTCACGCTCACGTTATGAGTGCGTGAATTTCCCTTCACGCTCACGCTGTGCGTGCCAACGTGAACCACTTTTCACTCTCACGCTGTTTATACGCTCACTCTGCTAGCCTTAGCATAGACTTGTTGGCGTGACTTGTTGACCTTAGCATAGACTTGTTGATGTGACTTTCTGATCTGGGTGTTTCTATTTGTTCTATAATTTATTCATCTGATGGTGACATGATAGTTCTTCCTATATATCCTTATGCTTTTGCATGAACTCGAAAATCTTAGCATGTTAATATTTTTAATATATATGGTTGTGTAGAACGTGTCTGTGTCTTGATTGGTTATGGATACCCAGTAAGACTGGAACTTAACCTTGAGAGTTATAGACTCGACCCCATTTAATACTAATTAACTTTCATGCCTTGTCACCATTGATAATAATGGTTATCTTGACTAAAATTGATCATGCGTTCCTAGTTGGAACTAAGAGACTGGCTAGTCGTCTTATTGAATTAAATGAATGAGACACGTTCATGTAATGAACTATTGTAATCGACTGGCTGATCCCGAATATTGACGTACATGCACATGCAGGCTTCAATTTATTTATTTATTTATTTATTTATTTTACAAAAGCAGCATGTGTACTTTATGGTCAAGGCATGATTACTCCGTGGTTAGATTTGATTATTGTATTACGCTATGTGAGACATACAACCTAGCCGCACGGGTATCGTTGTAGAGTTACGCATATCGTACCCCGTACGAAAGTACTCATTTGAATGACCATGATCCACGACATGGGATTTCACTCAACGTAGAGACTATTAAGTTAAATAAAATAATAATTGTATGGAGAGAATGGATCCCCGAGTTCTTACATGGCAGCCCTCTTGGGACTAGTAGTGCCCGACAGGCCGGCTGGTTCCCACAGATACTGTAAACCTGCCACACGGGCAGGGAGCGGTATCTGCTTATATTATTATTGTATATTGTATATTGATGACGGGCGTCCGCTGGACTCGTCTAATTCATGATTGGCACAATTGATGACGGATAGACTAGCCTTGCTGCACATAGTAAGAATGATGAATCCCTATTTGTATAATTCCAGGATAACTTGGGACTCATAATAGCAAGCCGTAGGAGTGATTGGCGTTCAAGATAATTTGTTGTGTAGTACTTGCCTAACTGAGATGATCAGAATGTCAGGACATGACGGGCCAACTTTGTCCTTGTTTGGTTGGGGAGGTGGTTCGAGTGTCGTGATGTTATGTGAATCTAGTGGAAAGCAGCATCTATTATTATATTCTCTTACTTAATGGTTTAATCCTTCATATCGTGCTTCCTTGTGGTACTTGCTATTAGAGGTCTAACCTCTCTGGTTTTGCATGGCCATATTTAGAGCCGGTTCCCGAGGACTCAGCTACTTCACCTCCAAGATGGTCAATACTAGGGGAATGATCGCAGGAGGACTCGAGTGGTCCTTATCCACCGCTCGTTTTGTTATTTACTTCATACTTAGCCGTTTGGCACGAATGTTAGTCGGATTTCTTGCACTTACTTTAATAATTGTAATTAAGTCAGACTGCAGCTGATAACAATTGTGTATTGTTACTATACCATCTGGCTATTTTTGTAAAGCAGATCTCAAGAACATTTGACTAAGCGTTCGGGACGCCTTACTGCTTTATCTTACATGTTCTCTATTTTTGCTTCTGTTTGAATGATTGAGACAATAGATGTGAAGTGACCATAGTAAGACTTCATGTAGTAGCACCCCCTCGTCTGGTTAGACATCCTTGATCGTATATACGGTATTCATTACGTAATACGTAGCTGGCTGAGTCATTCCCCGCTCCCAGTATTCTGGTTCTGGGGCGTGACAATATATATATATATATATAATATATATATATATATATATATATATTATATATTATATATATATATAATTATATATTATATATATATATATATATAATATATATATATTAAAAGAATATATAATATATAAACGAATATATATATATTGCTTTATATATATATATATAGATATATATATAAAAGAATATATATATATATATATATATATATATATATATATATATATATATATATATATATATATAGATATATTTTCTTTATTTATATATATATATATATATATTATATATATATATAAAAAAAAAAATATATATATATATATATATATAGATAAATATATAAATATATATATATATATAAATATATATATTATATATATATATTTATATTTATTTATATATATATATATATATATATATATATATATATATATATATATATATATATATATATATATATAAATGGTAACCACTACACCAAATGGATAATTAGGAACACTAGGCATATTTCAATGCGAAATACCTATTCGGTGTGCTTATGGTTTGGAACGGACAATAAGTGTGCCAGAATAAAAAATTGTTCCAAATATAAAGTTATATAATATTTTTAAAATTTATTTATTTTGGAACACACTTAAACCCTTCCAAAACTGTTTCAAAGCATAAAATATTAATTAATTATTTTGGAATTACTTAAACCCTACAGCCGTTCCAAACCTCCCCCCCCCCCCCTCTCGCAAATCGTTCCACAAAACCCCCAAACCCACACGAAAAAGTAAAAAAGGGAGGGAAACCAAAACAGGGAAAGGGGGGAAACCAAATTTCACACGAAAAAGGGAGGGAGGAGGGAGAACGAGTAGATGGTTTGGTTTTATAGGTAGGAGGGAGAAGGGAGAAGGGCTGCTCGCAAATCGTTCACACGGAAAGGGGGGAAACCAAATTTTCTGACCCAAACTCCTCGTTCTCATCTGCTCGTTCCGATCTGCTCCGCTTCCTCGTCCGATCTGCTCCGGTCCGCTCCTATCGGCTCCTCGTCTGATCGGCTCCATACCGTCCATCCACACTCCTCCGATCGCGACTCTCCTACTCATTGTAAGCATCCGAAATTCTCTTACCATTTTCCCCAAAGATATATATATATATATATATATATACCTTCGGCAAGTGTTTGGGCCAGTATGACAACTATCGCAAGTTCCCCATGTTTGCTGATAATGATCTTTCCAAATTTGACGAGTCTACAGAAATAATAGAAAGTTTGGTTGATGAATACAAGGCATGTGAATCACCAGATTATATCAAATGGGGAATGGAGGATCCAAACCAGGCTTTAACAGGAGAAGGCAGTACTGCAGGAACATTAGATTCAAAATTATCAGTTTAATCAAGTAGGCAAGGCTTGTTCTTGTAAATTAGCTGCAGCCTGCATGCCATGATTTCTTATGGATTCTCTTTTAAGCTGGATGGAGTTTATCATCCAGCAAATATAGGAACTTTACGTATTTGTTTGCAGGACATGTTTTGACCAGTATCAACTTTTTTATAATCACTGACGTAACTCTTTAAAAAAAATTAAAAAAATAAATTATATATATATATATATATATATATATATATATATATATATATATATATATATATATATATATATATATATATATATATATATATATATACCTTTTGGCATATTGTTTTATAGGTATGAATAGAATTCTGTTCAGTAGATGGTTTGGTTTTAAGTCTTACTATTTTTTTCCCCATGGTTTGGTTTTAAGTCTGATAACATAGATGGTATGCGTTCCTGGTCCAAGGTGATTGCTGTGACGGTCAATGTCGAGATACCCTTGCTGTTGACTGTTCTTTGCTTGGGTCTGCCTGTCTGTCGTGTATACATGTCCTGTAATAGGTTTTTAGTGATTGGAGTTTATTTGATGTGAATATGAGGACATGATCACCTTATCCAATAAAAGTTGAGAGATTTTTCTTGTAATAGAGGAAATCAAATAAAAAAATTCTGGGGGTCGTAAAAGTAGTACAATGGTAGAGTATGAGATGGTAATTTTTCTCTACATCCAACATCATCATTTCTAATTTTGTTTTCCCAATGTTAAGCTTACACCTTATAAGTAATCGTTGATTTATGCAGAAGGCAAAACGGGAAGATCCTACTATCCCTATTACACGGACTCAAGTTTGGATAGAAACCCATACGAGAAAGGATAAAACTACGTTGGCTAGTGCTGAACCATTTATGGTGAGTTAACATAAAACTTTGTTATCCCCTTGCATTTAATTTAATATTTTTTATAACAAATGATTTACAGAAATTAGTCAAAGAGAAACTTGCTGAATCCACACAAAGTGAAAGCAACAATGGTAGCGTTCACCCTCTATCAATTGATAATGATCCTTTGACTCAAGTGTTCGGCAAGAAAGCAAAAGGGCTGCCAGGTGTTGGGAGCTTTGTTTCCAAGAGAAAGTATGATGCTGCCCTTCATGCTCATATAATGTACACAGAGGAAAGAGGCGAAAGGGAGGGTCTGAAAAATAAGGTTGATGAGATGCAAACAAAGGTTAATTTTATTTTTTATTATTGTAAGGTGAGACAACCAACTTCTTATATGAAAGTCTCTAAGATCTAACTACATGCCTATCAAAATATGAAACTTTAATTTCTTAATTTTTTTTCTTGTACCATAGTCACAGATGGAACAGATGGGTGGGCCACCAGTACCCATTCCCCATTCAACTGGTGGGTCATCAGTACCCGCGCCCCATGCAAGTGGACCATCATCACCCATTCCTATATCCTAGGAAGCTGGTGGGTCATCAACACCCATGCTCCAAAAACTGCAAGCAACTGTTGGGCTATCAACCCCCATGCCTCCAATGACGTTGAACAATGCACATGGGCCATCTTTGGGCAAAAGGGATTCAACGACTTCAGCATACACGGAACTTACTCCTACTGCAAGGTTGTGCGAATTATTTGATTGGAACTGGAATTGTGTTGCGATTGCAAAAGAAGTAATTGATCCAATACATCGAGGTAATTGTCATAATTATCAACTGGACTCTCAATATGAAATGAAGGTGAGCATGTGTGTTCGAAAGATTTTTTTCTGCAAAGCTCTACAAAGAAACTCCCGATGCAAAAATAATTAAAGAAGTAGCAATTGGCGATTTCCTTGTTTGGCCCAAATCACACATCAAATTTATGGAGGCATCGATTTGTGAGTATTTTTCTTATCATTTGTGAGTATCCTTTGCTTTAGGAGATATTTTGTTTACTAATAGAGATATTTTGTCTACTAATAAAGATATTTGTTTCGTAGGACCTGGACTAAATTTTTGATTGCTTTAAGAAAAACTGGTACATTTACAAAGAAGTCCAGGTAAAGTGCCTTACTCCCTATGCTATAATATTGTGTGCTGCAATGTAGATGCGATGGTTCTCTTTCAGTCCACCAAATATTTCAATTAATTAGCCATTATTTTTCCAAAATTACATAGCCAGTATGGTTATCTATTAAGTGGCGCACATCATATTTCCTTTATAGTTATCTATTAAGTGGCGCACATCACACTGTGCAGTCGAGCACCCCTTGTTCTGTTGTTGTTCATTTTACTTGGTTGAGAGGTTGGAGGATTGAAGGGAGTATGATACGTTAAGGGAAATTATATTAAGGGTAAGATTCTCTTGGAAGGATTTTATATCTGACATAGGAAAGACTACAGGGTTGTCCTAAACGGGTTCGACATCAAATCAAAGTTTGAGATAATGCGGTAGCTCATCATAAATTGATAACTTATAATGCAAGCAACAAATAATCTACCAAATTAGTGAAATTAACAATTTAAGTACAAAGTAGTGATTTAGGTTTACCCAAACGGTGCACATAGAGGATTTCATGGGAGAAAAGGTACTTTCACAGAAGTGGGGACTCAAAGAACACAGATCCCAAGTATCAAATCAAAAGAAGAACCAAGGTTTGTGGGTTTGTGAATTCAGTCTCTCACCACACAACAATGAAGTCAAAATCTCAATTATTCATGTAATTTTTATAGTCAAAAGTCCAACGTACTATCATTATTTATAGGCAAGCAAGCATACTTGGCCCATATGAAATAAATCTTAACAAGATAGGCCCAATTAAATAAATATAATCCTATTAAATATTCATACAAAATAAAATCTAAATGAACCTAATAATTCACCCAGATTAGTCAACTCAAGCCCAGGTTATTAGGATGGTTATTAGGAGAGTTCAGTAGGCAGGTGGTGTGTGGCAGAGTTCAGTAGCCAACTCAAGCCTAGGTTATCTAAATGAACCTAATAAAATCTTACGAGACAACTCTTCCATCAGTATGGTTATTAGGATGCTTTAATTTATCGAGAGGGAGACTGCTTACGGTGGAGAGTTCAGTAGGCAGGTGGTGTGTGGCAGTCTCTTGAACAAGCAACTTCACTTGTTTATATCTGTATTATCTTCATGGAATGTCGCAACTAAGATTCTCATGAAATATTAGTATGAATGTGATTTTTGGCACAAAGGGTTTGCTTCCTGGATATATTACATTTTTAGGGTACATCTCTGATTTAAAAGCTGATAACGATGTCAACATGGTATGCTGGATAACAAAATTAAATAACTATTAACAATGTGTGTGTAGTACACTACACGGGAGTCAGATTACCAACATAAATTGATACTTGATGACATGACACCATGTAGACGGTCTGTGAACATTAACTCTGATATCTCGTAATTTGATCTGGAAAGTGGACCATATTATGTGGGACGAGGCTTCTTGCATTGGTATTTACTGCTTAAAGGAATAACTGGCAAGACATCTCAGAAGTATATGTTACAGTCATAACTTTAGTGAAAATATTAGCATATGAAAAGCAAGTGTGGGTCAATAATATAGTAATCTTGTCTTGGTTTCGTCCTTCTCTTTCAGACTAATAAATAGTTCATGGTTGTTCATTGTTTTTTTTTCTATTGCACTACTTCATGGTTGTTCATTGTTTTTTCTTTTCTTTATGTGCCTCGTTGAATGACTAAGTTCTTAATTGTGATCAAATTATTTTATCATATTTTTAACAATCTTTGAAATGTTTACAGGACGTCACATTTTTGCTTCCTCGGCTATCATAGTTCCATGGCCTACGCTCACTAACAAGAACATCAAGTGTCAAAGACTCAAATTATTTTCACAGCTCAGATATTATTTTTTTGGTGTGGTAGACAACTTGTATTAAACTTACAATGTTTATGTAAGACATTTGGCTACTTTGTGTATGTAGCTTTAACATTATCCATTCTCTATGCACTTGTACTATGGAAGTTTGTTTACTTTCATTTTATGTTTTTGTGAGTTCTACGTTTATAAATTCTCAAAATGATTACAAATTTGTGTCATTTGTTATTCTTTCTTATAAAATTCAGCGCTACAGGTTTTGTAAGTCATAGTACTTATGCTAGTTATATATTATTTCAAGCTATACGTGTGCAATTTCAAATGATGTGGGCAGTCGTATATATATATATATATATATATATATATATATATATATAGAAAACTGGAACACTTTTTAGGTGTTCCAGAATTTGGCAAGAAAAGTATTATGGGATGCTTTCTTAGGAACGCATTTCTAATGTTCCATCATTGGAACTCTTTTTAGCCGTTCCAATAAGTGAAAAAAAAAGTAATTTGGAATGTTTTGTTGGAACTCTTTTTTGGAACGTTGTATTGGTGTTCCAATATTGGAACACCAGAAAAGCGTTCCAATAAATGTTTACTGGAACGCCTTTATTCCGTTCCAACAAATCTGGCAGCCCATAAATAGACATGGAATATAGGTGTGCCTAAAATTATTTGGAATGGAATTTTAGCGTTCCAAAATGACCTTTTCGGTGTAGTGAACCTACCATAGGACATGTTTGTTTGAATAATATTCTTTCGGTAAGGGATTTTTCGACTTTCGTCCCACTTATTAATATGAATTTGTACTTACATCTCACTTTTTTAATTTTATTTGACTTACATCCCACTTTTTGTCACGAAAAATTATTTCGTGACAAAACGAATATTTTTTTGTAACAAAATAAATACTTTTCGTGACAAAAAGTTGGATGTAAGTCTAAAAAAATTAAAATAATGGAATACAAGTACAAATTCATATTAACAAGTGGGATAAAAGTAAAAAAAAATTCTTATAATTTTACCAAATTATATGTTTTGATAACAATTTCTTGGCTTAATTGCACTTTGCTACCCTCAACTATTACCATTTTTCAACTTTGTACCCTAAACTATTTTTTGTAACAATTTGATACCCAGATGTTATTTTGGACTAAAATGCCCCTACCCCTACCCCTAACCCTCCCCCCCTGCACGCTCCGGCCGCCCCCCCTGCTCACTCCGGCCGCCCCCCCCCCCCCCCCTGCTAGCTCTGCCCCCCACCCCCCCCCCTGCTCGCTCCGGCCGCCCCGCCCCCGCCTCTCCCCTAGGCCGCGGCAGCACGGGAGGAGGGGGGCTGGGGAGGGAGGGCGGGGCGGGAGGCGGGGCAGGGGGTGGCCGAAGCTAGCAGAGGGGGTGGGGGGTGGGGGGGGGGGGGGGGGGCGGAGCTAGCAGGGGGGGTGGGGCGGCCAGAGCTAGCAGGGGGGGTGGCCGGAGTGGGGAAGGGGGTGGAGGGAAGGAAGAGGGAAGGGCATTTTCGGAATATTTGAAAAATTATGTATCAAGTTGAAAAAAATAATAGTTGAGGTACCAATTTGTTACGAAAAAAAGTTTATGGTATCAAGTTGAAAAAGCAGAATAGTTGAGGGTAGCAAAGTGCAATTAAGCCCAATTCAATTTCTTTAAACTTTAGTTCTTTGAATGAAAATTTTCGTATATATATATATATATATATATATATATATATATATATATATATATTGTATAATTAAGTACATCACCTCACATCAATCTTAGAAACGTGCATCGGTCCAAGAACGTGAGCTGCCGGTAGTACGTGTGGACCAATATGCCCACAAGGTGACCACATGGTCTTGGTCATAGAAAAAAAAAAAAAAAAAAAACGTAATTCGGATATTTTGCACAAGTCATAGTCCCTTGAGTCATGACTATCGACTAAAGATTAAATAATAACAACATATTTTGACCCCATAATTTGCACTGTACTGGTTCCAAGAAATAATATTTTATTTATGATTTGTGACGGACGTGTCATATGGCAGCAGTTCATTGACTCTCTGCTAGCTCTGATCTATCATAAAAAAAATCTCTCCAATATCTTCAATGGAAGATCGACATGTGACGGACGGACTAAAATTACGAGTCGGTACCGAGAAATAACTTAGCAGCATCAATCTGCAAAACCTCTATGTCCTATTAGCAGCATCAATCTGCAAAACCTCTATGTCCTATTATTGTTACGAGTAATGCTATTCGTGCCTCCAAAAGTTCAAATTGTCCCTCCAATACATCTTTCCTTATGTGGTAGCTGACGTGGCATGTTAAATAATATTATGTGTCATCTGACATGACCGATAACATGACAAATTTTAACCCAAAAAATTAATTATCCAATTTTGTCCATATTAATTTGATGTTAATATTAATTAATGTTAATATTAATGTTAATGTTAATGTTAATATTAATATTATTGTTAATGTTAACGATAATTTTAATTTTAATTTTAATGTTAATGTTAATGTTAATGTTAACATTAATTTTAAGGTTAATTTTAATTGTAATTTTAAAATTTATTACGTCAGTTGTCACATTAATATATCATGTCAGCTGTCACGTAACGACTTTCATCTGCAAAGTCTCCGCATAGTCCAATAATTTGCATGTTACTTTCATCTTTAGACTAAAGACTAAAGAATAGCAACATATTTTGACACAATAATTTACATGGTTCCGTTTGCAAAACCTCTATGTCCTATTAGGCCTAATTTGGTTCCCCGAAAGGAAAGGGAAAAAAAAAAAATCAATTTCTTTATTATTATTATTATTTTGAAAAACTATAATTGTTAGCAATTTTTTCTTTTTGTGTTTGAAATGTGAAAAAAAAGAAAAAAAAAAATGAATACCTAAAGATAAGAAATTGAATTCTCGTTTGGATGGATAAATTTTTTTTTTTTTTTCATAATTTATTAAAAATTATTTTTATTTTCTTCTCAATTTTTTTGGCACCCAAATCATAGTCGACTTCTTCACTATCATCGATCACACATGTTAAAATACTAGATAAGCTCCTTAGTGTAGTTGATAATTTTATGCACCGAGTCACTGTGGACCTTGTTAAAGTTCACAGCTACAAAGTAAGTGGCAAATAATTAGTATTCTTCCTCTGTTGTTGTCAAATTATTGTGGTTGTTAGGCCCTAATTAGTCGTGATCAAGGACATAAATTTAATAGGGGGAGGAAGTTTGGTAGATTGGTTCTCCCTAATTGTGGTAAAGAAAGTTGCATGGTTGATTAGATTGGCATAGGTAGGTACTAATGGTGCATGGTTTAGTTTATTCGGTTTCAATCGAATCCTAATAGTCAAAATCGAATAAATCAAACTTTTAAAACTTAAAACTGAAATCGAACCGAAATTTATTAGCCATAATTGAAACCGAACCAAACCGCTGATTGATTCGGAATTTGTTCAAAGTTGATATTGTGATTAGATTAGATTAGATTATTATCTTTAATTTTTATACATACGTTTGTTGTATTTTAAATTTGGGTCTAAAGTTAGACTTTAAAATAAATAAATAAATAAATTATATATATATATATATATATATATATATATATATATATATATATATATATATATATATATATATATATATAATTGTTATTTTCAAAATGTACACATTTTTAATTATAAAATATGCATAATATAGAGGGTATTTATATAGTTGTATAAGTCTTAAACAATTTTTAATTTTGGACCGAAACTAAAATACAAAACCAAAATTAAATTATTATTTTTAGTAATTTTAAAACCAAAATCGAACTGAATTTATTTCAAACTGAACCGAAATATTTGGTTGATCCAAAACTAAATAATGCTCTCACCTAAAGGTAACCTAAGTGTAGCCCAACTAATCAGCTTGCTTAATAGTTAGTGTCTTCCACTAAGGAAGTAATTATAAAGTGATCTTCACCTGTGTTTGATGTATCCATCTATATCTACTTCTAACACTGCATATAATTTGATTCTAATTATGATCATCCAATTTGTTTTGCGAGTGACCAGTACGTATGTATTGGAGGAATAAAGCAGCAACAGACGTTCTTGTCATTTTCAAGTGTGAACCAACATATATAAAGACCTTTAGTAAAAGGTGCAAGAATTGTTGATGATGACTCACTTCTATTGGACTCTTTCTCTTTTGTCAGTCTGGAAATGTGATCATGTTAACTTTCTTATCTAGGTGTCCAAACAAATATAGCATAAAAATGATCATTTTTAACTTTCTTATATAGGTGTCCAAACATATATAGCATAAAAAATTGACAAATATCTGCGTGCAAGAAGAAGAAAAATATTTTTAAAATGTAGATTTGAGTATGAGATTTCATTATATATATATATATATATAATATATATGGTTCACATTTGTCCTACATTGGCTTGGCATCTAAGCTACATGAAGCTCAATAAAGGGATAGCAACATCTCATATAGTGGCAACATCTTATATAGTGGCAATGCCTTTTGATTTTGACGAGATACACTCGAGACGACCATACCGTACACAACTAAACCTAACTTGCAAGGAGGGAGATTTTTTTTCCCCCTTATTGAATACATATTGTCCCCGAGGCCATAGTCCGTTGGAAACGGTGGAGCATCCCGGCGCAGTGGCACGGATTCGAGCCCCCTTGGAGGCATGCCTCCAAGCACCATTAAGAAGTGGACACCCTCAAAAAAAAAAAATACATATTCGTTTCTGAGCATATACAAGTTGTGTGATCATATAAGATCCCAAAAATCGAAAAAATTTTCAAAAATGTTAAACCTTCGTATATATTATTAATACGAAAATTTTATTTTTAGATTTCAGCCTCCTTATTTATTTAGAAACTATAATAACATGGTTCTTATAACGTTTGGAAAAAAATATATCTTATTTTAGAATGGTTAAAAAAAGATCATCTATTAGTATTTGTACATAAGCCTTTGATCTTCTCAACTAATTAATATTAGAAAACAATTAGGATGGGTAGACTTCGAATTGAGGATTTGTTTAATTTCTTTCCACATCAAAGAAGCACCGAAACAACAAATCAGTAGGAAGAGAGTTTTTGCATGTTTTCCAATAGTTCACTGGGTCCATAGGCCTATTAATTATGATAATGATGCAACTATTAATCTTCCTTTAAAGAAACAATAGAGAAAAAGATGATAAATAATTTTCTATCTTTCAAGCATACCATCCAAATATTAGTCAAAGCAAACCCTCCTTTTTTTTCCTTCTTCTTTTAGGTTTTATACAATAAAAAGTTTGTTTTAGTTACAAGTCATGTCAAAATTTTGACCAACACACGTTTGAGCTATCCAAATCTCTTTTGTCGGAGTTAAAACCATCTCGTAGAGATGTTTAACATTGTATTATTGGAAATCAGTCTGATTGGAATCAGTCTCATTGGAATCGGAGTTGGTCCATGAGGTGTACACAGATTTTGTATATCCTATATTCATGAGGTGCCTTGAACCAATTAGAGATGATCAAACCTGTTAGTCCCGGGACTTGATCAAAGATGGTAGACTCGATGTCGAGATCAGAGGTTCAACAAACGATCACCTTCTGATTATTCTCGAGATCCAAGAGGAACACTAAAATATGAATCTGATTACAAAAGCAACAATAATCAGAAAATAAATCTCACGTTCTTTCTCGCAATCGCAGTTGCTGACGGACAGAACTGAGTTCAGAAAATAAATCTCACGTTCTTTCTCGCAATCGCAGTTGCTGACGGACAGAACTGAGTTACAACTCAGATGAAGGAGAAGAAAGAAGACAGAAGAAGAGAAAAGATTCTTGCTGGGTGATTAAGATCACCGTTGCTCAAAGCAAGATTCGCCCCAACACGATCTGCTTCCAGGAACCAGCAAGTTCACGAAGAACTTCTAGAACGCTCGTAAGTCAATATTTGAGATTTGAACTGGCTTCCTGGACTTTACAGACTCCCTTAACTCTCTTCTTCGTACATCTTTCAAAGGAGGCCAAGGGGCTCTATTTATAGAGTAGAGTGAGACTTCACCTCTTCTCCTATCCGATGTGGGACTAAAATACCATTACTCAAAAATAGAGTTTGATATTTTAGATCATCCCACAATCAGCATAAAAGTGTGCCAGTCCACGCCTACCTCCCGAACACTCCCGTGCATGCACGAGACATCCTGGAGTCCGTGTCCGAGTCCGAGTCCGCACAGCAAAAATCAACTTGCATCCATGTTGGAATTATTTTTTTTTTTCTTCTAGAAAAATACTCCCACATGGCATACACTTGTGCCCCACTAGACCTCACGTGCACACCTCAACACAAGCAATGCATTATATTGAGATACTCACCATTTGGTGTAGCCGATGTGGGACTATCTTTCCTAATCCAAAGGCAAAAATACCAACAATCTCCACATATCTCAATATATGGGTTAAGCGTTGTAAGCCCCTATATTTTAAAATATTATTTTTATAAATTTAAATATCATTTATATCCTTAAAATAAATTATTATAATTATTAGAAATTTTCTAGAATTTTTAAATAATTATTAAATAAGTTTTAAAGCTAAAATATCAATTTGCAATTTATTAAAATATTTTAAAAGCTTTTTTGCAATTATTTTAATTGTTTTTAAGTCATTATGTAATATTTGTATTGTCTGTGCAAATTATATTTGCACAGAGCATATCGGGGGGGGGGGGGGGGGGGGGGGGGTATTATGCAAATTAGATTTTTCATAACTAAGGCGGTGGGCTTATTTGTAATTGTCGAATCTGTGGGGGGGGGGGGGGGGGGGGGGGGGGAGGGGGGAGGGGGTTCTGCAAAATGGCCACCCCGATCACCGTCTTTGGTCGTCATCATTTTCGGCAATTAACGCCGAAACCCTAACCCTAAACCCTAATCTAAACCCTAATTCCACCGCCTTTCTCACCCTATAAAAAGCCCCCGACTCAACCCTAGCCTAGAGACTGTAATGCCCCGCTCCGCACGGTGCATTATGCTGAGTCGTTGACTCGAAGAGTTGCGTTGATCCGATTACGTATCGATGCGAATCGATACAAAGTGTTGAGTTGTCCCGAGGAATGCATCAAACTAAGTCGATGCGAAGAGTTGCCTTGTCCCAAAGAATGCATCGAGTAAATCGATGTGAAGCGCCGCGTTGCCTCGAAGGATAAGTGCGTTGAGACGGCTCGAAGATTCTAAGAAATCGAATCGACCAAGGCGCAAGTTCGAATCGATGCAAGTATTGATTTTAGTTGGTTTCATGTGCAGGCTATACGTTTACGCTGAAATGTTAGAGGTCGGTCTTTTGCCTTATTCAGTAAGGGGTCCGCGAAAGCAAATCGTCGCCTTGCGACGGACGAAAGCGTTGGCACGCTAAGGCAAATCGGACGTATAACTCAATGAAGCACGAAGTGCTCGAATGGCTAAGTCAGGAGAGTTGCCCGTGCGATGAAGTTATGGAATCGAGCCGCAACGGCTCGGCGAAACGACAACGACGGATCGACTCAAGGTGGGGGACATTAACTCTCTTTCCTACTCCGTCATGCTTAAGTAAAATACGTATTGTTGTATGCTGAGTTAACCTATCAACGCCATGGGCGTGGCTCGATAGAGAGATAAACGTAGTGCGTGTCGAACACTAGATAGAACAATTGAAATGAATCGTACGGCAGACGTACGAGTCGCTATGGAACATTGGATATCGCAAAGGCGAGCGCCTCGGTGTGCAAGCCGTAACAACATGGGATAACTGTACTCGGCGAGTGCCTTAGGGCACGAACCATACCGTGCCTTCGCGCACGAGTTAGAACGGCTAGAACATTGAAAGACAATAGGCAAGCGCCCTAGCGCGCAAGCCACGGACATTGAATGCTAAGTTATAGAACATCGAAAATATGGTCGAAACGTGCCTAGTGTACGAGATAATAAAAGACGGCTTCGTTACGAAAGAATACAGTTGTGGCATGAATGTGGCGGAACTGTCGGATATGACATAATGCCTCGAAAGGTGTTCGGGACCTTCGGGTCGTTCGGTTGACGAGCATTGAGTTGAGGCATGATGCCATTGAAACATTGAAACGAAGTATGAAACGTAAGAACATAGAAAGTTAACGAAAGAAATACGAGACGATAATGCGGCATGGTGCCCTTCGAAATGTTTGGGGCCTTCGGGCGTTCGTTGAGGACATTCGGGCGTTGTGCCAATTGAAATAGAGATAAGCGAACTTGCTTGGTTGTATGAAAGATAAGATTCGTTGCATGGTCAAATGGACTTAAAGATATAAAAGCCCGTGCATGGGTATTCCCTCGAACGCGGCACGCCAGGGCGCTGGGACCGTTCGGCCTAGGAGGGATTCATTTTCGGTATTGTTGGTGCACTTCATTTAGAAGGGTAGCGACCTTCTGGTGAATGTGATAAGCCACTTGCTGCGATTATTTCGATGGCCTCTGATGTTGGTTAGCAACCGCACGGAGTTAATATCGTCTTATGTTTCGATTCGATAAATATAAGTCCATTCTAGCCCGAAAAGCTAGCGACCTTCATATAGTTAAGGGCGACGGGTTTGGAAGTGCAAGGTATGCATATATCCTGCATGGATGGATCCTGAATAGCGAGCACTTATAACATGACAGGAAAAACGGATAGGCGTATTCACCTTGCGTCGGTGCAAGGGCGAGTGCGTCGATATTGCTAAGTTGCGCCACAAATCAAACACGAGATTGCTTGCTTGCTTACTTATGCGAATTGAATAACATGCTTGCCATGCTTTATAGTCTTCGAATATGCCATGAACTCATCCTAAGGAGAACATAGAAAGAGAACTAAATTGTATGTTTGCATGAATCAATACAATACTAAATGTCGGTTTGTTAAGTGGGTTTTTGATCAGTACAGCGAGGACGAAAGTACTAATCCCCCACTAGTTTGCTAGCAGGTTCAGGGATTGGTCTGCTCGCGGCGGAGCTTCGCTTGAACGCATTGAGGCTTGGAATGCCGAAGCGTATTGAAGCGTATGATCGCATTGACGCTCGGACTCGCGACAGGATTGATGCGGCCGAGATATAGAAGGCATGATGTATGGAACGGTAAAATCCTTTGTGGGCAAGAGAGAACCTGAGTGTTGTAGCCAATCTGGCAAATTCTGTTGGGCTATCGAAAGCCTTGTAATCTGATTTCGAATATCAATAAAGTGAATCGTTTTCGTATACTCTGTTTTGCCTTTCGTTGTTAACATTCAACTCAAAGATAACCATTTGAGAACTTGTCATCTTGCCTTGCACGAGCGCAACTCCAGGCTCGTGCGGCATCACGCCCCATGCGAGGACGAAGATTCGGGTGATTCCGGGTCGGGGCGTGACCGAGACAGCACTCCGACAACCACAGCTCCGCCTTAGCCATGCCCTAGCTCGCCTCTCCGACCACCCTCGCCGGAACCCTAGATCTAGGTTTCCAGCCACCAGAGCCACTTTTCGACGAACCACCACCGCCAATCGACGCGTCTCATCGAGGTGACTCGGCCACTATTTTTCTCCGGCGACCCCAACGCCTACACCCGCCGCCAGCAGCCCCCGATCGACAACATACCCCTCGGACTCGTACGTGTCACTCTCTCTGTGTATCGTGTCGTGTCTCATGTACACGTGTGTTGACTCGCCCAGTGTCGACGAACCCAGTAGAGTGCTTGAAGACGCGAGACTCGTGTCATGCGTGTTGTACACACTTTGGACACTGGACTCGTGTGTCTTCGTGTCCCTAACTGTCAGGACACGAAGACACATGACTATGGGTTAACAGGTTTAATAATCTGCTATTGGGTTTAAAACCCATTATTTTATTTCATAATAAAACTAACTCAAACCTAACCCGACCAGCAAGCTTGAGTTGCCCCCTGGTCAGTCGAGTGGCGCTCAAACCCACCCCCTGTCCCAGCGGGCCGAGTTCGAGCTCCCCTTTCGTTTCTTTTTTTATTTATTTATTTTTATTTGTTTTATTATATATATATATATATATATATATGTATATATGTTTTTTTTTATGTATATGTATATGTATATATATATATATATATATATATATATATATATATATATATATATATATATATATATATATATATATATATATTGTATACTGTTATATATAATATATATACTGTATTTCTATATATATATTTTATATTTAGTATTTATATATATATATATAATATATATATATATATATATATATATATATATATATATATATATATATATATATATATATTGTATACTGTTATATATAATATATATACTGTATTTCTATATATATATTTTATATTTAGTATATATATATATATATATATATATATATATATATATATATATATATGGGAGCGGATCAAAGGCCCCGCCCGCGGAGCCCGTCGAAGCCCCGCCCCCCCTGCACCATCGGATCGTGCGGGACCCGCGTGGGGCCCGCGCAAGCCCGCGCGATCCAACGGCTAAGGGGGGGCGGGGCTTCGGCGGGGCTCCGCGGGCGGGGCTCCCGATCCGCTCCCTATATATATATATATATATATATATATATATATATATATATATATATATATATATATATATATATATATATATATATATTTATGTATATATACAAATGTATTTGTTGTATATGTATATATATTTCAAATTCATTTTGTGCAAAGTGTCATTATGTGTAAATTCACAAGTTATTTTATTATATAATTTTATGACTTGTATATTTTACCACTTTAAAATATATTATTATTAAAATACTTTTATATATATATTGAATTACTGTATTTTATAAATCATGGCCATTTGGTGTCTAAATCTAGCATAGATTTTTGGGTCCAAATGTGTCTAATACATTCAAAGTCTGTACAAGTCATATTGTACTTGCTTCATGGCTTTGGGTTCCGTATCTGGACTTCGGTTCAATTGCGAATACGTGGACAAAATATTAAATAATTAATTATTTTCCCAATTTTGTAACTTGCTATTTTTGAATTTTTATATGTATTTTAATTACTGTAAAAATCTAGGAAAAATTGTATTTAAATAATATGTTAATTTAGCTAATTTAATATAATTTTTCCATCATTTAATAAGTGCTTTTGGCATTTTAGAAAAATAGGAAAACAGAACTCATTTTTAGGGTACATATGTTTGCTGATTTTAATAAATATCTATGAGGGTTTATAAATTCCAAAATAATTAGTATAAATTTCTATAATTAACAAGGATCATCTTGGTACTTTATTTTATGTATAATTGGGCATTTTGTCTATCTCAAAAATTATTGGAACACAGTGTATAGTCTGATTTATTTATTGAATAGTTACGACTTACAATGTTTTGTGTTGATTTGAGTTATTGTAGTATTGGACCTCACCCTACACTAGTGTAAAGGCCCTAGAAAGTTATTTTAGGTATTGTGTCATCCCACATTGTTCTCCTATGCTAAAGTCATCATTTAGCTAGGTGTCCAGTCAGAAAGTCGTATCGCACAACTAGTGTCTTAGTGTTCAACTTAGTATAAAACTAAATTTATATATTATTTTTACAGTGACGAGTCACCAGACATCTTTAGCATTTCTTTCACTACCTTGCTTTGCTAGAGGCAAGTACCTCTACAAACTTTACATACTGCTATAACAATAAACTGTGATCCAACCATGTTAAATGCTGATCCTTGGGGTAGCAAGTAAATATTCACATGTTATATTATTTTCAGTCCCTACCATGCTTAGGACAGTTCTTATATCTCTCACATGTTTAAAAAATAGGGTTATGGAAAAACTGTTAGTAGAGTACGTGATCATGCCCCCTTTCTCCGTATATATTTATCGAGCATTGTTACATTCTATATGTAACTTTGTCATATGTTCTGGTCCCGCGTTTGTGTATGGATATACATCGATGCCGTTATGTGTGCGTATGTACACATCAGAAAATTGATATGTGCCACTGTACATCCTATTTTACCTATTGATCGATCACGTACATGCTACAGTTTTAAACTTTAAAACAAACATATGATGCCATTATAGATTATGATATGCCATGATTCCTACACTTCTGTTTATTTCATGTTTCGTATATTTAGTTTGTTAGAATCAGTACTTGCTCCCGTCCTGATAGGATAACGTTGTAGGTATACTTACCGAGGAGGAGTTGCTTTGTGATTCTTATTATGGGGTTGCCATCGAGGATCAGGCTTTACTTTACGAGGATGCACCTGCAAGAAAATTTGTCTAGTTTGTGTAGATGCTCGAGACTTTGAGAGTAGTCATATGGTTAGACTATGTATTTTGTGACTGGACCTGTATCCAGCTTTACATTTTGGCCATGTACTTGGACCATATTTATATACGAGATAATTTTGTGTTTGGATATATTCTGACTCATTAGTACATATAGAATTGTTAGCACACTTTGGTCTTATCTTATTTCTCTTTAGAACAGCTTACTACGCTTTATCTCAAGCGTAGGCTGGACATGGCTCGGCCCGGCCCAACAATTTGGGTAGCGGATCGTGACAAGCGTTCTCCACAGTGACTGTCCATCATGCATTAGGAGAGATGTCACTACGACTTGAATCTTCCCGCATAGGTTAAATAATAGCATGATACAAGAATGGACTAAGCCTTAAATTCTGCACCATAACTGCAATTCTTCCTACTCACATAATGACATCAACTATGCTTCTGGCTGCACATTAAAGGCCTTGTGCTAGCCTGGTTTCAGTGTATAATTTTTGGGCGTCTACAAGTTTACCCTCAAGAGACGGCCTGATATCTCTGACCCTACACTATAGGTGAGTTCTTTATAAAGAGTCATGGCATGAAGCATTGCACTTCTTTGCGGTACTACGCCGCTATGACATAGCTTAAAGCTGAGGCTTTACTCCACCTGGATACCTCATCGTAGTGTCATACTACTGTAGCATGAGGTCACAAGCCTCTTTGTAGTGCCAAACTACCCAGCATGAAGCCTTGCACTTCCGTGCGATGTTACGCCACTATGACATGGCTCGCGAAGCCGAGGCTTTACCCTACCTGGTACCTCTTCGTGGTGTCATGCCATTGTAATATGAGGACATCGTCCTCTTTGTAGTGCTGTCTACCTCTCTTTATTACGATTATCATACAGCATTAGGCTACCTGCTTATTTACGGTGCTACTCCGCTGTGTGACTTGGCTCACAAAGACGAGGCATTACCCCTACCTGGGAACCTCATGGTGGAGTCACCCTACTATAGCATGGAGTTACACTCCTTGTAGTGCTGCGTTACCGTGCTTCCTGTAAAGCACTCCAGGCATTCACTCTGCCTGAGAACTCATTAAGGCATTTAAGCCAACCTTCCCACAGGATCTGTTTTCCGCAGAAAATAACAGTAGACAACAGCGGTTGTAGGTCCGTAACCTCTCCATGTCACAGAGGACAAGTACCCACCATTCCTGATATTCTTCTAGTTAATAGTCCTTCCTTGAACCAAAAACTAGATGCCTAGTAGATTTCTCTTTGAACTAATAGCATAAAACTTTATGGTAGGAATGTAATAACACAATATCAGAATGCCTTCAAGCCTATTTTACAAGCTGTGTCATCGACCAGCTGGCGCTTGAGGCCCTTGGTGAACGGATCCGCCAGGTTCTCCTGACTCTAAACATCAATCACTGCAATAATACCCCTCTTGATGAGATCGTGTACTGCCCTGTGCTTCAACCGCACAGTCCTTTTCTTTTCGTTGAAGAGGTCATTTGATGCCACCGCCGCAATCGCCTGGTTGTCGCAGTATATCGATATCCCCGATATTTGTGCCCCAACCACTGGAAGATCATACGTAAGCTCCCGAAGCCATTCTGCTTCCTCCATTGCGGTATCAAGTACAAAGAACTCAGATTCCATGGATGACCTTGAGAGCATAGTCTGCTTCTTCGATTTCCACGATATAGCAGCTCCACCCATTATAAAAATATATCCACTTGTGGACCTCTCACTCTCCACTTCTGAGCACCAACTGGCATCACTGATGCCTTCCACTATCGGCTGATCTCCGCTGTAGTACAGTGCATATGTCTGAGTCTTCTTGAGATATCTCATAACCCGTTTCATAGCTTTTCAGTGCTCAATGCCTAGGTTGCTCGTAAAACGACTCAGTATTCCCACAGCGAAAGCTATGTCAGGCCCTGTGGCAGTAGTAGCATACATCAAACACCCGATTACGCTTGCATACTTCAGCTGCTTGACGCTTTCTCCTGAATTAGGCTTCAGCTTCAGATCACACTTGTACGGCGTATCGATCCCTGGAAGATCCTGATACCCGTAACGAGTGATCATCATCTCAACATAATGAGACTGTGACAGCGCTAGTCTAGTGTCTATCCGGATGATCTTGAGTCCCAAGATAACATCAGCATCCCCTAAGTCCTTCATACTAAACTTCATCGAGAGGAACTTCTTTGTCTCCGTGACACAGCTTATATCCGTACCTAGGATTAGCATGTCGTCCACGTATAAACAAACGATAACTCCTCTTCCGTCAGCAAACTTCGTATAGACACACTTGTTTGTTTCACTGACCCTATAGCCATTTGACCTTATGACTTTGTTAAACTTCTCATGCCACATTTTGGGAGCTTGCTTTAAACCGTACAGAGTTTTCACCAACTTGCAGACTTTGTCTTTAAGACCTTTGATGACAAACCATTCTGGCTGTTGCATGTAGATCTCTTCGGTCAGCTCGTAATTCAGGAATGCCGTTTTTACATCCATCTGATGTATCACAATCGTATGTATCGTTGCGAGAGCAATCAACATTCTGATGGTGGTCATCTGGGCTACTGGAGCATACGTATCAAAGTAGTCGATCCCCTGCTTCTGAGAAAACTCTTTTGCCACTAGCCTGACCTTGAACTTGTCAATGGTTCCATCAGCTTTCATCTTCTTCTTGAAGATCCACATGCATCTGATAGGTTTTGCTCCTTCAGGTAGATCAACCAACACCCAAGTGTTATTGGAGGTGATTGATTCAATTTCATTGTCTATCGCCTCCTTCCAGAAAATAGCATCTCTGGTCTTCATCGCCTCATCATAGCTAAGCGAATCTGCTTCCACATGATAGGTGATGAAGTCATCTTCGAAGTTCTTCGACCTCCTCGCCCGCTTCGACGACGGCTCAGCGAGTTCTGGTTCAATCGTTGTCGCCTCAGTAACAATTTTATCATGGACAACTGGCTCATTGAAGATCTCATTCACCTTTGCACCTTCATCATTTTCCGGAATGTCCGTTAGAACAATATTCTTGTGCGTTACAAACTTGTCTTCAAAATATTCAGCATCGCGAGATTCGATGATATGATTTGACTCAATATCAAGAAATCTCCGAGCGTCACTCTTCTCGGCATACCTCAAGAAGATCATCTTCGTAGTCCTTGTTCCCAGTTTCTAAATTTTTAGATCCGAGAGCTTCACATAAGCCAGACACCCCCACACTCGAATGACATTCAAGTTAGGTCTGACTTTGAACCAGAGTTCATGAGGAGTTACGTCCGAAGTTGTATACGGCACTCTATTTAGAATAAAAGTGGTCGTCAATGTAGCTCCTCCCCAATAGCATTTAGTACGACCCGCCGTTAGCAGCATTGAGTTCATCATTTCTGTCAATGTTCTGTTCTTTCTCTCCGTTACTCCGTTAGATTGAGGAGAATACAGAGCAGTAGTCTCGTTTATGATTCCATGTTCTTTGCAGAATAATGTCAATTCATGAGACCGATACTCTCCGCCTCGATCACTTCTTAGCCTCTTGAGTTGTTGTCCAGTTTGCCGTTCAGCCTCGGCCCTGAACTCCTTGAACTTCTCGAACGCTTCGTCTTTAGACTTGAGCAAGTAGATGAACGCGTACTTTGAGAAGTCATCGATGAAGGTTATAAAATACTTCATCCCGACTTTTGTTGAGAATTGCTTGAAGTTACAGATATCGGAGTGCACCAACTCTAGAAGATCTGTGCTTCGATTGACCCGATGAAAGGATTTTCTTGTGATCTTTGTCTGAGCAGATACTTCACACTTCTCTACCTTACCCCCACATTTGGAGATAAGTCCTAGACTGGACATTTTGTAAATTCTTTTACAGTGAACATGTCCTAGTCTATTATGCCACAACTCAAGAGAATAATCAGATTGAGCGATTGCATTGATTACATTTGACTGGTTTACAAGCTGAATTCTGAACATCCCTTCAGTTTGAAAAGCTTTTTCGAAGTATGTTCCCTTCTTGGATATCACCATCTGGCCAGCATTGATGTCCATCCTTAAGCCTGTGTTGTTAAGCAGGCTTCCAGAGATCAGGTTCTTTGCAATCACCGGAACGTGCTTCACACCTTGAAGCGTCAGAATGTTCTCGGATGTGAGTTTCAGCTCCACAATTCCGACCTCCAGAACTTCAGCTTGGGCTTGGTTCACCATGATAACTTTCTTAGAAGATGGCTAGTATGTGACGAACCATTCCTTGTCAGAGCAGACGTGGCAGGTCGCACATGTGTCTATCCACTAGTTAGAGTCAGCCCCCACAGCTGTGACCTGAGCAATCATAGCAACAATGTTAGAAACCATGAAAACCTTTCTAGGCTCATCTTGCTCAGCTTGTTTGGGCTTGGATTTGCATTCACTCTTGTAGTAACCCTTCATGCCACAGTTGAAGCAAGTCACGTGGGACTTGGACTTCTGTTTCTTGAACGAAGGACCCTTCACTTTTAGATTTGTGGAGTCCTTCTTCTTGTGATGAGAAGCCACCTGCTTCCCTTTGAACTCTTTTGTCTACACCAAGTTGGCCTTAGCCAGTTGGTTGGACAGAGAGTCCATCTTCTGTTGAGATTGCATTTCGTCCTCAACGTGGATTACTTGTAGGAGATCTTCCAAGCTAATGTCCAGCTTCTTCCGATGCATTCTAGCATAGAAGTTGCTCCAACCAGCAGGAAGTTTCGAGACTATCCCTCCAACGACAAACTTGTCGACAAAGGGCATCTTCTCGTCATCTAACTTCTGGTGCAACTTCAGGAATTCCATCACTTGAGGTCGCATCGCCATCTCGTCTTCGAAGAGCCACTTGTAGTACTTCTCAACGATGAAGATTTTGGACCTGTTCTCATCATCTTCATATAGCTTACCCAAAGAATTCTAGATCTCTTTGGCCTTCACCTTCTTGGAATATGACTCTGCCAGAGTGTCTTTCATAGAATTGAGAATCAGCAGTTTACATATGTTGTTTTCTCTTTTCTATTTGCTCTGCTTGACGAGTGCAGCAACAATAGCATCGGCAGTTTCTCCTTCTGGAATCGTCGATTCATCCTCAATCAATACATGGTCTACGTCCACGAGTTGAAGATTAAGGGTGACCTTCCTCTTCCAGATTTGGAAATATTCTTCGTCGAATTTCTCCAACTTGTTAAAGCTGGTACCGATGAGAGAAGCACTAGAGTTCTCCATCTACAAGGATCTTGCTTTGAGATTGTTAGTTCCGGGGCTTGATCAAAGATGGTAGACTCGATGTCGAGATCAGAGGTTCAACAAACGTTCACCTTCTGATTATTCTCGAGATCCAAGAGGAACACTATAATATGAATCTGATTACAAAAGCAACAATAATCAGAAAATAAATCTCACGTTCTTCCTCGCAATCGCAGTTGCTGACGGACAGAACTGAGTTCAGAAAATAAATCTCACATTCTTCATCGCAGTTGCTGACGGACAGAACTGAGTTACAACTCATATGAAGGAGAAGAAAGAAGAAAGAAGAAGAGGAAAGATTCTTGCTGGGGTGATTACGATCACCGTTGCTCAAAGCAAGATTCGCCCCAACACGATCTGCTTCCAGGAACCAGCAAGTTCACGAAGAACTTTTGGAACGCTCGTAAGTCAATATTTGAGACTTGAACGGGCTTCCTGGACTTTACAAACTCCCTTAACTCTCTTCTTGGTGCATCTTTCAAAGGAGGCCAAGGGGCTCTATTTATAGAGTGGAGTGAGACTTCACCTCTTCTCCTATCCGATGTGGGACTAAAATACCAATACTCAAAAATAGAGTTTGATATTTTAGATCATCCCACAATCAGCATAGAAGTGTGCCAGTCCACGCCTACCCCCCGAACACTTCCGTGCATGCACGAGATATCCTGGAGTCCGTGTCCGAGTCCGCACAGCAAAAATCAACTTGCATCCTTGTTGGAATTAATCCTTTTTTCTTCTAAGAAAATACTCCCACATGGCACACACTTGTGCCCCACCATACCTCATGTGCACACCTCAACACAAGCAATACATTATATTGAGATACTCACCATTTGGTGTAGCCGATGTGGGACTATCTTTCCTAGTCCAAAGACAAAAACACCAACAAAATCAGTCTTGCAACCTTGAGCACTGATATCACTTGCTGGAAATGCGGTGTGACCCGAATCGGAGTTGGCTCATGAGGTGTGATATTGAACTGGACCTATATACCTTAAAAGAAATTTTTTATGTATAATCTGAACTAATCCCAATTATGTATACGCCTCATGATCCCACCTCCTACCGGATGTGAGACTAAATAACCATCACCATTGCCATCCCCTTTTGAGAGTTCAACTGGAAATAAGATATAATCCAACATGTTTGAGTGATGATGACATCATGTCAAGACATTTTCCTTCTGACACTAGCTTTTGTTGATAGAGTGTTAATAAAGTTCAATGTTCTTCATGTAACTTCTCAATGAAAACTCTTTTCTCAATTTGGGAACCCATAGCTAGGATATACAATTTATAATCCTCTAACCAGTATATTTAAAATTTCTTATATATTGTTATTGTTTTTATTTTTGATTTCTAAAGGACTGGTAAATACCTAATTATTCTTCTGAAATCTGTAGAACAAGATTGCAGAATGAGATGGACGACCTTGTTCTTGTTGAATAGGCCTAACAATTTTTGCTTATCAATCCAGAACCTTTTTTTCTTTCTATTTCATACTCTGTAGTAGTACTCGTTGCCATTGTCTACACCTACATCTATGAAACTTGAAAAATCTAATCTTTATTTTATATTTTATTTTAGAGGTCTCTCAACTCTGCGGTTCTTTAAGAGAAAGAATCGAGCAGTGTCCAACCAAATTTTAATAATATAAGATTAAAAAAATAGGTGCAATTCGCTCATACAATATTACACAATAAAGAACAAAATAATTCAAAGAAAGAGTATTACACAATAAAGAACACAACTATATCAGACACTTGAGCGAATAAGCTCATACAGTAGAGGCAGTGCAACTGCAAGAGCACGCAAATTGATTCCTGTTTGAAATTGTAGACTTGAGACACATGACGTCACAGAATTGTCTAAGAAGATAGTGTTTATGGAAGATCGTAAGTTATTTCAAAAGCCAAACAACATTATTTTCAAAAGTTATACAATATTATATGCTGACATTTGTTTAAATGGTGCTGTATTAGGTGATATTGCATATAGATCTTGGTGGGAGCTCCAATGATAAGTAACAAATTCTATGCATGTGAGGAGCCTCGATTCCAACATAGAGCTATAGATGATTCAAGTCTGTGTGAATTTTATGAACATATAATGAGAACAGATGTATGTATTTTTGTTATTTTTAACCAATATTTGTTATTTTGTATTATTAATTGATTGGGCAAATCTTATTATTTTAGGTTCCAGCTTTGGAGCAAGCATATGAAAATTCAAATCCTGATATATTGAGGACGGCGGTAAGAAACTTTTTGGACTATGTGAAAGCAGATCCGGCTCCTCTGAACCCTCCATTACATATTCTGCCAGATTATCCTGCCGATTTTATTAGCCAAAGACAGACACATCTCCAAAAGGTTGGGCCCCATGTTACCCAACCGTATGTTCCCGATAGTCCGCCTCAGCAAGCTGACGTGATCCCTGATAGCCCGTCTCAGCAAGCTGGCAAGGGGACTTCCCAGTGGACTGGAGAGGGGACTTCTCAGTGGGCTAGACAGGGGGCTTCTCAGTGGGCCGGCAAGGGGACTTCTCAGTGGGCTGGCCAGGGGACTTCCCAGTGGGCCGACGATGGGAGTTCTCAGTGGGCTGGCCAGGGGACTACTCAGTGGGCTGGCGAGGGAAGTTCTCAGTAGGCTGGTGAGGGGACTTCTCAATAGGCCGGCAAGGGGAGTTCTCAGTGGGCTGAAGTAACAAACTGGTTTGAAAGCTATGGGATGGATGACAATTATTATACCCAGTTACTAACGACTCCATAAGCACTGACACCTACACAACATGAGGATACTCAAGAAGAAAGTGGTGATGCACCCCTGAAGAATACTATGCAAAGGAGAGCCTGACTCAATCTTAGGAAAGTTGGTCGTCCAGACTATTGGCAACTAGACATACATGGAAGATAGATAGTATCTTCATTAAACTTTCTTTTGTTCTAGTGTATTAGAAATGAAATTTTATATAAAAGTCAACTTTCTTTCACTACAACTTTATTTTATAATATATCACACAATGTCTTCATTCTCATGGTTGATTTGTACATCTTCTTCTAATGTGCCCAAAACCATTACAATCACTGCAACGAAAATCTCTTGAAGATTGATCATTCGCTAATACGGTTCTTTTTTGGTCTTCCCGCTTTGCGTCGTACATCTGGTACTCCAATGTGGTCTCTAACCAATGCATTTTGAAGGTTGTAAGGGACTGAAATTGGTTCCAAGTGCTGCTCATAGACACTTCTTAGTGCTTCTTTAGAAAATATAGTTGGATAAAAACTGTCAATGCTAATATTGCAAGAATTACAAGCATAACATGCATGTATACATGGAAGACAAGTATGATACCACTTTAAATATGAACAATAGTTCTCATTGAAGCGAACGCGAACAACATATGTTCGATTTGTTTTACGATCTAATATTTCAAACAAATAACAGACTATGCGTAACATTTCAAGCTGATGGTTTCTTTCGTGATACGAGCCATAGTTTTTAACATCTTTGGACAATAATCTATTTCAAATTTTTTTAGCTTTTTGTCTGTTCCTATCCCGAAGTGTTATAATCTTGGTTCGAATACCATTAAGTAGTGTTGTTATTGGTTTATCACTTAGGTTTTTAATCCAGTTATTGAAACATTCAGCAAGATTTGACGTGTTAATGCCTAAATCTAGGACAAGGAGAATAAGCTGTAATCCAGTATGAGAAAACACGAGTTTCATCATTTACTCCAATGAGCCAATTGTAAACATCTATATTTTTTGCTTTAATTATTTTCAAGCAATTGTTTGCATCTGTTTCATTATAACATCTTGCAAGATAGTCCAAACTATGTTAAAAATGTTTCAATCAACATACTGATTTCAAATTTTGTTTAAAATGTTGAATACAAAAAAGAAAAGGAAAAGGTGAATCTGGAAAAACAGTATGTATGGCATTTATCAATCCTTTTTGTTTATCCGATATAAAAAATTGTATTCCATGCATCAAAATACCTTTCAAAAGATGTTTTTACTCTTAGCAACAACATAAGGAATTGGATATAATTGATAGTTAGGATCATGAGTACAAGCAATAAATAAAATACATTTGTATCTAGAGGAAAGAAAAGTAGCATCAGTACTAATCACAGGCAAACATTCTCGTAAAAATTCATCAATGCATGCCTTGAAACAAATAAAAATTCTTTGAAAGCTATTATTTTCTGTAGTCTTTATAAAACATTAGCTACCTGAATTTGTCTCAATAATTCTAAAATCATACTCTTCAAGGCTATTATATGCATCAAAATAACTATCATTTATTTCAGATAAAGCAGTTTCTCTAGCTTTCCAAGCCTTACAATATTTAATATGTATTCGGTGTTCCCTAAATATATCATTTACAATATGCGATGGACTATACGACTGATTATCTCAAATTTTATCAATAATCTTATTTTTAATCCATACAGTAGTAGCTAATGGATGAAAACCGGTTGTAAGCCTACCTATACAAGAATGTATATTTTCTAACATAGCAATGCAAAATTGTTTGCCTTTACTAATGACTTTAGCGTATACTCTCCAATGACAAGTTGAAGCGTTACATTTATATACAATCCCACTAGCATTGTTCAAAGAAGTCGAACAAGTAAAATTATGTTTAATTGCTATATCACTAATAAAACTTCTAAATTTAGAATGATTCTTAAATTATTTTCTAATAAATAATTCATGAGTGCTAACACTATCAACAAAATTATCAAATTCATCATCTAATTTTTTTAATTAAATTATCACTAATTTTATCATTATTATTACCATCATCTACTACATGTTCTTCTTCAGTAAATGGAATAACTTAGTGAGAGCAACTAGCAGCAATATTAACATCTATATTAGAAGAAGGTACACTACTTACACTATGACATAAATACTAATATATGATGATTGTACATTAACTTCAAGAACAAATTTTCATGCTTGTTCACAACCTATATTTACACAATTTGATGCAAAAATATGTACTAATATAAATTCATAATCAATAGAATATTGTTCAATAATTAGATTATGTAAACTAACAAAAGAAAATTTTCGATCAATTAAAAGAACTTGAGTTAAACGTCCTTCATAAGCTAACCCATTTAGTACACCTCCAAGCGAGCATAGTATTGTTAGATTTTGATCCATGCTGACTACAAAATGAGCTTCCCAGTGAAGTAAGATGAGATGGGCTTCTTTTTAATGATTGTTTATATTATGAAGAGAATGAAAAATTTGAGAGAGAAAGATATTGTTTGGTTTGATACTTTCATGCCTCAATTTATAGGTGATATGAAATAGCCGTTGCAAATGAACGTTGGAATTGGAATGTTGGACTAGCCATTAAAAACTAGTCATTAGACTAAACAACAAAAAATCAACATAAACCAAATAACTAAAAAAACCAAACCTAATAAAACAAACTACACTAGTTATTATGAAACAAACCAAAATAAAAGAAACCAAAAGTTACTACTAAACCAAACAAAATAAAACCAAACCAGCATGAACCAAAACCAAACCACAATGCTCAAATTTCGACATACAGTCTGGCGGAAGCTTTCGGTGGAGTTAATTTTTGTAAACTTTTATTGTTTTGGTCAATTTCCTATAAATTTCTATCGCTACAATTATATATATATATATATATATATATATATATATATATATATATATATATATATATATATATATATATATATATATATGATCTCGAGCACCCCCTCTCCGGTTTTGAATTTTTTTTATAGTTTATATTTATAGTTTTCATTCAAACATCAATGTCAAATGGATTAGAGTCGGAATGACAAGGATGGACATTGTGCACTTGACAAAGAAACTCTATACATGCAATCCAAGTACATAAATATTTAATATGCAACCAAAAGCATTTTGTTGTTTGAACCTTGAGAGACAGATCCGCTCTCCTAAAAAGAGAACAAACAATACAAAATACAAAAATTCTGTTAGGTCTACTTCGGTTAGGTATATGCTTAGTTAGAGGGGAAAAAAAATATCCATACTAGTATATAACAAAAATAGTGATATTACTAATTTTGTCGTGTAACACTTTTTGCATAAAAATATCATTATTTATGATGCGTACGGTCGTAGTCGACATGTGGATATTGACGAAACTCGAATGCATTGACTGTGCCCAACGAATTTGGTCTGAATTCGTCGAATTTTACCGTAATGATATTTTTTGAAAGTTTATAATTATTCTTCGAGCACACTTCGGATCGCGACGAGACATTCATCATTGAATGCTAACATCGAACATGTCCTACATTGTAAATTTTGTCCACTTCTGAAACCGTCAACCAGATCATCATTATTTTTCATATTTATTATTATTTTTTACTTTTTGAATAGTAAGGTCGCACCCCCTAGATTATAATTCTGGCTACACCATTGTATATATATTTGGTTAAGCAGTCATCAGGACATTCCCATACCATCAACTCGGATCACTCGCGAAGAGAAAACTGGACAAGTGTATAATATGCATAGATAAGATGGACTCAGTCTTGAATCTCACTTAGTGACTATTGTCTTTGTCTGAAGAAGGACTTGCTGGACTATGCCTTGAATCAATCTTCCTGAACCTGATTTAGACAATAGCACATATAGTATGCTAGAGGTTCTTGGGTCTACCGGATGGCGATTTTGATTGGCCATGCGCACTTTTTCATATTCATGAGAGTTGTCTAGGATCGTCATGTCTTATAGTCGTGAACTTCATGACCTCTCATATAGGTAAGTGTCACGCCCCAGTACCGAAATACGAAGACGAACTAGGCCAGCTACTCCATATGAGGTATACAAACGTCATACGACGATCGTGGCTGTCAAGAGACAAGGGGGTGCATGCTACAATAAAGTCTCCTATAGTCACACTGAGCATCTATGTCTCAATCATTCAAGCAAGAAAACATCAATTAATGAACATATAAGATAAAGCAGTAAGGCGTCCCTGACGCTTCATCAAAATAGTCATGGGGATCTAGGTTTATAAGTTAGCTAGCACAGAGAGTCAAAGGTACATAATTGTATTCAGCTGCAGTCTGATTTAATTACAAATTATGTAGAGACAAAATATCCAAATTAGCCGGCTAAACAAGTGCCGGTGGCTAAATGCCAGAACATAAGTAAAGATACTAGAGTGGTGGAGAAGAAACCCACTCGAGTCCCCCGTCAGCCATGCTCCTAGTATGCACCATTGACGTCAGGGAAGAAGGTCGGATCCTCAGGCTCTGCTACGTGATCTGGCCAAACAAAACCAGCGGGGTCAGCCCCGAATAACAAGTACCACTAGAAAGCACAAAAGAGTGAGATAAAACCCAAGCATAAAATAATAATAATAGTAATAATAAAATGCTTCCGGTCGTAACCTCGGTCCACAGCCTGTCCTAGCACGATAGACCAACCCAACAACCAAACAAGGACATGGATTGTACCACGCACCATGACAGTCCATATCCCTCGGCTACTAATGGAAGGCACAAGCACAGTCAAGTCGTTTTTCAAGCGGCCTTTCATTCATGCAACTTTCTATATTTGGCGGAGTTATCCCCACGTTACTGATTAAAAGGAATCCTCAGATCGTGTCCATCCAGCAGGGCTAGCCAAACCATAAGACATATAACACATTGATTATGCACCGGTCCCCCGGAGGGCTACCGTGCTAAAACATTTAACACATAGCTCGTAAAAGTCGGATATAGCCATCCGCTATAGGCGAATGAAACCATACCCGTGACGGCCAACCCGACACGTTAGGACTGGACCTGGGGTGGCTAGTATGGCACGATCTCGGGATTCTTCCCACCCAATGCATCTACCAAGTTAGTTGCCTAGTTAATCCCTAGGTTATCCTCAGAGTTCACATGTAGTGGTCACATGTTCACTCCTCTAGATGTCGTTCATTGTATGAGTACCTCAAGAAGGGATCCATACTAGCTCATGGATTCGTACGTATGTACCCCCTCCTTGGTGTAATACAACACACAACACATACCACGTCATTGCTACCGACCATTCGCTATGTAAATGCTGGACTCTTTGAGGTACTGGCATGCATCACGTAGGAACATTTAGCGCATAGGATAGCACCTCGGTGCTCACATAGATTGTACCTTAGTACACACATAGGGTTATCTAGCCATCGCATAGGTAGTCAGATTAGAAATGAGGACTAAGACACAAAGAAAACATGCGGCCGAGGCTCATGCGGCCAAACTGCATGCGGCCAGGCTCATGCGGCCAAAATGCATGCGGCCAGACTCCATACGGCCAGACTGCATGCGGCCAGGCTCATGCGGCCAAACTGCATACGGCCAGACTCCATACGGCCAGACTGCATACGGCCAGGCTCCATGCGGCCGAGAAATGAAGTCCGTATGACTTCATGCGGCTGAGCTCATGCGGCTGAGAAATGAAGTCCGTATGACTTCATACGGATGAGGGAATCAGGCTCACGCGACAAAGGAGAACAGGTTTATGCGGCTAGCAGGAAATGGTTCATGCGGCTGAGAGAAAGAGGTTTATGCGGCCGAGGGAAACAGGTTTATGCGGCCAGCGGTAAACAAGCTCATACGGCTGAGGCACTATTCAACGTCCCTGCCAGAACAAGCACAGACGAACATAGAAGATGTCCAAATATTGTTTTGGCCATAACTTCCTCAAAACAAGTCGAAATCTAACTTTTTAAAGGTCAAAATTGTGTGGAATCAAATTTCCTACAACATAGGACTATTAGTTTTCGAAAATAACCAAGTTTGATAGATAAAAACCATAAAAATCTATAAAACTCTAGTTTTAGAAACTTAGACCTACACAAAACTAGCCATTAAAATTAAAAATTTTAAGAACTAAACTTGTAGAGAATGAATAGAAGAACATTATAGACAAATAATATCAAGAATAAAAAATCAAGAATAAAAAATACACAAATCTCCACTTTTGAGCAAGTTGTACTTGCCTAAGGGTGGTGGTGGTTGAGGGAAATACATGGAAGAGTGAATGAGGAGAGAGAGTGAAGAAGAGAATATAAATAGGGGTTGGGTTGGCTTAAGAAAACCCTAATCTCTAAACTTGCTCTAACCATTCCACTAATGACAAGCTTAAAAGCTACATGCAACCATTAATAAATAATAAACATAATTATGCTCATGCTAAATACAGATACCATATACAGAATTCATGAGAGAATATGTATATCGGGATCGGGGAGTGATATCTCTATCCTCCTTAGAAAAATTCTGCCCTCGAAATTTCAGCCAAGACAAAGATAGAGAAATTCGGGCAAGCAAGGTACAATTACAATCTATGCAAGCAACCTATCATTAGCAGTCGTTGACCATATATTTCAAAATGGGGCAAAACAAGCATGTAAACAGATTACCAAGGCATGAGGAGAAACATACCTTCTGAGTCGAACAAGTACGGATACCGAGATCTAATCTCGTCCTCGCGCTCCCTGGTTGACTCTCCGGGAGAGTGATGGCTCCAAGAGACATGGACAAGGCTAATAGTCCAATTTTTGAGCACCTTCTCTCGCTGGTCCAAAATAGACACGGGTTGTTCCTCGTAAGTTAGGTCGGTACCAACGACTAACTCCGAATGGTCGAGGACATGACTCGGATCCGGGACATACCCACCTAACTGAGATACGTAAAACACATCATGTACGCCAGATAGCGAGGGAGGAAGGGCAAGCCGATAAGTAACATCGCCTACCCGAGCGAGAATACCAAATGGACCAACGTATCTCGGACTAAGCTTTCCTCGAGTTCCAACTAATGACACCCCGAATAGGCAAAATCCGCAGAAACACTTGGTCACCAACACCAAACTCTAGAGGCCTACAGTGTTGATCTGCCTAATGACGGTGTCTGTCCTGCACGACTCGAAGCCGCTCTCTGATCAACTTGACTGTTTTTACGGTCTGCATGATCATCTCTAGTCCCAACAATTTTTGTTCTTCCACATCGTCCCATGCCAGAGGGGACCTGCACTTCCTTCCATATAATGCTTCAAATGGTGCCATCTGTATGCTTGCTTGATAACTATTATTGTAAGAGAACTCTACTAAATGAAGATGATCCTTCCAAGTTCTGCCGAAGTCTAAAGTACAAGCCCGTAATATATCTTCCAAGGTCTGAATGGTTTTCTCTGATTGTCCGTCCGTCTGCGGATGATAGGCTGTACTGAACCTCAACTTGTTACCCAAACTTTGATGCAAACTCTGCCAAAAGTGAGAGGTGAACCGTGTGTCTCGATCTGATACTATGCTGTCTGGAATACCATGCTGCCTCACAATCTGCTTCATATATATTTCTGCCAGCTGCTCAGTAGACTGCCCTACTCTGAAAGGAAGAAAATGAGCAACCTTCGTGAGCCGATCCACGATTACCCAAACTGCATTTTGGCCGATCGGAGATCTTAGTAAACCGGTCACAAAGTCCATCGTGATGTGCTCCCACTTCCACTCAGGAATAGGAAGCGGCTGTAACAATCCTGCAGGTCTCTGTGGCTCTGCCTTCACTTGCTGACATACCAAACATCTGGATACAAACCTCGCTATCTTCTTTTTCATGCCATTCCACCAAAAGTGCTGCTTCATATCCTGGTACATCTTTGTGCCTCCGGGATGAATGAAATAAGGAGAAATATGAGCCTCTGACATAACTTCATGTCGAAGGTCTCCACCTGGTACACAAAGACGGTTTCCGAACCTAAGTGTACCATCCTCATGTATTACTAACTCCTTTCTGAGACCTGACTCACACTCCGATCGAAGCTTCTGGATTCACGGATCCTCTGCCTGGGCCGCTCTGATCCTCTATACTAAAGTAGACTGAATCTGCAAACTGGCTATAATTCCCGTATCTTGTGGCAAGATCACTTTAATTTCCATTTCCTGAAGATCTTCCAAAATATGCCTCTGCGAGGTTAAAATGAATGCACCACCTCTCCTGCTCAAGGCATCTGCTACCACATTCGCCTTACCTGGATGATACTGAAGATTTATATCAAAGTCCTTCAGTAATTCCAACCATCTCCTCTGTCTCATGTTCAGGTCCCTCTGGGTAAATACTTACTTTAAGCTCTTATGATCAGTGTAAATCTCCACTCGATCCCCATATAAGTAGTGCCTCCACAACTTAAGTGAGAACACTACTGCTGCTAATTTCAGGTCATGAGTCAGATAGTTCTTCTCATGATCTCGAAGCTGTCGAGATGCATATGCTATCACCTTACCATGCTGCATCAATACACATCCAAGTCCCTTTTCGGATGCATCACAATACACTGTAAACCCTCCTGATCCTACTGGAAGTGTCAAGATCGGGGCTGAGATTAATCTCTTCTTTAACTCTTCAAATGATGTTTGACAATCTGCTGACCAAACAAACTCTACATCCTTATGCGTCAAACGTGTTAAGGGTACCGAAATCCTGGCGAAGTCTGCCATGAACCTCCTGTAGTAGCCTGCCAATCCAAAGAAACTACGCATTTCTGCTACCGTCTTCGGAACTGGCCAATTCTCTACTGCCTCAATCTTCTTCGGATCTACTGACACTCCTACTCCAGAAATAATGTGTCCCAGGAACGAAATATAATCCAACCAAAACTTACATGTATTAAGCTTCGCTTAAAGTTGATGCTCCCTCAAGGTCTGTAAAACTGTCCGAAGATGTTTCTCATGTTCTCCCTCACTACTGGAATAGACGAGGATGCCATCTATAAACACTACTACAAACTTATCCAAATAGGGTAGAAAGATACGATTCATCAAATTCATGAATACTGCTGGGGCATTAGTCATCCAAATAGCATCACCAGAAACTCATAATGTCCATGCCGTGATCTAAATGCTGTCTTGGGTATGTCTTGCTCCCGGACCCTTACTTGATAATATCCAGATCGAAGATCAATCTTAGAGAAGACGCAAGCTTTACTCAATTGATCAAACAAGTCATCAATCCTTGGTAACGGATACTTGTTCTTCACTGTTACTGCATTCAACTGCCGGTAATCAATGCACATTCGCGTCGATCCATCCTTCTTGGGTACTAAAATCACCGGTGCTGCCCAGGGCGATTCACTATCTCAGATAAACTGCTTCGCCTTCAGTTCTTCTTCATGCTGGTACAACTTATCCAACTCTGACTGCGACATCCTGTAAACTCTGTCGACTTTAGGCTCCGTCCCAGTATTCAACTCAATGCAAAACTCCATATCTCTCACTGGTGGTAAACCTGGAAGCTCATCTGGAAATATATCAACAAACTCTCTGACCACTCTTGGAATCTGCTCCTGCTCTGCCAATGCTTCTGCAAGGATGCCCTTGGGTTGATCCTCCAATGATCGAACAAAGACAAACTCCTCAATGCCAGGTACATTAAATACTACCCTGCCTCCCCGAAAATCTATCGTCTCATGACTGTCTCTCAACCAGTCCATGCCTAGGACAACGTCAAAGTTGCCCATAGGGAACTCAATCAAAGATGCAGGCAATAATCGCTCACTCACTACGACTGGACACGCTATTCACACTCCGCTAACTCCTACGAGCCCATTACCAGTGAGTATATTCATCCTCTCTAGCAATGCCTCGAATTAATCCAATACGTGTCGTAAATCATGTAGATATAAAAGAGTGGGTAGCCCCCGAATAAAACAATACTACTGCAGGAAAAGAGGTAACAAACATATTACCTGCAACCACGTCGCCTGAAGCTAGCGCATCCTCCAGTGATAAGGTGAAGGCCTGGCCCTGGCCTTGCTAGGGTCCCTCCTGCTGCCTTCCTCGACCATGCTGTCGCTGCGGCCTCTGCGGGCCTTCCTGGTTCTGTGCCTGGCGAAACATATGAGCCCGCGTTGGTAGATGCTGGGCTAGCGGCCTTACGGCCAATGCTGGTCCTCTGCTCGGTGCTGCCCCTGGAGCTGGCAATGTCAGAAATTGCTGAACTGGCCCTCCTGGCCTCTGCATCATAGGACAATTGGCAATCCTGTGGTCTGGACTGCCACACCTCATGTATAACCTTTTTGCTGAACGACACACATCCCTAGTGTGCCCTCCCTTACCACAGTAAGTACATCTAATGGGCGCCCCCTGGCGCTGCTGCTGGTTCCTCTGCTGCTGATGCCGAACTGGTGCTGTTATCTCAGATACTGTCGTCCTCCATGGTGCTCCTAACTCATGCATACGGATACCGGGTGCTGACGTCGATGTTCGCTGCACTGCTCTTCTGCCCCTACTTTGGGGATGAGACCTCTTCTGGCCCCCATATCTTATCACCAACCTTTGTTGGATGAGTTCATGCCTCTGGGCTGCCGTTAAAACGGCATCAAAAGTCTGATAGTCGTGCCCTTCTACTAGCTCTAGAATTTCCAAATGAAGTCCCTGCTGGAATCTCACAGCCATCTCTGGCTCTGTAGCTACCATCGTCGGTACAAACCGACCCAGTCTGCAGAATTTTGCTGCATATCCATCCACCGTCTTTCCAGCCTGCTTAAGACTGATAAACCTCTGCTGTAGCTCATATCACACTACCACGCCAAAGTACTTGGCCTTGAATCTGGTACTGAAGCTATCCTAGGGAACATGAAGCCTCATTCCAACCTTTTCTGATGCCTACCAATCGCGGGCGAGATCCTGGAGTAACAGTCTGACCTGGTCAACCTTCTCTTCTGCTGGAACCTTTGCTGCGGTCAATATGGCCTCAGTATCTTGAAGCCAAACATTCGCCGTGATGGCGTCCTCCGTGCCGTCAAAATATCTCGGGTTAAGTCGACAAAACCTCCCCGACGCTCCCGAATCATTCCTGACACTTCTCTCAAGGGCTAATTGTAATCCCTGATTTAGTAGCACATTCTGTTCCTGCTGTCGGGTCTGCTATTGCTGACGGGCTGCCACTTGACGCTGCTGAATGGCGAGGAATCCCCGGATGACCTCCAGAAGTGTTGCGGCATCAGGTACTGCCGTCGCTGTCGGCACCGCTGGGGGTACAGGAGTTTCTAGAACCTGCGGTTCTACTGGCTCTGATATCACTTCCACTCGGATCTGGTCAGGAGAATATATTCCTTCCGGTTGCTGTCCCGTCGAGCCATGCTCTACTGGATGTTCCTCCATGTTGGCCTCGCCAGCTACTGAAAAAGAAGCACCCCTATAGGGAAAGGTACATGATATTAAATAACGGGACGAAGAAGATTCGAGGATGCAATTCAGGTTATCAATCAAGGTGAGGAAAGAGAAATCGAGGCAAGAGATTCAAAGGGAACGAGTTTTGATTGAGACTCCTATAATAGTAACACCCTACAAGTCTGAAGATCAGACCTGCATGGGCCACCAATAAAACCTTGTCACGCCCCAGTACCGAAATACGGAGACGGACTAGGCCAGCTACTCCATATGAGGTATACAAACGTCATACGATGATCGTGGCTGTCAAAAGACAAGGGGGTGCATGCTACATTCAAGTCTCCTATGGTCACACAGAGCATCTATGTCTCAATCATTCAAGCAAGAAAACATCAATTAATGAACATATGAGATAAAGCAGTAAGGCGTCCCTAACGCTTCATCAAAATGGTCATGGGGATCTAGCTTTATATGTTAGCTAGCCCAGAGAGTCAAAGGTACATAATTGTATTCAGCTACAGTCTGATTTAATTACAAATTATGTAAAGACAAAATATCCAGATTAGCCGGCTAAACAGGTGACGGTGGCTAAATGCCAGAACATAAGTAAAGATACTAGAGTGGTGGAGAAGAAACCAACTCGAATCCCCCGCCATCCATGCTCCTAGTATGCACCATTGACGTCAGGGAAGAATGTCGGATCCTCAGGATCTGCTGCGTGATCTGGCCAAACAAAACTAGCGGGGTCAGCCCCGAATAGCGAGTACCACAAGGGAGCACAAAAGAGTGAGATAAAACCCAAGAATAAAATAATAATACTAGTAATAATAAAATGCTTCCGGTCGCAACCTCGATCCACAGTTTGTCCTAGCACGATAGACCAACCCAACAACCAAACAAGGACATGGGTTGGACCACGCACCATGACAGTCCATGTCCCTCGGCTACTAATGGAAGGCACAAGCACAGTCAAGTCATTTTTTCAGCGGCCATTCATTCCTGCGGTTTTCTATATTTGGCAGAGTTATTCCCGCGTTACTGATTAAAAGGAATCCTCAGATCGTGTCCACCCAGCAGTGCTAGCCAAACCATAAGACATATAACACATTGATTATGCACCGGTCCCCCAGAGGGCTACCGCACTAAACCATTTAACACATAGCTCGTAGAAGTCGGATATAGCCATCCGCTATAGGCGAATGAAACCATACCTGTGGCGGCCAACCCGATACGTCAGGACTGGATCTGGGGTGGCTAGTATGGCACGATCTTGGGATTCTTCCCACCCAATGCATCTACCAAGTTAGTTGCCTAGTTAATCCCTAGGTTATCCTCAGAGTTCACATGTCGTGGTCACATGTTCACTCCTCTAGATGTCGTTCATTGTACGAGTACCCCAAGAAGGGATCCGTACTGACTCATGGAGTCGTACGTATGTACCCCTTCTTGGTGTAATGTAACACACAACACATACCACGTCATTGCTACCGACCATTCGCTATGTAAATGCTGGACTCTTGGAGGTACTGGCAGGTATCACGTAGAAACACTTAGCACATAGGATAGCACCTCGGTGCTCACATAGATTGTACCTTAGAACACACATAGGGTTATCCAGCCATCGCATAGGTAGTCAGATTAGAAATGAGGACTAAGACACAAAGGAAACATGCGGCCGAGGCTCATGCGGCCAAAATGCATACGGCCAGGCTCATGCGACCAAACTGCATGCCGCCAGGCTCATACGGCCAAACTGCATACGGCCAGACTCCGTGCGGCCAGACTGCATGCGACCAGGCTCATGCGGCCAAACTGCATGCGGCCAGACTCTATGCGGCCAGATTGCATGCGGCCAGACTCCATGCGGCCGAGAAATAAAGTCCGCATGACTTCATGTGGCTGAGCTCATACGGCTGAGAAATGAAGTCCGCATGACTTCATGCGGCTGAGCTCATGCGGCTGAGAAATGAAGTCCGCATGACTTCATACGGCTGAGGGAAACAGGCTCATGCGGCAAAGGAGAACAGGTTTATGCGGCCAACAGGAAGTGGTTCATGCGGCTGAGGGAAACAGGTTTATGCGGCCGAGGGAAACAGGTTTATGCGGCCAGCGGGAAACAGACTCATGCGGCTGAGGCACTATTCATCGTCCCTTCCAGAATTAGCATAGACAAACATAGAAGATGTGTAAATATTATTTTAGCCATAACTTCCTCAAAACAAGTCAAAATCTAACTTTTCAAAGGTCAAAATTGTGTAGAATCAAATTTCCTACAACATAGGACCATTAGTTTTCGAAAATAACCAAGTTTGATAGATCAAAACCCTAAAAATCTATAAAACTCTAGTTTTAAAAACTTAGATCTACACAAAACTAGCCATTGAAATTAAAAACTTTAAGAACTAAACTTGTAGAGAATGAAGAGAAGAACAATATAGAAAAGTAATATCAAGAAAAAAAATCAAGAATGAAAAATGCACAAATCTCCACTTTTGAGCAAGTTGTACTTGCCTAAGGGTGGTGGTGGTTGAGGGAAATAAATGGAAGAGTGAATGAGGAGAGAGAGTGAGGAAGAGAATATAAATAGGGGTTGGGTTGGCTTAAGAAAACCCTAATATCTAAACTTGCTCTGACCATTTCCCTAATAACAAGCTTAAAAGCTATATGCAACCATTAATAAATAATAAACAGAATTATGCTTATGCTAAATACAGATACCATATACAGAATTCATGAAAGAATATGTATATCGGGATCGAGGAGTGACAGTAAGTCCTTAAAGGGTTGTTTATTGGAGTCAACCCTGCATAATCATGTTTGGACCTAGTAAGGGTTTTTAAAACTCATCATAACCAAATCACACCTGAACATTGTCACCATAGGGATGGGGTATCCAAGTACAACATCGTACAACCTCTTAGATATTATTTTAAGAGAATTTAATCTCAGGGTCAGTATTCCATAATATTTACCTAAGTCCAGCTTTTTCATACCCATTGAACTGGCTTCTTGGGATCTCTAGTCAGACTCGGCTGGGTTGTCACTGCTGATGATTTAGTTATGGGCTTAACTCCATTACCCTCGATGATTTTAGGATTAATTTTTTAGACAAACTTCATCAAAAGTAAATAGACTCTTCGTCAAGAGATCTGTAAAGTTCTTTTATAACTTTTATAGTCAAGAACTATATTTTTTCAATGTCTTGAAACGCAGCTGTAGGTACCTGTTCATCTTAGAATTCACAAGATCATGCTTTTAGCATAATTTTAAAACAAATATCAGGTACAAAAATATGTAGATCATATAAAGTATAAAATGTCTAAGCCATACAGCTTCAGTACAAGATGTGACTGAAGATAACATTTCAGAGTATATAATACTCTTAGCTATGATAGATTTATTACATAAACCTTAAGAGATTACAACTCTGCATAGAGTAAAAATATATATCCATAAATGGATTAGATGTCATATAAGTCAGTTTTTCAGTTTGTATTTTAATGACCTTCTATGACATAAGCGTATCTAATACGATACAATTTATAGTCTAGAATATTATTAAAACTATTTTTTCTAATATAGAACAGAATAACTGGTTTGATTGATTTAGTTACTTCCTAAATCAAATTTGGTGACATCATAATTATTTAACAAGTATGTGGCATTACTAATTGCTGATATAAACCTTAGGATTGTGAGCCAAAACTTAAGTGACTCTATCACCCCCTTAAAGTAAGATACAGTAACTTTCAACCTTGGCTATAAAGATTTATCGCTACAAGCCATTACAAAAAATGATAGTCTAGAGTACTAGAATAATAGTTTAAGTAATTTGTGCTAATTGACCTTATCAAATCATTAGTTTATCAAGTTTTAATCAACTTGGGTTAGCTGTAGGGGTGGTTCCCAACTTGTGGAGGTCCACATGGGGACGATTAAATACCGTGTCGCTTAGAGTTATTTATTCCGGTTGACAGAAGGACCCTTTCAGCTTGTACCCAAAAAAATCTTAACTTTTTACCACTTTAAATTTATAGGATTTGCAATATCATTAAACTATTTTTTTTGACTAAATTGTTTGGACGTGTCAAAGAAAATTATAATGTCACAGTTTATATGCAAACCAATGCTTGCATAACATAATTTAAATATTGTGAATGAACAATATTGTGATTTCTTTCTGACTGAAGATTCTAACATTATGACAATATGGTCAGTTAAGGTTCATGCAAATTGACCTAGAAAAAAAATATCATATAACATCACTTATATACAATAATGTACAATACCATAATCATTTCCAAATGATCATGACTTATTAATAACAATACAAAAGATATGTTATTTTTATACATTATTTAGAGAGTTTCATTATTCTCGCTAAACATCCACTAATATCATAAAGATATAGGAAAGAATTTTGTTTTACGTACCTTCCCCCTCAGCATGTTTGAGCCTTTCATAACAAGTCACAATCTCTAACGCTTCTGGCTTAAAGAGATAACATTACAAAGATAATGTTAAGAATAAGTGAGTACAAAAATAAATTTGTATTACCGTCACCATTAACATTTTGTTCCTTTTAAAATTATCTCTATTGATTCTGCTTTCAAGAAAACATATGTTATTAGTGAAGATCTTAAAAGAATATATCAATGAGTTTCCACATCAATAGTCATATGTGAAAATCTTCAAAGTATTTTTCAATCTTACAGAAGATTTTACTAGCAAGTGATGGCACATTGGCAAAAACTAGCCATGTTCTACTAGTTTTCCTAATGAACCAAATTGTTCCAGTTTGCCTAACCCTATACAAAACAATCATATAAATATTTATAAAAACATATGCATCTATGATGATTATAATTCATTGAGAATGAAGAAATAAATGCTTACTGCACTATAAAACCCATAATTTTTGGATTATTAATAAATGGATTTTAAAACAATTTTTTGGCTATTAATGGTAGATTGTGTGTATTATTACTACTATTATTATTATTATTTTATTACTATTATATTATATTAGTCGATTAATTGGAAAAATATTTATTAATTTTAATTGTTTTATTGATTGTAATTAAAGCCTTTTAATTAGTCCACATCCAAAGCCCACGGTTTAGCCCAACTCCCGACCTGAACCGTTAGCCAACCCTAAACTCGTTGGACTCAACCCATTCAACCCACGTTCACCGTTCTCCCGGCTACCCTGCGTGGACACCCCGACTTCCGGATCTGCAACCTTACGTGCAGAATAAAAAAACACTCAGAAACTCCTCTCCTCTTCACAGAAACATCAGAACCTCCTTTCCCTTCTAAAAACCTTCACAAAATCTCTTCTACCTCCACCTTCAACCCTCCTCTCCCAGATCGGAGCACACACCGACGATCCCCGCAACGCCCCGGACAATCCAACATCACTCTTGGGGTATTTTTAAGATGCGCCGCCGTCCGCCGACCGTCTTCCGGCCACACCCGACCGCTCGTGCAGCCGTCCCCGCGTGCCAGTCAGCGCCGCCCTACCTCCTGCCAGCGTCCGCAACCGGCCGCCGGATGTAAGCGCCTCCTCCGTGCACGCAACAGCACGCATCCATGCACGCGCCAGCGCCCGTACTCCCGTACGCCCACGTCGGCCCGCGTCCCGTGCGCGACAGCCCCCGCGTGCCCTTGTGCGCGGCAGCCGTGCGCGCCCGTGCGCGCACTCCCTCACGTCCCGCGTGCCCTCCGTGCCGCCCCGCGTGCCCCATAGAGAACCATTGGAAAATATTTTTTGTTTATGTAATTCTTATATAGAAACTCTAGCAACTAGGATAAATTTCCTAGAAATACAATGACATGTATGATAGAAGCTCAATTTTAGAAATCTCGATTGAATATGGTCTAAGAACATATTGCATAAATGTTTCTTCCAAGGGAGTTCGTAAGTTATTGAAAATTGATTATGGTCAAGGGACGGAACTATCTTGTGACCAAAGGGGGCCAACACACCACCCCCCTCTCGGAATTTGATATTTTTTTAATTTTTGGATTACCTAAAACTTGATAAGATGCCTAAAAAAATACTCAATAAAACATCGTTAATCTAGGATGAGGATGTGGTCGTGTGGGCAAAGTGTCACGACCCGCATCCTAGAGTAAGGGAACGAGAAGTGGGAAAGTCCAGCCTACGCCATAGTGTCGGCGGTAGAACGCTGTCCTAGGCCACATATATCTAACGGTTATAAGGTACCTGTATAGTAAATACACTCCGAATGGAGGTGACATAACAGAACAGTCTCAATCACATCTAAGGCAGATACAGAATAGTAAAGGTAGATAGATAGATCAAAACCACAATGTCATACAAATAAGAGAGATAATCTAAGTGTCTAAGATAACAACTCAAGAAACATCCAGCTCAATACAAGTCTCAAAATATATACAACATCTCAGAACAACAACTGAAAGTTGAATAAACAATGCTGAAAAAAGATAAAGCCTCGCTATCTAGCCTAGACTATAGGAGTAGCATCCTGTACTACAGCTGGGTCCTCCAGAGGAACCAGGTCGCAGGTGTCGTCTAAGCCTGCTCCGTAATAGGTATGACAGAACTCCTCAGTGTCGTCTGTAAAATTTTCAACAGGTCCAGTCAGGACGGGAGCGAGCACAGTACATCTCACGCAGTTCATAATATGACAGGATATATAAATATGCCATAGAGTAAGATACATGAAACGCTGAAAAAAGAATATATGAAATAAAGGAGATAACTGTAAGGAAATATCTACTATAAATAGAGAACTAGCAGTGACTAGTGAGTCAGAGTAAAAATATAGACATGTGAATGGCATAGGAAGATTCATGACTACATCTAAGAGTGATTCATGACTACAGCTACTTGGATATTATTCACATGCCTATTTCTACTCCCCCATCCCCAATCAATACACAAGGATCTGTTTAAGTTATGTTAAGATTCGTGAAACTTCACATGGCTCATAAAATGAGTGATACGTGAAGGTGATTCATGATGGCTCTGTGAACATGAGAGTACATGTGTCACAAGCGATTCGTGAATCAGTGAAGGCATAAAGATACGTGATGATTCGTGAAACGCACAAAATATACAGTATCCGATGCTCTCGAGGGGGATAACATCTCATAAAAAGATCCATATAGTATCAATCCGTGATACCAATGTGTTAGCATCAAGTAAAGTAATCTAGAGCAAGAATATAAATCCTAGCAAGTATAAAACGGTCAGAGAATGTACTCATCTGATATCCTGAACGTCCGAAAGAAAAATACTGCCTGAGGAGTGGTGTCTGGCTCCTAATCAGAACAGTACAAGTCACAACATGTCCAGCTAATAAAGTAAGATACTATGATTCAGTCAACATGATATTAGGTCAATCCTAGACCAAAGTCAACCCTGGTAAACTTCAGTCAACTATAAGTCAAAGTTAGGTCAACTAGGTCAACCTAGACTCAATGAAGTCTCACTAGGCCTAACCAGTCTACCCTAGCTAGAACACACCATACACTAGTCTATAGGACTCTACACATGTGTATATTTCATATACACAAGACCACCCAAGAGTACCCTAGGCTATGTCATCTAGGTTATAGGCCATAGGCCCTATCCCATAGGCAAATAGCCATACACTAGTCTATATATCTAGGTGCACATACCTACAAGACTATACCTCTATTGATTAACAATCACATATAGGCCATGAGCTAAACACAAAGCCATATCACATATAGGCCAAGACACCATATACCATATTAGGCTATATACATACACTCACATTACATAGGCAATGCAATATTGATTTCAATTTACCTATCACATTCACATATTCACTAGGTTAGATATTATATATATATATATATATATATATATATATATATATATATATATATATATATATATATATATATATATATATATACATAAACATAGAGGGAAATATGTATTTCAAGACAATGTGTGTGTGTACATATATTCCTGTGTGTGACAGGACCATAGTGTTATGTGTTTAAGTGTCATAGAGTGTCTATAGGTGACAGTGTAGGCTAGTGTTAAGGTGACAGGAAAGTGAAACAGTATACAGAAAAGTGTCTCAGGTTGGTGAATTGTCCAGTGTCTCAGGTTGGAAACCAATTCTCAGGTTTAAACCCAGGTTTAGTTAATTGGAAACATACAATATTCTAGGTTCAGTGAATGACAGTGTCCTGTGTGTTAGTGTAGATGTGTGTTAGGATTACTTAGGAATAGGTAATGTGACATCCACTCTCAGGAACCCATTTTCAGTGTGTGTGTAGTGTCCTATGTACAGGAAGCAAAGGGGTTAATCCAGGCTCAGTTTATAGGTTCAACAGTTTAGCATGTAAACTCAGGTTTAGTTCCCAGGTACTCCTGTACCCAACAGCCTATATGGCTTTAGGAACCCAATCTCAGGTTCCTGTGTGTTCTCAGGATTTAGAAATTAACAGTGAATCATAGTGTCTCAGTGGTGTGTGTGTGTAACAAGATATAAATTAGTGTGTGTACATGAATGTTCTGTGTACAGCAGTGCATTAGTGTGACAGAATGAAAATAGTGTGGGTTTAATTTGAATGTGACAGGAAACATAACTCGGGTTCAGATTTACCTACTCATGTTAATCATTGATTTCAAGTTAACCCCAATCCAATGCAACATTCCTATAATAAAAAAATAAATCCCAGACATATACATATATCTACAGCATCTAATATCTTTAAATCAGTTTAAAAATGCAAAATAAAACTGAAGAATAGTTCAAATAATTGCGTATCAGTGAACATTCAATTCCTTCTGAAATTCGAATCCTCCTTCATCAATTTCAACACAAAAATGGATCCCCACAAACCTAATATATTATTTAATGTACAGCAATTAAACCATAACTAAAACACATGATATTTAATTATTAAAAAGTAAATTGAAATGAAGAACAGTGAATTATTGTTCACTGATACATTACAGTATCAATAATTAGGAATATTTCCTATTTCGAATAGATTAGCAATTAATATATTGGGTTAAAGGTTGATAATCAATAGCTGATATGTGTACGTGATATACATTTATTGTTGTGTCCAAAATATGACACGAACGTGTCCTAAAACACCCACAAAACTCAATACACACAGAACTGGTTCAGTGCACAGCGTGCCTGTGTCCAGTGCGGGTCGAATCCCTCACCCGACACGGACTCAAATGACACGTGGTCTTGGGGGTGTCATGTCAGACGTTTCCCCAAGGCCTGTGTTAAAGGACACGCGTCCTCGTGTCCAAAATAAGTCGCACGACCCTGCCGGTAGCAGGACAGCGCTGTCCAGTGCGCGCAGCCGTGTCCACGAGTCCAGTACGACTCCAAAACGACACGAAACTAGCTCAGTCATGTAGAAACCCATAAGCGACACGAAAACCTATTTTTCTATTCAAACACAATCCTAAAACAGGATCGAAATGCCCACTGTGGCATTTCGTCAAACACCTAGGAACCTACACTGATACGTGTTCGATACGGACACGTAAAGGACACGAAAAGACACGAATCCTATTCCTACAGTTAGAGGACACCTAGGGCTATGCATCTATGCCAAGAAATTAAAAATCTATGGAGGGAATAGGAAGTTACCTATAGGTGCTCTTCTCTCAAGAAAACTTCAAAAATGGGGATCTCCTCTAGCTAGCCCAAAGCTCCAAAGTAGACCCAAATCTGTTATTAGCCTCCACCAACAGTAGGGAAATAGAAATTAGGTCACCATGGAAGAAGTTTGAATGAAAAAGGATCAATATTGATTAAAATAGGAAAGGGTTTAAATGAAGAACAAACCTTGCTCTTGCAAAATGAAGGAATGAACAAAAAGAGGCAACTATTTTGAGAGGGATTAAATAGGGATGGGGGAATACCTAGGCTGGCCATAGAAGTCTAGGGTTAGGATTTTAGGATAGATCAAGGGCTCTCCTCCCATCTAGTTTAATCAATGGTCTAAAATCTAGGTTTCACACTTGTCTTAATTGCAACCTAGTTAGCTCTAACTATTCATGACTTAACCAAAACTAATCATAACTAACTAATACTAACCATGACTCACTAAGACTAGCTATGACTAATCTAGGTTAGGTCCAATCTAGGTTATAGCTAATCACAACACAAGGCAATTAATTAAATAATATTAAAATCACACCATTCAAAATAATATATATTGAATTCCAAATAATTATAATAAATCACAATAATCCCAAATAAATTCAGAAATGACCAAAATACCCTCTAGGCTAAATGCACTAAATTGAATCTCTACTCACATGGTTAGACTCTAGGTCAAACAGTCTCTAAGATCACACTAGCAACACCAAAATCATAGGTCATGACTTAAAAATAGTTTTTAAATGATAAAAATCACCAAAAATTATATTATAATTTAAATACCATTATTAAATAATTAAAAATATAAAAGTTCAAAATTACCCTCATTTTAGAAAACTGGGTGTTACACTAAGCCATTGCTTCAGGCTCATTCAACTTTTCATGGACCTCATCCAATTTGGCCATTGACTCATAAAAAAAAAATTCAAACTTTGATGTGGCCTGAGTTTGGTGTGAAGTTAGTTAGGTCAACTTCCATAAGGGTTTCTATCACCATGTTTCTATGGTAGAATCACTTTCAACAAAAAAATTCTTTCGATGGTTTCTATCTAATTTTTATCCTACGTGATGCTGATAATGATTTTTTTATGAGAGTTCTACATCTAGAAACTCTTATAGAAATTATGCATTGGCCCAGTTTCACACTAAGTCATAAAATTCTCCATTTATTATTCTTCTATCTTAATATTAATCACTGCCACGTAAGATAAAATTTGAGAATATATTTTCTGGGTACAGTTTCTACGAGGAAACTCTACCTACTAATTACTATGATAAAAATATCTTTATTATTCAATGCCAAGTAGTATAGAAACTCAATTTTGAAAATCTCCTTTGGAGTTCGCCTTAATTATTTTCAATATAATTTCTTCTTTCTACTTTTTTAATTATTTATGTAGTTCACTATAAATATTTATTTTTCACCTTTTGAAAAATAAACTCTTATGACGTTATAAAAAAAAAAAAGTGCTAGTTAGAAAACCAGTTTCAGGAAATAGGTATCTCAACCTAATTTCTTCTCTCGAACATTATCTAGGTGATCACCTATGATCTCGTTGTAAAGGTACTATATAATCCAAGTGGGCTTGGGTGTGCTTCAAACCAATCAACTAAATAATAAAATAGCACATGGAGTGAGAAGGAGAGTGGAAGCTTGACTAGTATATGGACCACTAGTCCATGGTCCACTATTTCTTTGAGGTCTCTACAAAATTTTGGAGAGAGAGAGAGAGAGAGAGAGAGAGAGAGAGAGAGAGAGAGGTTGTGGGGACTTGGGGGGTGATGGGAGCCAAATATGCCTCCCACCAGTCGTGTTCTCTACAAGATAAAAGACTATTCAAACTTTGCTTCCTCGCAACAACAGGAACTCCTTAGGCTCACTGTCTCATTCTTCCAACGGCTATAAATACCACTCCCCATCCTTCCATCAACCACCACAAGTATCAAACATACATAAGTGGCAAGAGAGAATGGAGTCTTTCCCTGTCATCAGCATGGCGAAGCTCGACGGAGAGGAGAGGGGAGCGACCATGCAAGCCCTCGACGACGCTTGCGAGAACTGGGGCTTCTTTGAGGTGCGCTACGTAGCTATAGCTACGACACTTTCTTGGCAGATGAATAATTTGGTCTAATGGAGGCTAAATTCGTGCGCTTGTGATTGCATTTATGTTTGTAGCTTCTTGATCATGGCATATCGCCGGAGCTGATGGACAAGGTGGAGAGGCTCACCAAGGGGCACTACAAGAAGAGCATGGAGCAGAGGTTCGAGGAGTTTGCGAGCCAGGCTCTCAGCAAGGGCGAGGAGCTGGACGCCGGCAACATGGACTGGGAGAGCACCTTCTACTTGCGCCATCTCCCCGTGTCCAACATCTCAGAGGTCCCCGATCTCCACGAGGACTACAGGTGACTTATATAACTGAGTTGTTATAAATTAAATTAACAACCTTGCTATTTGGTCCGCTCGTGTGCACGGTCGGTACACGTGAGCAGAATGGTAGAGGGAACGGCGGAGCACACATCCACGCGTGATAAACAACTTTTTTGTTAAATTAATTGTCAAATGGACGCAGCTACGTATACCGTGTTTTTGGCCTACAGTCTACGTGGCAGTCTCTCATTGGCAGCGTACAAATAGTGGTTTCCATGCGAATAAAATGGGACGAATGAGATTCGGCCACGTTTTCCATTGTCAAATACTTCCCTCTACCCAAGAAAAGTGCGGTTTGGTTGTTCGACCAAAAATGCTTTGCTTAGGCACAAGCTCGACTGTTTACTAATTGATTTATATAAAAATCATAGTTTGATCAAATGATAATTAATATTGAAATTGTACAAATTTAATACAGGAAGGTGATGAAGGAGTTCGCGACAGAGCTCGAGAAGCTTGCGGAGAGGCTCCTGGACTTGCTATGCGAGAATCTCGGGATAGAGAAGGGGTACCTGAAGGGCGCATTCCGTGGGTCGAAGGGGCCGACCTTCGGCACCAAGGTCAGCAACTACCCCCCTTGCCCCCGCCCGGAGCTGTTCAAGGGCCTGAGGGCCCACACCGACGCCGGCGGCATAATCCTCCTCTTCCAGGACGACCGCGTGAGCGGCCTCCAGCTCCTCAAGGACGGACAGTGGGTCGACGTGCCCCCGATGCGCCACTCTATCGTCGTCAACATCGGAGACCAACTTGAGGTAAGTTAATCGTGGTGTTCGATACGTGTCCAACATAATGATACTATGCAAGGGCAGAAACAAAAAAAAAAAAAAAAATTGATGGGCTGGAGTCCACCTTAGAGCATCTCCAACCCTATTGTGAGTTTGAAAAAAATGGTTGCCACATAGGAATGACAACCATTTTTTCCAAAAATACTTCTCCAATGCATATGTGAAATAAAGTGTGGAGTTGACATGGCAATGACATGGCAAAGACAATGTGAAGTTGGTTGTCTAGATCTAGACAATGCACTTCACAATGTCTTTATGTCCACATCATCATTTGTGAATAAAAATATTTATAAAAAGAAGTAGAAGAGTAAAAGTTGTCTTGGAAGTTGTAAAAAATTACTTTATATTGCCTTCTCAATACTTTTGCATTGGAGATGACTTTTTAAACTCATTGTCATTTGTGAATATAATTTTGCCACATATACAAGACATTGTCTTGTGCCTCATGCCACATAGGATTCACAACACAAAACAAGACAATAGGGTTGGAGATGCTCTTATGAGTAAAACTTTGATACATAAGATTGTATTAAAAGTTTTGATACATTTTCTGATGTCCACTTGTCATTTAGATGTTGTATCAAAACTTTAATACATTCTTCTGTATCAAAGTTTTACTCAGAACTAAGATGGGCTCCAGCCCACCAACTCGAATTTCTGATTTTGCCCTTGTGTGCTATCATCATGTTGGACACACACACATATATATATACACGATTTACGAATGAGAGAGAAGGGTCCACTTGTCATACAGAGGCTGTATACAGCCTTCTGTATTAAAAATTCTCACTCTTAGTTCTTAACGTAGATTGTTGAGACATGACATCGATTTTGGAATGTCACTACATATGTGCAGGTTATAACAAACGGGAAGTACAAGAGCGTACTGCACCGCGTGGTGGCGCAGGCCGACGGCAACCGGATGTCGATCGCCTCGTTCTACAACCCGGGCAGCGACGCGGTGATCTACCCGGCCGCTGCTCTCCTGGAAGCGGAGAAGGAGGGCGAGGTCTATCCGAGGTTCGTGTTCGAAGACTACATGAAGCTCTATGCTGGTCAGAAGTTCCAGGCCAAGGAGCCGAGGTTCGAGGCCATGAAGTCTACTATGGAGACGGTCAGCGCCCACGCTGTCCCGACTGCATAAGAAACGTGTACTAGAGTAGAGACGGAGCATGGAGGAGGAGTGTGGAGTGTGTATAGAGTTTTATGTGCCATAATGGGATGTTGTTTCTTCCTGTGATTGGTATTGGCTCCAGTGAGCAGTTTGTCCTAGTAATGAAGTTTTATAATCAAACAGTTAATTGTTGGATCGAGTAAGAGCAATTATCAATATTAATGTTGAATACAATTTATAGATTCTAAATTCAGAATGTAACAGCTTGATTTGTAGGGATATATATAGTGTGGTTGAATTAGAATCTCATGGTGGGAGCTCAGAATTTTTATACTCAGAATATAGAAACTTATTTTGTAGAATAGTAAAGCTCAATTTGGAGCTCCAATTTAGAGATTTTAGATTTTAGATTATTTTTTTGGAAAAAGAAAGAAAGATGGCCCATAAGTTTACATCCATTCATTTTATTTGGGTCTCAAAGTTTATTTTCTTTACTGTTCTCATACAAAATCAACCCGTTGTATATTTATTTTTATTATAAAATTGGACCTCAAGCTGCATTCTTGAGCTTCATCTACTAATAATGCTCTAAGAGTGTGAGGATGTGATTTTGCCACTATTTTTCTCACGCCGGCTCCAGAATTCTCAGGACCTAGAAAGAGGTTAGAAAGTGAGATATCATGAAACGAAAATAGAAAATATATGATTTTTTAAAACGAATTGCATAAAAATAAAATTGGGATTTTTTGACTTTCATCCCACTTATTAATATGCATTTGTACTTACATCTCACTTTTTAATTTTTTTAGACTTACATCCCACTTTTTGACACTAAAAGTATTTATTTTGTCACAAAAAGTATTCGTTTGTCACGAAAAATATTTTTCGTGACAAAAATGGGATGTAAGTCAAATAAAATTAAAAAGTGGGATGTAAGTACAAATTCATATTAATAATTGGGATGAAAGTAAAAAAATTCCAATAAAATTTGAAATAAGTTTTATCAATCAATTTAACAAATAAAATTTTCTCAAAAAGCAATGATGATAAAAATTTAACAAGTAGTAACATTATTGTCGTTTTTTTTCTAATAGTCAAATAAAATAAATAACAACAAGGTCATGGGGACAAAATGACAAAATAACCACTAGAATAATAAAAATATATTTGATAAAATAACAAGTGAAATTTTTTTGAGATGTCCGACGATACGCACGGGACTTAATGTACGTTATAATGCATGCCTGTTGGGCACATTGCTCCCAACTCCCACCAAATAAATGGAAAAAATAATACGCCCCCGTGTCTCGATCCACTGATCTTCCGCCACCCAGCTGTATAAATATGAAATTTCAGGTGCATCTAAAGGTCAGAACCCCTATGCGTCCCAAAACGTCATGCGTCCCAACACATCATACACCAAAGAATTCAAAGACAGAATGTTGGCACATCATTTCAGAAGACAACAAGTAGGAGAGGCACATGAAGATTGATTTTTTATTCCATATAAAAAGTCTATTACATGTCCAAATACAACAGAAGTCTACTACAAAGAAAGCCTAAACTACAGCTAGGCGCATCACTTCGCAGGCGCATCACCCTGACGTCTCAGTGTAGGTGCATCACTCTTCCTTGTCAAAGCGAATCACTTTCTCGAGTGCTTCGGCCAATGAAGCATTTATTAAGCAGAAAGCGGTTTGGCAATCAATCCAAATCTGGTGGCTCTTCCAGCATAACATAAGTCGGGGTACGTCGACCCCGATCTTTGGATGCAATAGGCACCCAACGCCATCTCGTAGAAAAATACTACCGACAAGGGATTCGAACATAAGCTGTTGTGTCCATAGCAAACTCGATGCATCTCAGTCTGTTGGGAAAGAAACGCGGAAACCTTTCCCCAAACCGGAGAGTACCTGCGAGAGGACCGAGCAATACAACGCACGAACCCAAAAATAGCCACACAAAAACAATCACGCAGACACAGAGAATTTTTGACGTGGAAACCCTTGCGGGAAAAACCACGGGACGATCGGAGTCCAACCCTGAGAAGCCTCCACTAATGGAATAGAAGAATTACACCCTCTACAAACTCCTCCCGATCCAAATCGGATCCCCACAACACTCAGAGATAAGAACAATGATTACAAGGCTACGAAGAGCGAGAACGACGAGTAGAGATTACCCGAAACACGATCTCCTTCGAAAACGACCTTCAATCCTCCGTCTTCTTCTCCGAAGTTGCAATGGCACTCTTGCCTCCTTCTCTCTCCAAAAGTTGTGTTACGTTGCGATCATACGATAATGAATTAGGGTTGAGAAAACTCAATATATCTCCCTAATCCCGCAACCAACCTGGACCGTTGGATTAGATCCAATGATGAAAACTCATCCTGAAAATCGCTTCAGCCCCCGACGACACAGAGTTCGGCCAGAACTCTGTGTGGGGCAACCAGCACCTACTGGCCAAACCCTGGAACGGTCAGACCGAGTTCGGCCCGAACTCGCCATGGGACCGAGTTCGGCCCGAACTCGGATCTCCTGCTTCCAGCAGCTCCAGCAGCAACAGCAGCAACTCCGTCGCCTACTTCCCGAGCTTCTCCGACATCGGACGGCGCTCGTCGCACTCCGGGGTCTTCTCCACATAGGTTGGGAACCCCTCCCACTCCAACACAGTCTTCTGAAGGAGTTCATTGTCAAAGGTTCTTCGAATGAAGAGATCTGCAACCCACAGTGCACCTTCTCGCCAAGGAGGAGGACCGATCGAGTTTATCTCCATTTGAGAAGAAAAGTAAAATGAGAAGCAAAATTCTTTTCACGAAACTATTTATAGGCCAGGGCAAATAAAATCCATGCGCCAAGTGGCAACTTTTTCGAAGTTAGTGCAATGAACTCGCATTAATGGTGATGAATCTGGCCCTTCGAATTCAGCCGAGTCAATGAAGCATTAATGTCTCAGAAAATTCAACAAAGACTGACCAATGAGGATGCGCCATGTAGCAGGTGCGCTCGTTAACACCATGCGCTCCGTAACAATGCGCCCTATGGAGCACAGACAAATGCGCCCAATAGAGCACAGTCAGATGCGCCTAGTGATGCACAAAGATGCGCCCACGTAAAGTTCGCTACCCATCAAAGCATTTAATATTGGAGTGACTGAAACGACAACAACACAAGTCTCCAAGTCAAAAATTGCAGAAGACGAAGAGACGCGATCATCACTCTTTTGTCAGTTAAGGCTATGCTCCGCAACGTGGCCGACTGATCACCCGCATGCGCCTTCGCAACCATGCGCCCAAGAACCCGCATCTGCCTCATCAGCCATGTGCCCAAAGCTCTGTATGCACCTCGAAATCCATGCACCCAGACATGTTTTTGACCCCTAAAAGTCAGGGACCAAGTCTTCTCATGCGCTAGATCCTAGGCGCATCCTGACGGATTACTCTATATCAAATCTTAGATCTTTGAGCCATAGACACATGCCACGTATCATTTCACTCAGTTCTGCCTACGAATGGGTGATAACCTTCCAAGATCTTAGCAACAACTGAATCTCCGCAACTGCCACGTGTTAGCTCCATCGCAGCCCAACAATAAAGTTCAAACAAATTCAGCTCTGACTTCAGGGCGCATCATCCATGCGCCCAACAGAATCAGCCATGTGGCATCCCTATGTACAAGCTCTCCAGGTGCATATCGCATATGCGCGTATAAGCAGATCATTCTCCTGCCTATAATTAGAAGGATCATTCCTTCATTCAGAACACACGGACGGTACTCTCGAAGCCCCCACTTCTTGAACACCTCAACCACACTAGCATACAAAGCATTTGCATGAGTCCTAATCCTCTTCAAGTCACTGTCGGTTACAGAGCAACCCATACTTTCAGAGAATCCGAGATCGTCATCAGATCGTTAACGGATTCAAAGAATTATCACTCGCTCCATCGACACAGTTCCCAGACAAAAAAAGTGTAATCCTAGGATTACATCAAAATCCTACATTGTACTCTGTTCTGTTTGTAATTAAATACAAAGTTTACATCAAAACAAACTCCCTGTTTTAATGGCGAACAAGTTGGCAACTCTGCTGGGGACTACTTTCTTCTCCAACGAGAAGCTTGTGTCACAATCTGAAGACAACAAGTTCGACTCACCCCACAAGATGGTAGTGGTATGCCTCAATCAATAGGCATATGAGGAGTTCATCTCTGAAGGCAGTACGAGTCCTTCGAAGTGGCTACCAAAGCCGAAGAAGATCCGCCAAGTCTGAGTGGGCAAAGGTGATGCGCCGAGCGCCACCACTGAAGGAGATGCGCTATCGCAGACCTCTCTTCCCGCTGGCGTTCTCAGCAGACAAGACTTCGCCACTGGTGCATTGCATCTTTCCAGTTGAAAAAGATGCGCCGACGGAACAAGGACGCAGCCAACCTCCCGCGCATGAGCTCTGATACACAAGAGAAGACATCTGTCTTTGACAGAATCACTCGCTGTGGTGGCGAGGATAAGTTAGATTCTGAGTACTTTGCGCCTTCATGGACTAGTACAAAGAAGTCCAAGACAGCACGGGCCATGCGCCTTAAACGTGCTATGCCGATAGTAAACCAGAAATGTGCGCTAAAAGTTATGGGCACAGCTGATGGTAAGTTGTACAGAGTTGACGCGGGTGCTTTGGCCCCAGCAACAAGTCGACTCTCAAAGTCCCCTTCCCACTTGGGCGCGTCTTCTTCGCATGGAACCAAATTGGGTAGGGAAAATCTTGTGGCCTTGGACCCATGCGCCCACGTGGGCTATGCGCATAAAGTGGGTTCAAGTCATAATACATGTTGCTCTCCCACCAACGATCTAGGCACATCTTTTACGTATGAACTGGATCAAGGGGCGCAACATTCACATAATCACCCCGGCGCATGGCCTTGCCATGTGCCTAAACAGGGTGTGAATGTGAAACTCTCCCCTCCTGATCTATGTAATGTGATCACTCACAGACATTGATCGGAAGAGATGACCTCTACGCACGATATGCCTCTCGTGGGGTATACTTGTGCAATGGTCACCATCAATTGCTGCTGTTGCAAAATAACGACCGCACCACCAAGGCGATCTGTATCCCAGCGGCTGTAACCAGCTGCACCTATCCAACATCATCACAAAAAGAGGGTGCCAATAGAAGACGAGATAGAACCCTTGGTCGCTTAGTGCTGTCACGACCCGGTCCCCAAATACTTGGGTCGAATCGGATCATGCCCAGCCTGCACCGTTGATGAGACGGCGGCAGTAAGCTGTAATTCATATGCAGGTCAACCAACAACATTTAAACTAAAAATTTACCACAACATTTATTCGATAATAAACTTGTCCAGTACAAAAGTTTAAAAGATCCAAAAAAACTGAAATAAGACTAGCTAACACCAACAGCATCTAAGGAGACGCCGATCCATCGTCGTCAGGTAGTACCGCCGGGTACCGAACAGGATTGTTGAACATTAGCTCTGTGCCACCAGATACACTAGAAAGATCAACCTCAGAGTAACCTAAAAATGTTGGTCTCCAGTCAGGAGTGAGCAAAGTACAGTTCATGCAAATTTTAACAATTAAAATGACAATTTATAACATGCATTTTTAAACAGTTTGAAAATGAACAATTTTGAAATAGTACAGTACAGTGATATGAATAGGTAAAGAATATGACCGGTTTGGGTACATTTGTATCCTAGCGATACGGTATGGCTTATCCCCGTGTGAGAGAGGGGTAAGCTAACACATTCATTATCCTAAGTTTGGATTTGGTCATATCCAGTACACTATTCCCCCAGTCCCCAACAGTACAATCATTTCTCCCGTAGGAGTTCGTGTATAATTGTGGTTCAAACTTGCAATGAAACAATTGTGAAAATAATTGTAAAATCTACATAAAATGTACTTGCCTTAAACTTCCGATTGAACAAGGTTGGTACTTCGGTATTCGAAAGGTCACGCTCTTCCTCGAAATCCTACATTTCGGGAACTTGTTTCAGAAGCAAGCTCAAACTGTCTAGTTACAATTCTCTATTTGTCTTTCCTAGTTAATTTTAGTCTTGCATTAACCAATACCAACATCACAATCAAAGCACGTTTTTCTAGTGTGTTATATTTTAAAGAAAATTCCAATTTCTATTCTATTTCGGAAAACTCGTAATTTACCAATTTATTGGAAAAAGATTGGTATTTCTTTTATGACTATATATATAAAAATATATTTTCTTAAATGAGAAAATCGTGAATTTTCTAATAAATATAAATATTTAAAATTAATCCTACGCGTTCATACAACCCAATAAAATAAAATTACTTCCTACTAATTACAGGCCTGGGCTTATGCCCTTACAAATTTAATTACAAATTGAAATAAGAAGAAACTTGTTAGTCTTGAAAATTACCTATAATTAAATAATAAAACTAACAATTGCCAATTTAAATTATATAAAATATATGAGTCTCAGACTCTGGTCCAGTCATCATGTTCAGCTACTCTGCCTCAACGTCCGGTCGTACCGGTGCGTTTGCATTTCGCTGGGGCCCACTGACCAATGTGGTCGTCGCCCAAAAATATTAATAAAATAATATTTTACCGAAAATTTATTTTGAAAATCATTTAATAATTTTCCCGAAAATTTCGGCAGCACTCCCTCTATTTTTGGTCAACCCAAAAACTGGGAAATGCGCCGGTTTTACCTGCAAAAATATCTCAACCCAAATATACATATAATTCCACAGAAAAATCCGTTTTCCAAATATTTCCCGAAAGTTTCCTCGGAAAACCCGAGATTAAATGGAAATTCCGAAAACTATCGGAAACCCGAAAAATTCTCGGAATCCACAGCACATCCACAGAACTCAAAATTGGAGAAGCAAAACTAATGCTCAACACTAAAATATTCCCGAAGAAACTTCGGAAATTCCGAAACTATATCGGAACGGACGCGTAAACGTAAACCCAATTTCCCGAAGGAATTTGGTTGGACCATATCATCATAGACTAAAGGAAATTCTCGGAATTAGAGGTTACCCAAAAACCGACGACGGAATCCGAAGAGTAGCTTCGGATTCGGAACAGAAACAGAAATGGAAACGGAACGTCGACAGAGCACACAGGGGCCGTACAAGTCAGCGCCGGGGAGCGGCGGCGGAACAGCGAAGGGGCGGCGGCGGGATCGGGCGGTGGCAGCGCCGGTCGGGTCGGGTCCGGTCGGGAAAGGGCCGCGGGGAGCTGCGCCGGTGGGGCGCCGGCCTCGGGAGGGTGGTAGCGGCCGGGATTTGCTTCGGTTCGCCGGGGTCGGCCTCGGAAGTACGGGAAAAATTAGGGCACGAGTTTGAGAGTTTGGGGAAGAAGATGATGGAGGAAATGGGAGTAGAGGAGGGTTTAAATAGGATGGAAATTAGGAGGTTACCGGAGACGATCGGTCGACTGCAGTTACGGGAGGCCGGCGGTCGTTGATCGCACGCTGGGGAGCGGATCGGGTCAGTGAGAAACTGAGGGTATTTAACTCTCACTAAAAGGAATTTATCAGAGAGTTAAAGCTTTTAAAGCTCAAAATGAAAGCTGGAATGAAACTTCCATTCCAAAATAGGAAATAATGAAGGAATGTAGTGGGTCACTTAAAAGGGTTTGTGGCTTATTGGGTTTGATATGATTAATGGGTTAAAGGGTTTCTACTCTTAATGGGTTAAGAGTATATAATGAGTTTGGGCCTTATAAGCTTTGGGCTAAAGGTTAATATTTTAATGTTCCAATGTTCCAATGGCTTTGGGTTTGATCTGCTAACTTTCCAATGGTTTTGGGTTTGGTAAAAACTTTTAATGGGCTCAAAAGTTTTAAACAATCCTATTGGGTTATGGGCTTTAACCATAAGGCTTCAAACTATAGGCTTGGTTTAATAAGAAATGGCTTTGGGCCAAAATTTAATAAAACCTTGGTAAAATGGGCTTAAGGAAAAAATGGCTAAAATAATAATATTATTTAGGAAAATTTTTGTACAATTTATAAAAATATTTTATGTTCAAATTTGGGTTCAAGTCCGGGCTGACATGCCAAAAATCCAAGTTTAACTATTTGGAAAATAATTTACTCTTAAATAAATATTATTAACATCTAACATTATTCTAAAGAAAAAATTTATTGCTAACAAAATTTTATTTAGCAAAAAAAAAAAAAAAAATTTAGAAGTAAACTAAAAATACGGGTTTCACAACCTTCCCTCCTTAGAAAATTTCGTCCTCGAAATTTAAGGACAGGTAGGACAGGATTCCCACAATTCAATTAGACACGAGTATGGTGTTCAATTCAGGTTCAAACAATAAGAATTTTTAAAGGTAATCATGGATGAGACAATTTAGGGACAAAATAAAATATAAAGCGAACCAAAGTGTATGAGGTTGATCAGACCATCATTGCACCGGTTCTGATTAGACAATGTATTAATGGAGGCCTCCAATAAGATAATGTCATGATCAAGCTTGAAAAAGGAATAGCTCGCAAAACTAGGCTAACAAGCATAATGTCAAATTTGAAAATGAAACAGATGAGTATGGAAAGAAATAGGAATAATGATTCAACTTTGCCTGATCTTCATCTCACCTCTGACTATGCTTGTTACTGGTTTCTCTGACACTGCCTTCTTCTACAAATTCCAGTGGTTGTCAACTGTTGTCTGCCCAGTGCTTCTGTCTATCATAGCTTGTCTCTGATCATCTTTACTTCCTCTGCTGCGCCAGTTACTCTCTCTGGATCTAACAGTATTCTTTCTTCTACATCGTCCTATGCAAGTTATGTACGAAAACTACATCCAAAACTTCAATGATGTTGTACTGATGCTAACTGGGTATTTATTGTAAGAAAACTCTACCAAAGATAATTGATCTTTCCAAGATCCTCCAGATTCCAGGAGGCAAGATTCTTCAGCATGTCTTCAAACGTCTAGATTGACTTCTTTGATTGTCTGTCAGTTGGAACTTCATGAATCCGGTAGATGTGCCGCATGTACAATGCTGCCAACTTCTCAGTGGATAAACCCACTTTGAAGGGGATAAAGTGAGCTGACTTGGTTAGTCGGTCCACTATTACCCAGATGGCATCCTTCCCTCCTTGGGAACGAGGTAGTCCTGACACGAAATCCATCGTGATATGCTCCCACTTCCACTCTGGAATGTCCAGTGGTTGTAGAAGTCCTGCAGGTCTTTGTCTACTAGCCTTCACTTGTTGACAGAATACCTAACCTCATTCTTGGAATTTGTCCTTCTTCATTACATAACACCATTTAATGGTACACACATCCCGATACATCTGGTTAGAGTGTGTGGGATACTGCGCTTCTTAGTTCACCAGAAGGTATACAACCTCGTACCATTCTTCAAAAGCTCCATCGTTGGCAAAAAAGAAACTCCCAAATGTTCCTGTCAACACTTGATCTCTAAGTTTACAAGTGCCTTGTCTTGAAACTGCGTCTTCTTGACTTTGTTCTTCAGACTCGAGCTCACTTGCAGCTTTATTGACACTGAATCAGCATCTAGTTCCATCCTTCTATCTTCAGACAGTATGCTCTCCTGCCCAACTTCCTGATGTCTAGGTGCCGTTTCTTGGTCAACCCATCGATATCAGCTTCAATCGTCTTCGTTTACCCAATATTCCGCTCTTTCTGAGTAGAAATATATTTCAGACTTTTATAGTCCGTATATAATTTTACTCCCTTTCCATAATAATTCCATAGCCTTAAAGCAAGGATACTTACAACAAGTTCCAAATTATGTGTGGGATAGTTCTTCTCATGAGTCCGTAATTGCCTAGATATGTAGACAATTATTTTCCCATGTTGTTGAAGAATACAACCCAGTCTTTTTCCTGAGACATCTCTGTAGATGGTGAAACCACCGGATCCTGCGGGTAGCGCAAGGATTGGTAAGCTTCTTCTACAGCTTCTTAAATGCGTCCAGACAAACTCTTCATTCTTTCGAGTCAGCTTCATCATCGACTCAGCAATCTTGGCGAATTCCTACACAGATTCCAGTAGTATCCCATCAAGTCCAAGAAACCATTGAACTTAGATATACGACTTCTCCACAGCGGCTATCTATCTAGAGTCTATCAAATTTTCTTCTCTTGTGACATTATGGCAAAAAAAAACCACATTGTCTAAGAAAATTCATGTCTTGATAGCTTACCAAAAACTTCTTCAAAGTTCCTAGAAATTTCTCAGATGCTCTTCATGTTCTTCTTCAGTCCTTGAGTATATCAGATTTTTGTTATCTAAAGAAAAGACAACAAACTGATTCAATTACTCATAAAAAGACTCTGTTCATGAGATTCATGAACACAACATGAGTATTCATCATTCCAAGAGACATGATCCAAAAATTCAACTACCAGTATTTGGTGTTGAATGTCGTCTTGAGAATGTACTCCTTCATGATCTTAATCTGATGGTAGTCAGTTCTTAAGTTAAACTCCGAAAACCCTTAAGTTCACTCAACTTGGATAGATCATCAGTCGAGAAAAAGTAATTTCTTCAGTGCCCTGATAGTCTACTCTCATCCATATTGTTTTATCCTTCTTGGATACAAACAAGACTGATGCTTCTTAGAGTGAAGCTCCGTCTTATATGAAACCCAACACCTTTAGTCCATTGATCTAATCCTTCATTTCCTTGGCTTCCTTCAGATCGATTCTATAGTATCACTTAGTCATAGGGAAGGAGCTAGGTACTAGGTTAATGGAATATTTCTATGCATAGGGTAATCCAGAAACTATTAGGGAAAACTTCTATCATGAAGATGTAACTAAGATTTTTATTCATATAAGAGAATTACAACAAAACTCTCATAATTGATCTAGGGACATCTTGTTACAGCTTCTTAATAGATAATACTACTCAGCAGTCCTAAGTACTATTCTTCATGGTTCTGGTTCTTGCTTGGGCATCTCCATTTTCTTCCTCTTCTATGATCCTTGATTCTGCTTCATCCCTTCCTACGGTCTGTTGGATAGAGTCCCGAGGTTGTGGCATAATAGACGCTCCGATACGATGATAAGATAAGAGGCAGTCCTTAACTTGATGTTCAACAGATCCACACACCAAACATTGCCTTAATCTCTTGCGACAAATGTTGGCTTGGTGACCAGGTCTCTTACAGTAGGCACAAGCCAAAAGCTTCTTGCAATATGGTTGTCGGACAGGGCCCAAATATCTTCTATTCTCATGGATATCCCTCCTAGGACGAGGTTCCGCTCCAACTTGGTTTAAAATGGCTAAGGTTGCGTCGTTGATATTCTTCATGACTTCTCTCGAGATATCCATCTGTTCAACTTGAATCTTCTGATACTCTAGGATTTCTTGAAATAGAGCAACCATCTGAGAGGTGTTCTCTGGTACTGGTAAAGCAACATGAGTGGGTACTTCCTCAAAGAAAAGTAACCCAGTTAGAGGAGAGGTAGGATTTGCCAGTGTGGGGAAAACTTCACTGGATGATTGGTGAGGATGATCAATCAGCTGGTTGGGTGAAAAGCTCTGACTTGACTGAAGAGGCGGGGTTCGATCCGGAGATAATACCACATCGCCAGCAGAGTTGGTTTTGTCAGTGGTCATTCTCTGGAAGGTTTAGGATGCAAGCATAAGCAAGGTAACCTACCAGTCTATAATAAAAATATTTATCATATATAAATCGGTCCTATGTTGTGGCAATTTTGATGTTCTAGTGTTCCTAATTGTTTCTAGTTTTCCTAAATTGTTGATTTAGTTGACCTGCATGGGCCACCACTAAAAACATGTCACGACCCGGTCCCCAAATACTTGGGTCGAATCGGATCATGCCCAGCCTGCACCGTTGATGAGACGGCGGCAGTAAGCTGTAATTCATATGCAGGTCAACCAACAACATTTAAACTAAAAATTTACCACAACATTTATTCGATAATAAACTTGTCCAGTACAAAAGTTTAAAAGATCCAAAAAAACTGAAATAAGACTAGCTAACACCAACAGCATCTAAGGAGACGCCGATCCATCGTCGTCAGGTAGTACCGCCGGGTACCGAACAGGATTGTTGAACATTAGCTCTGTGCCACCAGATACACTAGAAAGATCAACCTCAGAGTAACCTAAAAATGTTGGTCTCCAGTCAGGAGTGAGCAAAGTACAGTTCATGCAAATTTTAACAATTAAAATGACAATTTATAACATGCATTTTTAAACAGTTTGAAAATGAACAATTTTGAAATAGTACAGTACAGTGATATGAATAGGTAAAGAATATGACCGGTTTGGGTACATTTGTATCCTAGCGATACGGTATGGCTTATCCCCGTGTGAGAGAGGGGTAAGCTAACACATTCATTATCCTAAGTTTGGATTTGGTCATATCCAGTACACTATTCCCCCAGTCCCCAACAGTACAATCATTTCTCCCGTAGGAGTTCGTGTATAATTGTGGTTTAAACTTGCAATGAAACAATTGTGAAAATAATTGTAAAATCTACATAAAATGTACTTGCCTTAAACTTCCGATTGAACAAGGTTGGTACTTCGGTATTCGAAAGGTCACGCTCTTCCTCGAAATCCTACATTTCGGGAACTTGTTTCAGAAGCAAGCTCAAACTGTCTAGTTACAATTCTCTATTTGTCTTTCCTAGTTAATTTTAGTCTTGCATTAACCAATACCAACATCACAATCAAAGCACGTTTTTCTAGTGTGTTATATTTTAAAGAAAATTCCAATTTCTATTCTATTTCGGAAAACTCGTAATTTACCAATTTATTGGAAAAAGATTGGTATTTCTTTTATGACTATATATATAAAAATATATTTTCTTAAATGAGAAAATCGTGAATTTTCTAATAAATATAAATATTTAAAATTAATCCTACGCGTTCATACAACCCAATAAAATAAAATTACTTCCTACTAATTACAGGCCTGGGCTTATGCCCTTACAAATTTAATTACAAATTGAAATAAGAAGAAACTTGTTAGTCTTGAAAATTACCTATAATTAAATAATAAAACTAACAATTGCCAATTTAAATTATATAAAATATATGAGTCTCAGACTCTGGTCCAGTCGTCATGTTCAGCTACTCTGCCTCAACGTCCGGTCGTACCGGTGCGTTTGCATTTCGCTGGGGCCCACTGACCAATGTGGTCGTCGCCCAAAAATATTAATAAAATAATATTTTACCGAAAATTTATTTTGAAAATCATTTAATAATTTTCTCGAAAATTTCGGCAGCACTCCCTCTATTTTTGGTCAACCCAAAAACTGGGAAATGCGCCGGTTTTACCTGCAAAAATATCTCAACCCAAATATACATATAATTCCACAGAAAAATCCGTTTTCCAAATATTTCCCGAAAGTTTCCTCGGAAAACCCGAGATTAAATGGAAATTCCGAAAACTATCGGAAACCCGAAAAATTCCCGGAATCCACAGCACATCCACAGAACTCAAAATTGGAGAAGCAAAACTAATGCTCAACACTAAAATATTCCCGAAGAAACTTCGGAAATTCCGAAACTATATCGGAACGGACGCGTAAACGTAAACCCAATTTCCCGAAGGAATTTGGTTGGACCATATCATCATAGACTAAAGGAAATTCTCGGAATTAGAGGTTACCCAAAAACCGACGATGGAATCCGAAGAGTAGCTTCGGATTCGGAACAGAAACGGAAATGGAAACGGAACGTCGACAGAGCACACAGGGGCCGTACAAGTCAGCGCCGGGGAGCGGCGGCGGAACAGCGAAGGGGCGGCGGCGGGATCGGGCGGTGGCAGCGCCGGTCGGGTCGGGTCCGGTCGGGAAAGGGCCGCGGGGAGCTGCGCCGGTGGGGCGCCGGCCTCGGGAGGGTGGTAGCGGCCGAGATTTGCTTCGGTTCGCCGGGGTCGGCCTCGGAAGTACGGGAAAAATTAGGGCACGAGTTTGAGAGTTTGGGGAAGAAGATGATGGAGGAAATGGGAGTGGAGGAGGGTTTAAATAGGATGGAAATTAGGAGGTTACCGGAGACGATCGGTCGACGGCAGTTACGGGAGGCCGGCGGTCGTTGATCGCACGCTGGGGAGCGGATCGGGTCAGTGAGAAACTGAGGGTATTTAACTCTCACTAAAAGGAATTTATCAGAGAGTTAAAGCTTTTAAAGCTCAAAATGAAAGCTGGAATGAAACTTCCATTCCAAAATAGGAAATAATGAAGGAATGTAGTGGGTCACTTAAAAGGGTTTGTGGCTTATTGGGTTTGATATGATTAATGGGTTAAAGGGTTTCTACTCTTAATGGGTTAAGAGTATATAATGAGTTTGGGCCTTATAAGCTTTGGGCTAAAGGTTAATATTTTAATGTTCCAATGTTCCAATGGCTTTGGGTTTGATCTGCTAACTTTCCAATGGTTTTGGGTTTGGTAAAAACTTTTAATGGGCTCAAAAGTTTTAAACAATCCTATTGGGTTATGGGCTTTAACCATAAGGCTTCAAACTATAGGCTTGGTTTAATAAGAAATGGCTTTGGGCCAAAATTTAATAAAACCTTGGTAAAATGGGCTTAAGGAAAAAATGGCTAAAATAATAATATTATTTAGGAAAATTTTTGTACAATTTATAAAAATATTTTATGTTCAAATTTGGGTTCAAGTCCGGGCTGACATGCCAAAAATCCAAGTTTAACTATTTGGAAAATAATTTACTCTTAAATAAATATTATTAACATCTAACATTATTCTAAAGAAAAAATTTATTGCTAACAAAATTTTATTTAGCAAAAAAAAAAAAAAAAAAAATTTAGAAGTAAACTAAAAATACGGGTTTCACAAGTGCGATCTTGTCTCAAATTCCCATTCATTAGGGAGAAAAACAAACACGACCAGCTCCTCGGCCTCGAGTCGACCGAAGATAAACAAGTCAATCATCCCGTCAACTGGGGTATTCTAGGGCACTCGGTTGAGGATGAAGGCTCCAACAACGACGCAAGCTGGGGGTGATCATACTCCTATCGTACACGATAACCCCTCATCCGAAGATGAGGGCATCTACCAAGGAACTGACATCGATGTAGCTGGGGGTAGCCAGTACGAGGCGTCAGAAGAAGAAGCTCTTCTCCAGGAAAGTGGGGCCGAAAGCGAAGCATCGACCGATCTATCCATTTCTACCCATGTCATGCCTGTCTACATGGTAGGGGAGGCGACAAAGAGAAAGCAGACACTTCATCTCCGGATATCGTACGACGTATGGACACCTTAGAGGACGGCCTCGAGACCCTCTCCACCACCATGCAATCCTTGACCCAAGTAGTGTTTGAGATCCGAAATACTCTGGCTTTTCAACCTTTGGGGAGGGCACCTGTATTTGCCAGTCCCGATCCTGGGGTTAATGGAGAATCAAGTATACCCCTCAACGGGTATCTTCGAGAATAGATCATCATACTGTACCTCGGACGTCAGCTCCTTTAGGTGTTTAGCTTCATACTTTACCTCCCTCACCGGTTCCTAGCTCTACAGAGGAGCTGGTTGAGATGGTCAGAGATTTGTGAAATCGCTTCGAAGCGCAAAATAAATAGGAAGAACGCCAGAAGCTAGGGATTCCACAACCTTACCCTCCTGAATGGAATAAGGTGGTTTATCCTTCCAAATATAAACCACAAACATTGACGCCATACGACGGCAAGGATTCCCCCCACCGATTCTTGACCTACTTCCAACCTTTGATGGGGCATCTTCCAAAGGAAGACGCTCTATTTACCAGTCCCGATCCCGGGGCTAACGGAGAATCAAGTATACCCCATCAACGGGTATCTTCGGAAACAAATCATCATACTGTACCTCGGATGTCAGCTTCTTCAGGTGCCGAGCTTCATAATTTACCTCCCTCACCGGCTCCTAGCTCTACAGAGGAGCTGGTTGAGATGGTCAGAGATTTGTGCGATCGCTTCGAAGCGCGAAATAAACAGGACGAACGCCAGAAGCTGGGGATTCCGCAACCTTACCCTCCTGAATGGAATAAGGTATTTATCCTCCCAAATATAAACCACAAATATTGATGCCATACGATGACAAGGATTCCACTCGCTGATTCTTGACCTACTTCCAATATGTGACAGGGCATCTCCCGAAGGAAGACGCTCTACTTACAAGATTGTTCGTTGGGGAATTAAAAGGAGTTGTTTACTACTGGTACTGCAGTCTCCCTGACAACTCCATATCTTTCTTCGACGACTTGACACATCTCTTCCTCGACCGATTCTACGACGGGGGAAACGACATGACCATGTCATCTCTAATAGAAGTGGTCCAAAAAGAGAAATAGACTGTTCGAGCTTTCATCGAACGTTTTCGCGAGGGATGCTTAAGGTTACCTCTTGGCATACCAGAACATGTGCTGATCTAATCTTGCAGCATGGATATGGCCCTTGTAATTAAGCTTTGGCTCGACTCTGCCCAGCCTCCAGATTGGAGTTTGCTGATCATTGGAGCCGAAGCTGCCGAAAAAAAGGCACGCGACATCTGGCTTCTAGGGGTTAGTTTCCTTGCATTCGACGACAAAGGAAAATGTGCCGCCAACAACAACAACGGGCGCGAGGCGAAGGGCAAGCAAGCACTAACGGTGAATGCCTCCAAAAGCACACAAGGGCCCGCTCAGAAACTGCCACCCGCATCAAGACTGAAGGAGGTCTACTCCTTCAATGACGAAGACACCTTGCAACTCTTCGAGATGCTGAAACAGAGCGACAAAATCAAGTTGCTTGATCTAAAACACTCCAATGAAGTAGACAAGGTAGGCGACCCGAGATACTGTCACTACCATCGATTCGTCGGACATCCGTCTTGAGACTACTACATCTTAAAGAACTACATACAACGTATGATCAATGCAAACGTCCTCTCGCTTAATTATGAAGAGAATATAGTCTCAGCCAATATGGAGTCACTCCAGTTTGGCACCTTGCCACCTACTGAAGGTCAAGATGGCGTCGTCCCCATCTCAAAGGCGACAATAGAAGTAATCATTCTTCCCCCAACTCGTGACATTATGAGTGGATTGATACCACTCACGATATCCCGGGGAGAGATCATGTGGGTTCATCCAGATCTTGCTCCGGAACTGACTCAATCGGGGTATATTCTACCTCAAAAGCCAAAGACAAGACGACCAAGTCTTGTCGAATGGTGACTTCCTTCCCTGAGAAAGCCCTGCCTGTAGAAACGCGTTCACGGTAAAATGTTCCGCAAGAGGAGGCTCTGGTCGAAGTGATGCCTCTTGTCAGCACTACGACTGGCCAAGGGAAATGTCCACCCCAACCTCTAGCAGCCGACAAATAGAAGCAGAAGGAAGCCCATTTCAACAGGCTTCTACAAAAAAACCATGCTCTGGAGTTGACCAAATCCCACAACTTCGATATACTGGCGCGACTCGCCAGTACTCTGGCTCGGCTGTCCCTGTTCGAGCTTCTCCGACTATCGAAAGAAACTCGGGAGGCTCTACGCGAAGCCTTGAAGGATGCTGAGTCTTTCATTAGCCAGGTCAAACAGCCTTAAGAAGATCCAAAAGCATGTCCGTACTGCCACCGTATGGAAGAAATCATCCCGACTCAACAAGACATGCTACTCAAGAACAACCGACATAATAGACCGCTATATTACGCAGGGTATGTCGATGCCATCAAGGTGGATTGGATCCAAATCGACCCTGTATCTTCCCTTAGCATTATCCTCCGCACTTTGCTCCAGACATTGGGGATCCCGATACATCGTTTGACGATATCCCATACTACAATCAGCGGCTTCAACGCTAGCAAGAGTGAACTGCTAGAAAAAATTTGCCTGAAATGTGATATCGATAATCTCTAGACGGAGGTGACTTGCTATGTTGTGGACGCGAACATCAATTACAATATCCGGTTGCGGCGTCCTTGGATACATGAATACATGGTGGTGCCATCTACTCTCCACCAATGCATGAAATACGTGTCCACCAACGGCATAGTCAGGACGGAGTTTTTTGATGTCGATCCCTTCAGAGGAATTGAAGCCTTCTTCACTGACTTTGATCTCTGTAAATCATTTCATCTAGATGATGAAGCTAACAATGCCGACGATGAAGAAGAAGCCAAAGCAGAGGCTGATATTGAAACATAAATGACAATCGATACCCCTCTGAAGGTACGACTCAAGGAGAAACCTCCTCAGGCATCGGCCCCTATCATAGTCAAGCTTCATGGGAAGGCACCAGCCTCTCTGGTCGGAACGACCATCGAAGCCCCTCAGAAGATACGGCTCAAGGGGAGACATCCTCAAGTGTCGGTTTCTCTCGTGGCTAAGCTACGCAGAAAAGTACCAGTCTTCGAGGCGCCAGCTGACGCACTCTCAAAGTACGGCTCAAAGGGAAACCTCCCCAATCTTCAGCTCCCCTCAATGGTCAAGCTACAAGGAAAGACCCCAACATCTCTCTCAACACAGGCTCAAGAGCCAGTACGGGTCAAACTCCCGGTGAACTCTCCCGAATCATCCAAGGCTACTCCGATTCTCACTGACGAGGAATTGGGAGAGTACATATCTGCCAACGTTGACGTCCCATTTCTCGATAATGTAATTTCTCGAGATAAGATCCTATATTTTATCAATAAAAGGTTGTCTTTGAATTATTCTAGTTTTCCACATTGGAATGCCAAGTATACTCTAGATAATGCCTTACAGTCATTGCAAACACAAATAACGACTGTCAATTATGTAAATCAAAGCGTCATGTACGAAGGAGTCTTTCATATAGTCCCGTCTCGGAACCAAGACGAGAAATCTATCATCTTTGATAAAGTCAAGCGTCATCAAGACCTCCCTCCAGTCGAGCCAGAACCTGATACTGGCAGAATACAAGTATATCGGTACACCGATCAAGCAAAGTACCTTATCCAAAAGATGGACTATGACCTGAAAAGCAGCCAGGGTCTAAACTATGGTAAGGGTC
>JANAVB010031753.1:45000-90000 GCA_029216955.1 Iris pallida | reverse complement strand
TATGACAATCTGATTCAATATGGATCTACTATTCACTTGGTATGTTAGGCTTGCCTGGAATTATGGCGTTAATTTTGATAAACTGTTTAATTTTCTGTTGCTTTATTAGATATAAATCTTATATCATAAGTTAGAATTGTCTATTTTAAATTCTTTTTTGCTGCAAGGATTTAGTTTATAATTTTTGACTCTGTAATTCGTGTACGAATCTCGAGGTAGATTGATTTAAGATTTCCCTCAACCATTGAAATGCATATGAAATCGATAGTAGAATGTTTGTATTTCTTTCGTATTTAGTTATTTTCTCCATGTTAAATCTTTTAATTTAAATGTTGTGATTGATAGGACAAATACCTACGCTCTATTTTTAGTCAACTTGTTTGAATCTCTAGAAGCTCATAAATTTTTCAGTTATAGTTTGAGAAATATTAGCTAACCTATAAAGTTTAGACAGCAGCGCACTGTCGTCAATTATTTGAGAGTGGAGAATATGGGTTCACTGCAGCCAGCAGCGCACTGGCGAGGCACAACCCATAGAAATAAAACCATTTTGAGGATCATAGGTTATAGAACATTGCTAAAACTATGTTGTAGTTGACCAAGATTTTAGGGATAGTAAGATTGTAGGAAGACTGTATAAGCAAGAACACCAGGTAGGGATTTGACTTTCTCAAAACTCGAACTATTGTGCCTCCTTTCTAAAAATCTCGCCTATTCATATTTTGACTATCTTGACCAATGCTGCTATTACAGCCTAGTTTTGCAAGCTTACTCTTTTATCGAGCTTGATTCGAGACATATGTTTATTGGGGACGCCCGCTAACATATTGTCTAATCAGAATCATTGTATTACGGTCTGATCAACCATGATACATTGGGTTCGCTCTTCATCTAATTGCCCTACGTGGATTGAGATGTAGATGTCTCTAAGATTTCATCCGTGACTGCTTTGACAATTCTCTTGAATTATACATTCGCCTTTGAATCACGTAATTGTGTTCAGTTACATCTCTCTTGAACTCTTTATTATTTTCGTCTTCACTGATTGGAAGGACGAAAGCTCGTAATTGATAGATAGATATGGAGTATCCCCATGGCTACGATAGTGGTATACGCAAGTGTAGCTACCATCAGCCAGCCCTGTGACAAGAACCTTTTTGCCTTAGAGTTGGTTACCCCGTCGATAACTCTTGTATACTATGGACGTGCATATCCCTTTATCTTATCGACCATGTGTCATTGTACACCCTTGTTTTTCTTCTATTGAGGAACGACCCTTGACTTGACTTATATCTACCGTATTCCGATACGTCGTACCTTATTCTTTATTAACAAGAGTTGAGGTACAATATCCGAGCTTTGAAACCCTTCCAACCTCATCATTCCTAAAACCATGTCTTAGTTTCTAAGGTGGGTAGAATGTACGCCTCCCAAAAATTTTAGGATATATCAGGATTACCGATTGATTAGCATAATTCCATTAGGATGATTATTAGTACCCTTGGACTCCCACTTTTTATTTAGATCCTTTTGTGTCCCTGGCCGTGCCATTAATATTCGGAGCACGAGGCCAGTTGTTACCTTCCAACAAATTTTACATGCAAGATCTAGACGAGTCCACCTTCACCTAGGTATATCATGTCCCACTCAAACCCGTCCCCTTGTACTCTATTTTTAGGGTACGACTTTTAGGTCAAAAAAGGACTAGCTGTAACTCTTACTATAGTACCTACCCGGTATACTTTCCGACTTCCACTAGAGCCTCAACTTCGACTCATTTCCTTCGACCAAATATATGGTTGTGACCTACACGAAGCCCACTATGCACATGCCACTAGTATGCTACCCAATTGGGGTCTCATGTGCTCCTTAATCACAAAAGTCACTGACGACACATTTTGAGCTTTAGGGACCTAGCTAACCAACCTGACTAGCAACTAGCTCAACCCCTTGAGTAGAAGCTTTCTTTAAGTTACCCTGACCTAGTAGAAATAGTTGGGATCTTGTCCCGTCAGTATAGATTGAAACCCAATATTCATCCAACCAATGACTATGTCCAAATAGAGAACCAATTAAGACCACAATCTTGATTTCTCAAATTCCGTTCCATTATAGAACCTTGGTTGAATTAGAATTTCGAGAGCGAGACTTCCATATTGTACGGACTGCAGGCCACTCTAATTAACGAAGGGCTCTTCGACATAGCAAGTGACTGAATTATAGTAGCCCAATCTAGCAAGCAAGTCAGTGGTTCGTAAACACCCTTTCTAGCTGCACCGTCGAAAACTCTCTACCACTCTTGAAACTTCATAATTGTCCTCGATTATTCCTCCTTACCCTTCTGTCCTTTATTTCGGAGTGACGAAGGTCATACTTATTAAAATTTACCAAAATTTCTCAGTTACTTGTGTAGATTCGTTGCTTGTTAAATTTTGGGTTGTTTGATAGATACGAGAGGATTATAAATAACATATGTCCTAGATATTTTAGAAGAGTTATTAGCCACTAGTTAGAAGATTATAATATTTTAGTGACCCGTGTTTCAAGGGAGTAGGGTGACCTAAGGTGGGTAGAAGTCCTCGAGATTTCGTAAATACCAAGTGACTAGAGAAGGCCATAAATATTTTTGGAGAAATTAAATTTGAGGAGATTAAGGAAATACTAGAATTTGAATTTTAACAAATAGTTATGAATTTGAATTTCGAGGACGAAATTATTTTTAAGGTGGGTAGATTTGTAGCCTCCCTTCCCGAAAATTGTTGAAATATTTTTATTAATTATTTAATTTAAATGGTGGTTTTTATGTTTATAAATAATTATTTAGTTAATTATTACGGTGGATGTGTAGCACCCAGTTTCCCAAATGAGGGTAATTTTAAAATTTCGTGTTTATAATTATTTTAATAATGATATTTAATTCATGATATGATTTTTGGTGATTTTAAATCATTTTAAAATTATTTAAATCAATGACTTGTGGTTTTGACGTTTTGCTAGTGAAACCCTAGAGACTGTTTGACCTAGAGCCTAACCATGTGATTATGATATTTTAATATCATTTTTGGCCGAAAGATATTTTTTGCATTTGACCTCTTTGAATTATTTTGATATTATTTTATTATTTATGATATTGTTTTGGGATTATTTGAGTCGGGTTCGAATTTCAACTCAATCCGACTTGAAACAGGGACCCGGGGGTAGTTTGACTCTAGTGGGACCCACACACTAGTTAGGTATGGCCCACATGATATTAATTTTAGTCCACATGATAGAAATATTTTAGTTAGAGGTTAGACTAATTATTATGGATAAGGTTAGTGTGATTAGAGACTTTAGAATGACTAATTTAGCCCCAACCAATTAGCCCTTTCCTAATACTCATAGAATAGGTTAGTGGGGGCATTTTGGACCTTACCATAATAGGACAAATAGCCCCATATGGCCAGCCACTTTGGGAGAGGATAGGCTCAAGTTCATTTCATTATTCTCATCCACACTCTCTCTTTTGTTCTTCCCCAAATTCCTAGAGAGCAATCCCTAGCAATTTCTCCACCAAATCCTTCAATTTCACCACCAAATCTTTTTCTTTCCTTCTCCATTCTAGCCAAGGAAGAAGCTATCCAAGTTTGGGAGGATTCGGAGCTCGTTCGTGTCCTTTTGGAATCTCCATGTGTCGGTGTCGATCCGGGAAGGCTTTTCTTCGATTCGATCTACCGGGAGGTATAAATCCCTTCTCCTTTTCATTTCCTCATGCATATAGATCTATTTTGAACCCATAGGAATGACTCCCATGGTTGTATCTCCATTTGTGTCCATTTCGTGTCCATTTGGAGGTCATAGGAGTGTCCTTTGTGTTGTGGTTGTGTCCATGTGGGAAAATCCCAAATTTGGACACACTATGTGTTGTTGTTATGTATGAATGAATTATTACATGTTTAATCTCATATTTTTGTATTGGAGATGTGTTCTATAGTATCTCATATATATATATTAGTGTAGAGAGTGAGTTCTTGATATATTATGTTATATACTTGTGTTCTTTTGTCTCAAACTACCTAAATCCGTCATGATTTTTATCCACGTTTTTAATTTCAGCCCTAACTTAGAAATGTCATAACTTCTAGCTTAAAGCTCGGTTTAATCTCCCATTTTTTTAAAAGAAGCGTATTGAAGTTAGCTTTCCAAAAACATGTATTAATAGGCCTAATTCTTTCTGTAACTTTCTAGAGAATTATTTGAGTGTCAGCTGTACGAAAGACAAACGCGTTCTCGGTGTTTTTGTGATTCCGGGAGTTTCCGGAAACGAAAACGCGATCCGTTTGAAGTTTCGGAAAGCTAACACATAGATCTATAACATACTTTAATTCTAAATTTTAATTCATGCTGAGATGGTACAATATTGATTATTAGCAGGAGTTACTATTCGGCATATGCATTTTGTGCACCCTTGTGTGTAATATAATGTTCTATTTGATTTTAACCCATGTTATTGTATATACATTATGTAATTAAATAGAGAATGCAAGCATGAATAAATGGTTAAATAAATGATGTATGAGGTGTAAGTATCCTATCTAATGTAAGCATGTATAAGTATGGCTTATAATGAATATGTAGGTTCCATAGTATGTAATGTATTGTGCATATAGTGGTGCAAGAGAATAAATGAATGATGAATGAATGCAAGCATGAATGTAATATAATAATAGATGTAATTTATGCAATATACAAGTTAATGAGATGTAATGTTCTATGTTAACACAAATCCTATATTACCTCATGTACCCCCTTACACTATGTTGACACTATCACACTTGACACATTGTTCACTTACACTTTGACACTCTTTGATATGTATACACTATGTATGCCTATTTAACCCTCACTTGCCCCTTTGCCATGTTCACATACACACACATAGCCTCTTAAATAAGTATTTATGAATATAGTTAACTTAGCTATGTATGTATATTATATATATGTTAGCATATTGTGTTGTAATATATAAGTTTATATAACCATTTGAAATGCTATGATTATAGACCTAATGTTGAATACCGATATATGCATGTGTATATATGTGTAGACATATATAGCTTAAAGTAATAGATTACCTAGTGTATATCCAATGTGAATTCTTGCCTATTTGAGTATTGAATAATTGCATGCTATATAGAGTTGGGTGTATGTTGGCTTGTATAGCCTTGTATTGATGTGTGCTTTCTAGGATAGTCTTGGTTAGGCCTAGTAAGACTTACTGGGTTAGGACATGACCTAGTTTGACTAGTACAGTTGACCAGAGTTGACCAAGGGTTGACTTTGGCCTAGTTTGACCTAGATTCATGTAGGATACATTGTAGTACTTTATATTTCCCTTCTGGACATGTTGTGACTTGTGCTGTTCTAATTAGGAGCCAGACACCTCTCCTCGCACAATATCTTTACCTTGGACATTCAAATATCAGGCGAGTACATTCTCTGATCATTTCATATCATGTTTAGAATTATTTTCCTGCTTTAAATTATTTTACTTGATACTGTCACGTTGGTCACACGGATTGGTACTATATGGATCTTTTCATGAGATGTTATCCCCCTCGGGAGCATCGGATACTGCATGCTTTGTGCGTTTCACGAATCATCACGTATCTCTATGCTTCCTCTGATTCACAAATCGCTTGTGACATATGTACTCTCATGTTCACAGAGCCATCATGAATCACCTTTACGTATCACTCATTTTATGAGCCATGTGAAGTTTTACGAATCTTAACATAACTTGAATAGATCCTTGTGTATTGATTAGGAATGGGGGAGTAGAAATAGACATGTGAATATTATCCAAGTAGCTGTAGTCATGAATCACTCTCTTAGCTGTAGTCATGAATCTCCTATGCCATTCACGTGTTTATATTTTACTCTGACTCACTAGTCACTGTTAGTTCTCTGTGTATAGTAGATATTTCTATTACAGTTCTCTTTCTCTGTTTATATACTGTATTTTCTTCAGATCCTGTATCTTACTTTACTGCATGATTATATTTTCTAACCTGCTATGATCTGTTGAGATGTACTGTGCTCGCTCCAGTCCTGACTGGACCCGTTGATAAATTTTACAGATAGCCTGGAGGTTGCCTGCTAGCCTAGAGGAGACAGTAGAGGTTGCATAGATAGCTAGGGTTTTTGCTTATAGTTTATTTTTCAGTCATCTTGAGTTGTATTTATGGATTACTGTATTTGAGTTTTGAGATGTATTCTGAGTTTGAATCTTAGACACTTAGACTTCTATCTGTTGTATCTCTTTTCGATTTCATGTTTTATCTATCTTCCTTTATGCTCTACCTTAGATGTGATTGAGTTTACATTCTGCTATGTCACCCCCATTCGGGGAGTATAAACTGTTTAGTCTCATACTGTTAGATGTATTGAGACCTAGGACAGCGTTCTACCGCCGACACTGCGGCGTAGGCTGGGCGTTGTTACGTTCTCGTGCCCTAACTCTAGGGTGCGGGTCGTGACACGTTTTTAGTGGTGGCCCATGCAGGTCGAGATTCGTATTAGTGCGATTTCGTAGTAGCGCAACGACTTAGTTGTACTACTACGAGCCTGCTATAGGATATATAAATTAAGATGTTAGAATGAGAGAATACTCAATCACTGTTAGGATTCCTTGAGAGATTCCTAGGATGACCCTTGAGAATCTTATTTTGAATTCCGATTTAAACTCCTTTTCCTTGTTTTGATTCACCTTTTTCCTTGATTTGAATTTGATTTTGTGGATTCATTGTAGAACTTTGAATCCTGGTATTAGTTGATGATTTTGATAAAATTTTATAGTTGTTGATTTAATTTTGTATTTAGATTAATATTTTCAAATCCAAGGTACTCAATCACACTTAGGATTCTTTGAGAGATTTCTGGGACGACCCCTGAGAAACTCATTTTGAACTTCAATTGGAATTCCTTTTCCTCTTGTTTGGATTCACCCTCATTCCTTGCTATTGAATTTAAGCTTGATGGGTTCCTCTCGTTTGAACCGATGAGAAGGAACTTATCTTCATTATTCTTTCTCGCCATTATTCCCTTACATTCTTATTTACCTCTTATCTTAAACCCTGTCTCATTACATTAATTACCCATATCTTGTCGTCCCTACCAGATGCACTTCGAAACCCTTGAATCTTCGTATCTTTTGCATGGGGAAGGCTAAGGAAGTGACGTAAATTATGTAGCTTAGAGAAGACGTAACTGGTTATCAGATGACTAACTCGATCTTCATTATTTTTGTGCATTAATTACCACCTCTTGAACTTCCACTTTCTAATTGAGATCCTTGACGTTCCTTATCGTGACTTTGATATTCGGAATGTAATACTAGCTGTTACCCTCCAACAAATCTTATATGCAAGACCTAGGCGAGCTCACCTTCGTGTAGGTATATCATGTCCCACTAAAACCCGTCTTCTTGTACTCTATTTTCTTGATACGATTTTCTGGTCAACTGGCTAAACTATAACCTCTACCATTATACTAAATTTCTTCTTATTTCAATTAGAAATCCAGCCTTGACTCAATTCTTTCGACCCGACATGTGATGGTGTTCTGCTTGTTTTCTTAGATGCTTAACCTTGTACCTCATCTAATTACTTGACCCGTTGGTTAAGAAACTTGGACTATGTAATTCCTTTCATCATTACCACCCTTATATCTTGTGCTGCTAAATTAGCCTTAGTTTTGCAAGCTTATCTATTTTCGAGCTTGGTCATGACATATTTTATTGGGTGGCCACCCACTAACATATTGTCTAATCAGAACCGGTACATGATGGTCTGATCAACCTATTGTACTTTGGTTCGCTTTTTCATGTATCAATCTACGAGAATGGAGACATAGTTAAACTTGACCCTAGAGTCTCATTCGCGACAGCCTTGACAATTCTCCTTGAAATTTTTTCATCGCCTATGAACCTCGTATTCGTACTCAGTCGAATTAAATTTAATCATGACCTGAACCTCCATTATTGGATGCTCGTGCTCATACTTTGATTTCATTGATTTCCCTTCTTGCCCAAGTCTCGTTTTATCCCGAAATTGATCAACTTAGATCGTGTCAAGACAAAAATCTATTTGTGATTTGTTGTGCCTAAATTTTTAATTTTTGCCATTTTATGGAATAGTAACCTTTTAATAATTTCTTAGTTGCTTGTTAATGACCAATTTTCATATAGGATGGTAGACAGCCCTACAACCTTGATGATTGTTGTTCCCTTACCTTCCCAATTAGGACACCCTAGATTATTTGTGTGTTGATACCATAGTACTGTTTTGACCTAGAATGATTAGTGTTCCTAGGTGAGACTTCCAACTGCTACGGTATGCCCTGACCTTGTATACTATTCCTTCAAATTGCATGATTTAGATAAATTTTTTTTAGACCTTGATTGTTGGGAAATAGGGACGTCACTCCATTAGTATCAGTTGTAGATATATATAGGTTAGTCCTTGATGTGGAGATGTGTGTCTATAAACATGTAGCTTAGGAGATTTAGGAGAGATTATAGTATCAGCCTTGATAGGATGTACTAGTCTTTTGGTGAGTATAAATGTGTTATGAGAGATAGGGGCCTATATGTCTTAGTAATGCATCGTTCCTATGGTAATAGAATATATTAATAGATGGTTAATAGGAGATAATAGTTTGAGCATACCTATAGCCTATGATCAGTTCCTTTTCATTCTTAGTTAAGACCACTTTAAAATAGGTCCAGTCCCTTGGATATAGGTTACAGTCCATATTCTATTGAAGTTCCATTACCGCCGTACAGCAGAGCAGTATTGGAGGTATTCCTAGATTGACACTTTTTAGATGTCCGTTTATTATTCCAGTGTTAGGAAGTGTTACCTTAGATATTAGGTAGGTTAGAGGCTCTAGAAGGAGTACTATCGATCTTAAATTTCGAGGACGAAATTTTTCTAAGGTGGGTAGAGTTGTAGCACCCAGTTTCCCAAATGAGGGTAATTTTGAAATTTTGTGTTTATAATTATTTTAATAATGATATTTAATTCATGATATGATTTTTGGTGATTTTAAATTATTTTAAAATTATTTAAATCAATGACTTGTGGTTTTGACGTTTTGCTAGTGAAACCCTAGAGACTGTTTGACCTAGAGCCTAACCATGTGATTATGATATTTTAATGTCATTTTTGGCCTAAGGATATTTTTTGTATTTGACCTCTTTGAATTATTTTGATATTATTTTATTATTTATGATATTGTTTTAGGATTATTTGAGTCGGGTTCGAATTTCAACTCAATCCGACTTGAAACAGGGACCCGGGGTTGTTTGACTCTAGTGGGACCCACACACTAGTTAGGCATGACCCACATGATATTAATTTTAGTCCACATGATAGAAATATTTTAGTTAGAGGTTAGACTAATTATTATGGATAAGGTTAGTGTGATTAGAGACTTTAGAATGACTAATTTAGCCCCAACCAATTAGCCCTTTCCTAATACTCATAGAATAGGTTAGTGGGGGCATTTTGGACCTTACCATAATAGGACAAATAGCCCCATATGGCCAGCCACTTTGGGAGAGGATAGGCTCAAGTTCATTTTATTATTTTCATCCACACTCTCTCTTGTTCTTCCCCAAATTCCTAGAGAGCAATCCCTAGAAATTTCTCCACCAAATCCTTCCATTTCACCACCAAATCTTCTTCTTTCCTTCTCCATTCTAGCCAAGGAAGAAGCTACCCAAGTTTGGGAGGATTCGGAGCTCGTTCGTGTCCTTTTGGAATCTCTACGTGTCGGTGTCGATCCGGGAAGGCTTTTCTTCGATTCGATCTACCGGGAGGTATAAATCCCTTCTCCTTTTCATTTTCTCATGCATATAGATCTATTTTGAACCCATAGGAATGACCCCCATGGTTGTATCTCCATTTGTGTCCATTTCGTGTCCATTTGGAGGTCATAGGAGTGTCCTTTGTGTTGTGGTTGTGTCCATGTGGGAAAATCCCAAATTTGGACACACTATGTGTTGTTGTTATGTATGAATAAATTATTACATGTTTAATCTCATATTTTTGTATTGGAGATGTGTTCTTTAGTGTCTCATATATATATATATTAGTGTAGAGAGTGAGTTCTTGATATATTATGTTATATACTTGTGTTCTTTTGTCTCAAACTACCTAAATCCGTCATGATTTTTATCCACGTTTTTAATTTCAGCCCTAACTTAGAAATGTCATAACTTCTAACTCAAAGCTCAGTTTAATCTCCCGTTTTTTTAAAAGAAGCATATTGAAGTTAGCTTTCCAAAAACATGTATTAATAGGCCTAATTCTTTCTGTAACTTTCTGGAGAATTATTTGAGTGTCAGCTGTACGAAAGACAAATGCGTTCTCGGTGTTTTCGCGATTTCGGGAGTTTCCGGAAACGAAAACGCGATCCGTTTGAAGTTTCGGAAAGCTAACACATAGATCTATAACATACTTTAATTCTAAATTTTAATTCATGCTGAGATGGTACAGTATTGATTATTAGTAGGAGTTACTATTCGGCATATGCATTTTGTGCACCCTTGTGTGTAATATAATGTTCTATTTGATTTTAACCCATGTTATTGTATATACATTATGTAATTAAATAGAGAATGCAAATATGAGTAAATGGTTAAATAAATGATGTATGAGGTATAAGTATCCTATCTAATGTAAGCATGTATAAGTATGGCTAATAATGAATATGTAGGTTCCATAGTATGTAATGTATGGTGCATATAATGGTGCAAGAGAATAAATGAATGATCAATGAATGCAAGCATGAATGTAATGTAATAATAGATGTAATTTATGCAATATACAAGTTAATGAGATGTAATGTTCTATGTTAACACAAATCCTATATTACCTCATGTACCCCCCTTACACTATGTTGATACTATCACACTTGACACATTGTTCACTTACACTTTGACACTCTTTGATATGTATACACTATGTATGCCCATTTAACCCTCACTTGCCCCTTTGCCATGTTCACATACACACACATAGCCTCTTAAATAAGTATTTATGAATATAGTTAACTTAGCTATGTATGTATATTATATATATGTTAGCATATTGTGTTGTAATATATAAGTTTATATAACCATTTGAAATGCCATGATTATAGACCTAATGTTGAATACCGATATATGCATGTGTATATATGTGTAGACATATATAGCTTAAAGTAATAGATTACCTAGTGTATATCCAATGTGAATTCTTGCCTATTTGAGTATTGAATAATTGCATGCTATATAGAGTTGGGTGTATGTTGGCTTGTATAGCCTTGTATTGATGTGTGCTTACTAGGATAGTCTTGGTTAGGCCTAGTAAGCCTTGTATTGATGTGTGCCGTCTATGAAGTGATCACTTACGAGATCTGAAGTTGGTCTTCGATCTCATGCGGATGCACCAGCTCAAAATGAACCCCGCTAAATCCTTTCTCGGGATTTCCAGCGACAAATTCATGGGCTTCATCATCACTGCAAAAGGAATTCATGTTGATCCTGAGAAGACCAAAGTTATCCTTAATATGGACCCTCCGAAGAACCTTAGAGAACTTCGAGGCCTACAAGGATGTCTCGCATACATCCGATGATTTATCATAAACCTTTCCGAAAAATGCCAGCCCTTCACTAAACTCATGAAGAAGGGAGTCTTCTATGTCTGGACAGAGGAATGTCAGAAGGCATTTAACGATATTAAGGCTTATCTCACAAGTCCCCATGTACTGGTGGAACCGGTCGCATGTAAACCATTTTTGCTCTACGTTCGTGTAGCCTCCCTTCCCAAAAATTGTTAAAATATTTTTATTAATTATTTAATTTAAATGGTGGTTTTTATGTTTATAAATAATTATTTAGTTAATTATTACGGTGGATGACTTTAGCCATGATGGAGTATTGAAGTACCAGAAGACTAGGAATCATGGCACGGATAGTGCAGTGACGTGTCTTGACTAGTGTATTAGTCATGCCAAGGAAGACTGAGCCATAGAGATGTCCTAACTAGAAAAACCAGGCCAAGTTGTGACATGACAATTATAAATAGTTTAATTATTCATTATTAATATTATTTGACGTCTAAGTGACCCGATCGTACCAAACTAGTCAAACTGGACTCGAACCGAGCCCAAGCGAATGTAGTCATGCAGGACGTCCAATAACATTCGTATTGATATATTTTGGGTACGATGGTGTCATATTCCGTTTAATGATCTAATGAATATTTCTAAGTATTTTTAATTTAATACTATAAATGTTATTATTAATTAATATTCAATAATAATTGTATATAATAGGTCCTCGTATATTTTTAGAATTATAAATATATAATATTATAATATATATGTGTACGTATATATATGTATAAACGACATACGGTTATATATATATGTGTATATATTATTTAAATGTATATTATATGGGTGTACATATATATATATATATATATATATATATATATATATATAATATATATATATATATATATATATATATATATATATATATTATTTTTTTTATTTTATATATATATATATTTTTTATTTTATTTTATATACATATATATATATATATATATATATATATATATATATATATATATATATATATATATATATATATATATATTACACGAGTGTATATGTGTATATATGTAAATATATAAATGTGTATTTATATATACATATTACATAAGTGTATATGTATGTGTATATAAAATATATTATATGTATATGAAAATGTGTATATATATATAAAAAAATAAAAAAATAAATATATATATATATATATATATATATATATATATTATATATATATATATATATATATATATATATATATATATATATATATATCTATATATATATATATATATATATATGTATGCATATTTGTACATAGTATTTATACATATAGATATATATATACAATATGCATACATATATATATATATATATATATATATATATATATATATATATATATATATATATATATATATATATATGTGTGTAGTAAGAATAAGAATGATAAACAGTAACATACCTCTCAGGCCCGGCCCACAGGCTTAGGCTAACCCAGCTCCCCAAAGCAACCCCTCAGGCCGAGCTTTCCCCCGACCCTTTATACGAATGCAACTGATACCTATATAACCGAGAGAGAGGAAAAAAGGGATCGTGAGAGCGGAACCCAAAACCCTAAACCAAACCTCGCCACCACCTTCCCCAGCGCCTCCCCCAGCCTGGGCGCCGCCGTACGGCCACCCTGGACCGCCGGGGAGCGGCCGCCGCCGGCCGGAAAAGGCCGCGCACGCGCGCGCAGAAAACGCGGACAACAGCAGCAGTTGTGCATGGAATGTGCGACTTCGCGAACCATTTCCTCTGCGCGTAGTTGATCGATATTCGATTCGTCTTCGCAGGTATGAACACAACCTATACATCTACCAATCCCTTCAACTAGTTTAATTTATTTGCTTCGTGTACTACAAAAATCAAATCCCAAAACTGGGAAAAATTACGATTTCCAGGATATAGAAACTGCCCCAATGTCCGATGTTTGCGGTCGATTTGTGACCATAACATCGCGAGTTTTAGAAAACCGCTTGAACAGACTTTTAGACAACCTAACCAAGATGGAAGCGCTATTTTAGAATTAATTCTTGTTGATTAATTGCTGTTTAAAATTAGGGGGAAGTTGACGAAAAATCTGTTTTAAAAACATAAAAATTGTTCCACACGACGTGCGTCCCGCCATTCCGGGCGACGTGGTCGCGAACCGAAAGCATCGAAAGATGCGTAATGGCTTCGTGGTCGTGTGCGCTTTGGCGGAATTCAAATTGGTCGCATGTGCGCGACGAATTTGATGCGTATCCGTCAAAATTTACCGTATCGTGTACTTTGTAAATTCTCCAATTACTTTGTGCACGCTTGTCAGATCGAGACAGAACTTATGCCATCAGGACCGTATCATTTTTTTGGTCCTGTATGCCAAGTTTGGTCCGATTCTGAGACCGTTGATAAAATCACCGTTTTGTGGGCCCCACGGTCACACTCAACGGGTGATTTTATGCACGCCCGCCGAAATCCAACTTTGGACATACGGTTGGGTTCGTATCAAAAAACTGGATCCGTAGACATATAGTTTGATGACTTTAGAGACCGTTGACTCTGGCACGCTTTTTCGGTGCAAAGCGGGTCCAATGGCGGACATCGTTTTTGTCCGAAATTACCGTTTTACCCCTGTGTCCAGAATTGGACTTAAGGACAGGCAATCCTAGCTAATTTGACTATTCTGAGAACGTTGGTACTGTTTATTTCAGCATCCGGAGACTTCTACATGTGTTGACTGATTGTGGCTCAGTGAGTGGTATAGTATTATTGGTTTCTCCAGCTAAGGACCTCAGGCAAGTGCACTTTCTGATTGCTTTCCGATTCATAGTAGTCTTTTCATTTCATGTCTATACATATATCTTGCTGCTTGTTGACACGCTCGTCAGACGGAGTTGTCGGGAGGGGAAATATCTTAGTATATATGTGGACTATCCAGAAATATCCCAATATGTCTAATCTTGCACGATAGCAGCTGCACACGACACGTACAGTGAGCCATATTTACCCCCTAGCCGTTCACATGTTGAAACAGATATTTTTTACCACCTAGATAGATGTCTTTTATTAGTTTTTCCTTGTTTACTTCTCTATCGTGCTATGTCATCAGTTTTCTTACTAGCTTTCATATTCCATATGCTATTTTCATGTCTTGTTAATTCTATTGTGTTTTGCATTGCCGTCGGTTTGTGTACTTGTTCCATTCCTGACTGGAAACCATCATTTTTCTGGTTTAGCCGCGATCACTATTAGCATTGGGGAAGACTTGGGTATGCTGAAGACAACCTAGAAATAGATAACAGATGTATCAATTTCATTTACTGTAAAATCTTGTATTTTTCTTTAATTATAAATGTTGTAATAAATCTAGAAATATAAATGAGCAATATTGTTTATTTTGAGCATTTATTCTTGCGGGCTTGACAACGTTCTACCGCCGACTCTGCGGCGTAGGCTGGCTTGGACACGTCTCGTATCCGAAAAGCGGGTGCGGGTCGTGACAGTTCGTGCAATGGATTATTCTCTCGTCGCTCTATTACTCAGAACAATGAAGCAGGCTACGAGCAAGCCATCTACTACTTAAGTAGGACAATGACTGTCACGCCCCAGAACCAGAATACTGGAGATCGGGGGCGAGACAAAGCCAGCTACGTATATCAGAGTACGCCAGTACCCCGAGACACGGTCAAAGCTGTCTAGAAGACAAGTGGGTAGACTCTAGCATGCCACTGACGACTCCTAAGGTCGAACAATTCCTATCTCAATCCAATCAACATAAGAAGCAATAAAGAGTAAATCATATATGAGATGGGTAAGGCGTCCCAAACACAAGTACATACATAATTATGAGGGCTGACATAATAAAAGATATCAACTGACTATACAAAAGGTACGTAAATGTACAACAAGCAGCTGTCCAGAATATACATCCACGCCGTACTAAGACGGAGGGAACAAAACCCAGAAATAAGGACTAACATATGTCCTTGGCTAATACACCACAAAATGAAAGTACAAGATAAGGTGAGAAATAAAGGTAACCCACTCGCTAATCCATATCGGTCCTCTGAGTGCGAACCATCCGGAGAAGAAGACGGTAGATCCTCGTGATCAAGTATGGAACCTGGCCATGCAAAACCAGTGGGGTCAGACCCCAAATAGCAAGTACCACAAGGAAGGCTCGAGGTGAACGGCAAAAATCCACAAACAAAATAACAACATATAGCAAATGTAAATAAATGTGGGTCGAGACTAGTGCGGTACCAATACACGTATCTCGAGAATATAAATGACTGAACGAAAATACTGAACCATATAGTAATAGAGAACAATAAGCCTATGAGCAACAAGGGACTTAGGAACTACTCGAAGTCGGAGCCACAACCCTTAAACCAAACAAGGACCGGGGTTAGAGATATTTTTTCGAGCAGAACTTAGTCTCTGGCCACTCAATAACATAAGAGCATATAAAGTAACAAACAAACAAAAGTGCACGGCCAACCATTGTCTACGGCTTGCTATCATTAACTAGCTAGGGTTATCACAATCCTAATTACTAGTATGCAAGTTGAGGATCTTCGCAACTACCTGACTGCAGATACCCGGATGTCCAGGGGTACGAGTAGTACATCTATTGCCCAACAAGACTGCTGGCAGATGAAACGTGTCTAGACTTGTAACATGAACAACCATATCATATACTTGTAAAAGAAAACATATAACTGACTGTGTCGCAACCCGGCACGACATGTGACTCGATCGTATATCAATACACGCAAACTTGGTAGGTCATGGAGCCCTTGCCTAGCAGGGTTGAGCCATGCCTCATGGGGCCCTTGGAGCTCGGGGTTGGTAGTGCGAATTTCCTCCTACAATGATCTACTTGAATTTACTAGTCATTTACCTTATCATATTCATGTCAAATTCTCAAGTCGTGGACACTCAAGAATTTCCTAAGATGACGTGTGCTATGTACGAGTAAATCGTAAGTTATCACTTACGAACATTCCCGTACTAACATCACGTGATACACGGAGCAATACTCACACTCGATTGTCCAGTGCCAAGATGCAATAGATTAACATTCAACAAGCTATATCCACGGTGTCAAGAAAGAACATGTACTCATATATCGGGTCTAGAAATCAATAAGAAAATCAAGTCATGAGTGCGCTACTACGAGCCACTAAATCGAGCTAAGCATATAAGAAAATCAAGTCATGAGTGCGCTACTACGAGCCACTGAATCGAGCTAGGCATATAAGAAAATCAAGTCATGAGTGCGCTACTACGAGCCACTGAATCGAGCTAGGCATATATAGTAATCTGGAGTGCACCATGACAGGCCACTATCTATAATCTGCATATAGAACAATACGTGAACATAAGCATGTACCATGTATATAGAGTGTACAATCATTCTTTAACTAACCAAGGTCATCTAATCATGTTAAGAGTTTATTACAATCGAGAAATTATCAAAAACGGACAAAAACGGACAAAAACAGCCTAAAACAGCATAAAACGGCATACCGGCGGTATACTGCGGCATACCGACGGTATACCGGGCTAAAGACAGAAGGTTTCTGGTACAAAAACCGGCATACCGGCGGTATACTGCGGTATACCGGCGGTATACCGTTTTTCCAAACAGCAACAAAATCCAGATTTTTGCTAAAACTTGTTTCGGCCATAAAAACTTCATTTTAAATCGAAATTCGGACTTTCAAAAGTCAAAATTGAATAGAATTGAATTTCCAACAACATGGAAGTATTAATTTTCACAAATTAAAACATTTAATAGATCAAAACCTCAAAATACTCGAAAATCATATCTAAAAACTCAGATCTATGCCATATTATCGATCAAAACCAAAAGTGCTATACATTAAACTTGTTAACAATTTAGAGGAGCATATTATAGAACAATAAAACTTTAATTTCTATGGAAAATGAAATTATAGCATGGTCATGTCACTTTTGAGCAAGATGTACTTGCCTAGGTTTTAGCAACCGAGCCTAATCTTCTACTCCACCACCAAGAGGGGCACGAAACCACACTCTAGGCCTCAAGGCCAAGCCTTCCTAAGCTTGAGGAAGAGAGTGAAGGGGAAATGGTGAAAGAAAGAAAAGAGAGAGGAGAGAGAAACTCAATGAATATATATAGAAGGGGCAAATTAATCGTGACCGTTGGATCGTGATCCATGTCACATTCTAGGTCAATCATAGCTATTGAAAGAAAACCAATTGTCCATTGGATAATAGAATGCATCTACACTATTCACGAAAATATCTAAATACTATTCATCAAAATATCCAAAACACTATTCATGAAAATATCGGAAACACTATTCACGAAAATATCTGAAATCGAAGATATCTAAAATGTAGAAAATCTATCCGAGCGGCATGCCGTCGGTGTACTCCGGTACACCATCGGTATACCGGCCAAGGAGAAAATCTATAATTTGGGAAAATTTTAAAGCGTTCCGAAAATCGAGAAAATACGAAATACAATACAAAATACGTATCCATATATAAATACCGATACTGTGAGACGAGTCTCACAACTCTCCACAACTTAGAAAAATTTCGTCCTCGGAATTTCCTAAAGCCAGTCGAGCAAAAATACACATGCTAAAACAATGTAAAATCATAACACATCGAAAGAAAACATCCCGTGTACAAGTGATATTTGAGATACAGAATTTAAATAAATGCGGAAAATAATAAATACATACATATGTAATACAAGAAAAGGAGGCATATGGAATAATATACCCCTGAGTCAGTTTAGTAGGGATTCGTCCTCGCTTGCCTACGCTGACTCATAAAGTGGACAAGGGTCAAGTTTCGAAGTAAGTCGGTACCAACGACTCAGTCGAAGACATGACTCTAATCCAGGACGCACCTACGTAGTCGGGATACATGATAGATATCGGGTATCACGAGATACAGAGGCATATGAGTGGTACGAGAAACTCGCGTTCACTCGCCGAATTTGTTAAGTCGACCATCGCATTCCGGGTATGAATGGAATACAAGGCCGTCAACGGAACCCAAGAATAAGAATGACTGAAGGAACACCTCAGATGCTTACCAACAATCTGACTGCCCTCAGCCAACATCTACTCAATGATAACTAACTCTCTCTGCCTATGCATCGGGACTGCTGCTCTTACCTGCTGCTGAATTTTACCTGACTTACTGGACCTGGACAAACTGCGCCGAATGCTAATATTGCAACTGCTGAGACCGCGTCGGAAGGAGGTGCTGAACATGGGATCGGGCTGACTTTGCTGACTAAATTGACTGGAGTGTAGTGAACTGAGCTGCCACCAGATGCTGAGATGGTACTGGTACCTGACTCTGTGGAGGCGGGATCTGATGTCGACATACTGCCTGAACCAAGGAAGACGACGGAGCAATAAATTCCTCGAAAGAAATAGATAAGAAGGTTGGGTGTCCCTGAATGATAAGGACACGTGATATCAATAATGGACAGGAATAGAACAAGGATATGTCAATCATGTTTACAGTTCAAGGAAAAGGAGAATGCGATAAGCAAAGGGAGATCAAATGAAGACAAATATAGGATTGAGATTCTAACAAGATGAATCCCCCACAAGTCTGAAGACAGACCTGCATGGGCCACCAAAAAAAACCCTGTCACGCCCCAGAACCAGAATACTGGAGATCGGGGGCGAGACAAAGCCAGCTACATATATCAGAGTACGCCAGTATCCCGAGACACGGTCAAAGCTGTCTAGAAGACAAGTGGGTGGACTCTAGCATGCCACTGACGACTCCTAAGGTCGAACAATTCCTATCTCAATCCAATCAACATAAGAAGCAATAAAGAGTAAATCATATATGAGATGGGTAAGGCGTCCCAAACACAAGTACATACATAATCATGAGGGCTGACATAATAAAAGATATATCAACTGACTATACAAAAGGTACGTAAATGTACAACTAGCAGTTGTCCAGAATATACATCCACGCCGTACTAAGACGGAGGGAACAAAACCCAGAAATAAGGACTAACATATGTCCTTGGCTAATACACCACAAAATGAAAGTACAAGATAAGGTGAGAAATAAAGGTAACCCACTCGCTAATCCATATCGGTCCTCTGAGTGCGAACCATCCGGAGAAGAAGACGGTAGATCCTCGTGATCAAGTATGGAACCTGGCCATGCAAAACCAGTGGGGTCAGACCCCAAATAGCAAGTACCACAAGGAAGGCTCGAGGTGAACGACAAAAACCCACAAACAAAATAACAACATATAGTAAATGTAAATAAATATGGGTCGAGACTAGTGCGGTACCAATGCACGTATCTCGAGAATATAAATGACTGAATGAAAATACTGAACCATATAGTAATAGAGAACAATAAGCCAATGAGCAACAAGGGACTTAGGAACTACTCGAAGTCGGAGCCACAAACCCTTAAACCAAACAAGGACCGGGGTTGCAGATATTTTTCCGAGCAGAACTTAGTCTCTGGCCACTCAATAACATAAGAGCATATAAAGTAACAAACAAACAAAAGTGCACGGCCAACCATTGTCTACGGCTTGCTATCATTAACTAGCTAGGGTTATCACAATCCTAATTACTAGTATGCAAGTTAAGGATCTTCGCAACTACCTGACTGCAGATACCCGGATGTCCAGGGGTACGAGTAGTACATCTATTGCCCAACAAGACTGCTGGCAGATGAAACGTGTCTAGACTTGTAACATGAACAACCATATCATATACTTGTAAAAGAAAACATATAACTGACTGTGCCGCAACCCGGTACGACATGTGACTCGATCGTATATCAATACACGCAAACTTGGTAGGTCATGGAGCCCTTGCCTAGCAGGGTTGAGCCATGCCTCATGGGGCCCTTGGAGCTCGGGGTTGGTAGTGCGAATTTCCTCCTACAATGATCTACTTGAATTTACTAGTCATTTACCTTATCATATTCATGTCAAATTCTCAAGTCGTGGACACTCAAGAATTTCCTAAGATGACGTGTGCTATGTACGAGTAAATCGTAAGTTATCACTTACGAACATTCCCGTACTAACATCACGTGATACACGGAACAATACTCACACTCGATTGTCCAGTGCCAAGATGCAATAGATTAACATTCAACAAGCTATATCCACGGTGTCAAGAAAGAACATGTACTCATATATCGGGTCTAGAAATCAATAAGAAAATCAAGTCATGAGTGCGCTACTACGAGCCACTAAATCGAGCTAAGCATATAAGAAAATCAAGTCATGAGTGCGCTACTACGAGCCACTGAATCGAGCTAGGCATATAAGAAAATCAAGTCATGAGTGCGCTACTACGAGCCACTGAATCGAGCTAGGCATATATAGTAATCTGGAGTGCACCATGACAGACCACTATCTATAATCTGGATATAGAACAATACGTGAACATAAGCATGTACCATGTATATAGAGTGTACAATCATTCTTTAACTAACCAAGGTCATCTAATCATGTTAAGAGTTCATTACAATCGAGAAATTATCAAAAACGGACAAAAACGGACAAAAACAGCCTAAAACAGCATAAAACGGCATACCGGCGGTATACTGCGGCATACCGGCGGTATACCGGGCTAAAGACAGAAGGTTTCTGGTACAAAAACCGGCATACCGGCGGTATACTGCGGTATACCGACGGTATACCGTTTTTTCAAACAGCAACAAAATCCAGATTTTCGCTAAAACTTGTTTCGGCCATAAAAACTTCATTTTAAATCGAAATTCGGACTTTCAAAAGTCAAAATTGAATAGAATTGAATTTCCAACAACATGGAAGTATTAGTTTTCACAAATTAAAACATTTGATAGATCAAAACCTCAAAATACTCGAAAATTATATCTAAAAACTCAGATCTATGCCATATTATCGATCAAAACCAAAAGTGCTATACATTAAACTTGTTAACAATTTAGAGGAGGATATTATAGAACAATAAAACTTTAATTTCTATGGAAAATGAAATTATAGCATGGTCATGTCACTTTTGAGCAAGATGTACTTGCCTAGGTTTTAGCAACCGAGCCTAATCTTCTACTCCACCACCAAGAGGGGCACGAAACCACACTCTAGGCCTCAAGGCCAAGCCTTCCTAAGCTTGAGGAAGAGAGAAGAGAGTGAAGGGGAAATGGTGAAGGAAAGAAAAGAAAGAGGAGAGAGAAACTCAATGAATATATATAGAAGGGGCAAATTAATCGTGACCATTGGATCGTGATCCATGTCATATTCTAGGTCAATCCTAGCCATTGAAAGAAAACCAATTGTCCATTGGATAATAGAATGCATCTACACTATTCACGAAAATATCTAAATACTATTCATCAAAATATCCAAACACTATTCATGAAAATATCGGAAACACTATTCACAAAAATATCTGAAATCGAAAATATCTAAAATGTGGAAAATCTATCCGAGCGGCATGCCGTCGGTGTACTCCGGTACACCGTCGGTATACCGGCCAAGAAGAAAATCTATAATTTGGGAAAATTTTAAAGCGTTCCGAAAATCGAGAAAATACGAAATACAATACAAAATACGTATCCGTATATAAATACCGATACTGTGAGACGAGTCTCACAATGACCGGGGCCGAACACTGGTAAAATCTCGTCAAAAAAGAATGCCTAGCTATGGTATTTGTCATCCAAAAGACCCGTCATTATGTCTCGGGTTAAAGATAGGAGCGCTAAACTCTCGATTAGCTACATGGGTAATACTATTGACACCATATGATATGGTATTTGTCCCACAAAAAGCTGTCAAGGGCCAAGCACTGGCCGACTTCTTAGCTACACATCCTATTCCGGAGTCGTCCAAACTCTATGAAGATATCACAAATCAGGTGCTAGAGTCCAACATTGTCGAAAAAAACTCCGTCTGGCGGATGTTCTTCTACGACGCTTCAAGAACAGGCCCTAAGGGTCAGATCATCGCAGGAGTGGGAGTAGTCTTGATCTCTCCCGACAAACTTGTCATCCAGTGTGCTTATTCCCTCACAGGGCCGTGCTCCAATAATATGGCAGAATACAATGCCTCATCATGGGACTCCAGTCAGCAAAATAGCTGGTGGTAGAATACCTCGAATCTTATGGCGATTCAAAACTCGCCGTCAATCAGGTTCGATGACAATACAAAGTACACCACGAGGACCTCGTCCCCTATCACAGGGCAGCCATGGACATCATCTCAACCTTTATCGAGTTCTTTATAGAACACGTACCCCGACTATAAAACCTAGAGGTTGACTCTCTGGCTGGCCTCCCAGCCTCATTGGCAGTACCCATCGGGACACAACACTTCATTACAGTGGTGGGTCAGGATTTGGCGTGCCCTGAAAATAATCTGTACATGTGGTCGAACCATGCCATGCCTGCAAACACCAGTGTCAACGTCAGAGACTGGAAGTTTCCATTCATTGATTTTACAGTCTATAAAATCCTCCCCAACGACTGTCACGCCCCAGAACCAGAATACTGGAGAGCGGGGGCAGACATAGCCAGCTACGTATAATGAAATGGAATCCATCTCACCATACGGTCACGGCTGTCTAGATATGTGAGGGTTTATCTACAAGCCATCAGTCTCTTAAGGTCATATATTATTCTATTGTTTCAATCTCAACCAACTAATAATAATCACAAGATATCAGATCACCCAATATACAATTGTAAGGCGTTCCAAACATTACATATCCAGATGATCATGAAGCTAGTCGTTACAAAATGTGAGGACTAGCAAGAGTTCAGTCATACATGATCAACCCCCGGGGCTTGTCAATCATGTTACAGCCCGTAGGCAGACAGTAAGTAAGTGCAATCGAGCTAACACTTGCTCGTCGGCTAAACGCCTCAAAAGAATAATTTACAATATTACAGTGGAAGAACAAAAGAAACCCACTCGATGCCCTGGTTACGCCTGGTGACCACCATCGGGCTGGAAAGCAGAGAGATCCTTTGGTGCTGCTCCGATATCTGGCCATACAAAACCAGCTGGGGCAGACCCCAGACCCCAGAAAGAGCAAGTGCCACAAAGGAGGCTTCACTTAAGAACTAAAACCAACCAATCATTAGCATAATAATATAATTACATATTAAGAGACAGTAATTTAAGAAAAGCATGATGGGTAAATATAAAAGATAATCTTGTATAGAATCACATAAAAGACAAGACATATTGGAAAAGCATGACAGGATGATATACGATGAGATAACCATGGGACTATTAAGATGGCCAGGTTACAACCCGTAAACCAAACAAGGACCGGGGTTGTAACCCTTCGTCTGAACGGAACTTGGTTTCTCTCACTATTTGTCGGTAAGATAAATATAAGAATTCAGGTCAAGTAACAATCTTGTACATGATCAAGACAAGGCTAGACTGATTGAGTTTCATCCAACATTTCACGGCCAAGCAATAAGTACGGCTTGATACTTTAACTAACTAGGGTTATCACAAGCCTAATTACTAACAAGATGCAATGAGATGTTCCTCCAGCCACAAGCCCTGCAGCTAATCCAGGTTATCCAGGCGATTTGGATTCATTAAGCAGTTATCAATAATTATGTGCCCCACACGACGGTGGGCTGGAAATGTGCCCTACTCGACGGCAGGCTACAAGTCCAAACAATTGCGGCCGGAATAACGGGATTGCCTGTAACTGGGGAAATCTCTCATGACTACCGAAATTATTCTAGTTATTAGCCTTAGTAAATTTTAGTGGGTACCCCTGACCGTGGTACTCAGGGGTCCCTGTCCTAGACATGATGCAAGACAAGACGGGTTCATTTGTACAAACACAATCGCCCACGGTGTCCAGACCATTTATTCTTGTCAAGTCGTGTTAGCCGTCGCAACAGCATTAAGTCAAGTCAAGTCAAGTCAAGTTAAGAGTGCGCCGCCACGGGCCACTATCAAGTCAGGTTGGTCATGTCAGGAGTGCACCACTACGGGTCACTGGCAAGGAGATCAGAGAATACCAGGATCATAATTCACAGAAAATCCCAAGAACCATACTAGTCATAAATAATTACTGAAAACCGTGTTAGGCCGTGTCGGGTCAAGATAGCCGTGCTGTGTTAAATAGATCTCAGGAAAACCCAATCCACAAAGAGAAACCAAATCGAGAAATAAAACCAAAACTCCAAGAGCCAATGGGTTAAGCAAGGGGTCAGGGGGCAGCGTACGCACAAAAGCACGCACGCAGGGATGCTGCGTATGCACTAAAGCACGCACACAGGGGAGCTGTGTACAAGAAAAGTCACGCACGTAGGGGGAGCAGCGTACGCGAAAAGTCACGCACGCAGGGGGAGCAGCGTACGCGAAAAGTCACGCACGCTCAAGGGGAGCAGCGTACGCGAAAAGTCACGCACGCAGGGGGAGCTGCGTACACGAAAAGTCACGCACGCTCAAGGGGAGCAGCGTACGCGAAAAGTCACGCACGCTCAAGGGGAGCAGCGTACGTAAAAGTCACGCACGCACGCAGGGCAGCGTACGTGAAAGTCACGCACGCACGCAGGGCAGCGTACATGAAAGTCACGCACGCAGAGCAGCGTACGTAAAGTCACGTACGCACGCAGCGTACGTGAAAGTCACGCACGCAGGAGACACGCTTCCAACAGGAAGCACGCTCAAGACTGCGTACGCATAAAAGCACGCACGCAGGAGACACGCTTCCAACAGGAAACGTACCCAAGGCTCAGTGGCGTAAGCTAAGAAGCTCTGCACACTGCTCACTGTCTTCTCCAAACAGTAAGAACTCCATGATGAACCCAAAGCTTCAAAGCATCACAACTTAGCCATCCGAACTCCAAATCCGGATTTCCAAAGCTCCAACTGGAGTGAAACTGAATGCTCTTCCACATGGAAACATCAAAACCCATAAACATCCAACCAAAATAGATCAAACCATGCAAAATCTGAAAATAAGAAAAACTTAGATCTAGAACAATGGAGACTCCAAATCACAAAATTTCAAGTTCTAATGTTAATCACCATGTCCTAATCTAGCTAATGGACAAATAAAAGAGGGTTCTCAAGTGATAGCAAGGTGCACTTGCCTATGGGTGGATGTTATGTAGAGGAAGGAGAAGAAGAAGAAGAAGAAGAAAAAATAAATGGTGGTTATGAGGAGAAAGAAAATGTTGGTGGAGTTTTAAAGAGGGTAGGATGTGGTGTGTTGAGGGTGTAGCATATGTTAAGGTGATCCAATACATAATAAACCAAACCAAACCAAACCATCCCAATTAAAACCGAGCCATGCCAAAACCCAAAATACGAAAAATACTAAAATTCCACAAGTTGAGAAAAATAAAAATACATGCCAAAATCCAGATACGAATATAAATACGAAATACGGGAAATACGGAAGATGAGGGTGACAACTCTACCCACCTTAAAAGAATTCCGTCCTCGAAATTTAATCAAGGAGCTAGAGATTGCCACGACAAGCTACACTAAGCACATGCAAGTTACACGAAGCAGTTCAATCATACAATCATACAATACAAGCAAGGAAGGGAAAACGTAAGGCATAAGAAGACATTACACCTTACGAGTCAAACAAGTCGGGATATCGTGATCGGATGTCATCCTCACACTCCCACGTTTGACTCTTCCAAGGAGCGATGAACTCAAGCAATATGAACTAAACTGATAGCCTTGCGCTTGAGGTCTCTCCCCTTGGTCAAACAGGGACATAGGCCTTTCCTCATACGAAAAGGTTGGTACCAATAACCATTTTTGAATGATCTAGGACATGGCTCGGGTCCGGAATATACCGCTGTAATTAGGACACATGAAATATGACACGTGTCCCGCATAACAACGACGGAAAGTAAGACAATAGGATACAGATACCTCTCTGTCGATTCTGGATCTGGGCCTGGGCCAGGGCGAACTGCTGAGGCCTCTGCTGCTGGAAGGCCTGGGCCTGAGTCGGCAATGGCCTCGGAGGCTGGTACTGCTGCTGAAACACTTGGGCCTGAGGCGGCAATGGCATCGACAACTGTTGCTGTTGCTGGACTGGTACTGGAACTGGTGCTGGTCCCTTAACCGAGGGACTAGATACTGTTGATGCTGAATCGACTCTGAATGGGCAGGACCCCACCCTATGGTCCGGTGCCCCACACAACAAGCATAATCCCAGCACCTTGCGATATTCTGACACAATGTGTCCAGGCTTTCCACAATAAGAACAACCCACGGCGGAAGGCTGCGCTTGCTTCTGTTTCTACGGAGGGTACGTCGGGGTCGAGTACTGGACTGACGTAACGGAGGTTGCTCGTCTCAGAGCTCCAATAGTCAAAGCCCTAGCTGCCGGGGCTGGTGTTGAAGACTGATTCATTTGACTGTGGGACCGCTTCCGTCCTCCGGTCCTATCCACAATCATCTGGGAGGTATACTCGTGCCTCCTAGCTGCTCTCAATACCGCATCAAACGTCTGGTGTTCGAACTGTTCTACTGCCAACAAGATCTCCAAGTGGAGCCCCTGCTGGAACCGTTGGGCCCTATCAAACTCGGTCGCCACCAAGGTGGGAGCAAACCGACTAAGCATAGAAAACTCGGCCGCATATTCGTCGACCGACCTGCCTCCTTGCTTCAGGTTGCTAAACTTGGTCTGCAAGTCATATCGAGCCACTGCGTCGAAATACTTGGTCTGGAATCTTTCGCTAAATACTGCCCAGGGAACAGGTGCTGTCAATCCCACCGCTTGCATGGCCCACCAGTTGCGGGCTAGATCTAATAACTGCAGGCGTACCACCGCCACCTTCTCGTCTTCGTGGGTCTTTGTGGCCTCTAGAATAACTTCTGTATCCTGGAGCCAAGCATCTGCGGTAATGGCATCCTCGGTGCCATCGAAGAATGGAGGGTTCAGGCGCTTGAAACTGTTGGCTGCACTGTTTCGCGGATGATCGCCTCTGTTCAGAGCATCTTGTACTGCCTGGTGCAATCACCTCGGCGATCTTGAGAAGCTAACAATGATCTGATGAGACCATCCAAAGTGCCATCATCAGGCTCTACTGGCTGGACTGGCTGAACTGGGGGCACTGGTTCTCCAGAAGGCATGGCTCGAGAGGCGGCTGTTGAGGACTGATCTTGATCTTCTTGCCGTTGCTGGGCTGCTGGCTGAGCTCATTCCGGCTGATCAACGAGAACGATGTCACTGAAACAATGACATCAGAGATATTAAGGAAGGACCAGGATAGAACAATGATGCAAGCATGTTATCAAGTCAGGAATCTAAGGAGATAAGAAGATACGAGTGGAGATCAAAGGCGAGTACAGATTGAGACATCTATCTGGTAAACCCTCACATTTCTTGATTGACAAGACCTGTATGGGCCACCACTTAAACCATGTCACGCCCCAGAACCAGAATACTGGAGAGCAGGGGCAGACATAGCCAGCTACGTATAATAAAATAGAATCCATCTCACCATACGGTCACGGCTGTCTAGATATGTGAGGGTTTATCTACAAGCCATCAGTCTCTTAAGGTCATATATTATCCTATTGTCTCAATCTCAACCAACTAATAATAATCACAAGATATCAGATCACCCAATATACAATTGTAAGGCGTCCCAAACATTACATATCCAGATGATCATGAAGCTAGTCGTTACAAAATGTGAGGACTAGCAAGAGTTCAGTCATACATGATCAACCCCCGGGGCTTGTCAATCATGTTACAGTCCGTAGGCATACAGTAAGTAAGTGCAATCGAGCTAACACTTGCTCGTCGGCTAAACGTCTCAAAATAATAATTTACAATATTACAGTGGGAGAACAAAAGAAACCCACTCGATGCCCTGGTTACGCCTGGTGACCACCATCGGGCTGGAAAGCAGGGAGATCCTTTGGTGCTGCTCCGATATCTGGCCATACAAAACCAGCTGAGTCAGACCCTAGAAAGAGCAAGTGCCACAAAGGAGGCTTCACTTAAGAACTAAAACCAACCAATCATTAGCATAATAATATAATTACATATTAAGAGACAGTAATTTAAGAAAAGCATGATGGGTAAATATAAAAGACAATCTTGTACAGAATTACTAAAAAGACAGGACATATTGGGAAAGCATGACAGGATGATATACGATGAGATAACCATAGGACTATTCAGATGGCCAGGTTACAACCCGTAAACCAAACAAGGACCAGGGTTGTAACCCTTCGTCTGAACGAAACTTGGTTTCTCTCACCATTTATCGGCAAGATAAATATAAGAATTCAGGTCAAGTAACAATCTTGTACATGATCAAGACAAGGCTAGACTGATTGAATTTCATCCAACATTTCACGGCCAAGTAATAAGTACGGCTTGATACTTTAACTAACTAGGGTTATCACAAGCCTAATGTCACGCCCCAGAACCAGAATACCGGAGAGCGGGGGAATGACTCAGCCAGCTACGTATTACGGGTAGATGAATACCGTATAATACGATCAATGCTGTCTAAAGACGAGGGGGTGCATACTACATGAAAGTCTCACTATGGTCACTTCACATCTATTGTCTCACTCATTCGAACAAGAAAACAGAAATAGAGAACATGTAAGAATAAGCAGTAAAGCGTCCCAAACGCTCAGTCAAAATGTTCTTGAGATCTGGCTTTACAAAACATAGCCAGATGATATAGCAAGGTGTACACAATTGTTATCAGCTGCAGTCTGACTTAATTACAATTATGCAAAAGTAAGTACAAGACAATCCAACTAACATGTCGGTGCCAAACGGCTACGGTATAAAGTAAATAACAAAACGAGTGGTGAAGTAAGGGACCCATTCGAGTCCTCCTGCGATCATCCCTCTAGTGTTGACCATCTTGGAGGCGGAAGTAAGCTGGATCCTCGAGAACCGGCTCTAAATCTGGCCATGCAAAACCAGAGAGGTTAGACCTCTAATAGCAAGTACCACAAGGAAGCACGATATGAGGGAATTAAAACCAATAATAAGAGAATATAATAATAGATCTCTGCTTGCTACTAGGATTCACATCACATCACGACACTTCGAACCAACCTTCCAACCAAACAAGGACAGAAGTTGGCCCGTCATGTCCTGACATTCTGATCATCCCAGTTAGACAACAGAGTAGGTACAGTACACAAACAAATCATCTTGTACGGCCAATCAAATCCTACGGCTTGCTATTGTGAGTCCCAAGTTATCCTAGAATTATGCAATTAGGAATTTCTCAGTTCTTACTATGTGCGAGCAAGACTAGTCTATCCAGTCAATCAGGTGCGCCAAGCATGAATTAGACGAGTCCTAGCAGGACGCCCGTCATATATATACAATATACAATAATAATAAAACAGGTACTGTTCCCTGCCTGTGTGGCAGATTTACAGTATCTGTGGGAACCAGCCGGCCTGGCGGGCACTACTAGTCCCGGGAGGGCTGCCATGTAAGAACTCGGGAATCCATTCTCTCCATGCCATCATTATTTTATTTTACTTAATAGTTCCTACGTTGAGTGAAATCCCATGCCGTGGATCATTATCATTCAAATGAGTACTTTCGTACGGGGTACGATATGCGCAACTCTACAACGATACCAGTGCGGCTAGGTTGTAGGTTTTACATAGCGTAATGCAACAATCAAATCTAACCACAGGGTAATCATGCCTTGACCATCAAGTACACATGCTACTTTTGTAGAAAAATAAATAAATAAATAAATAAATAGATTGAAGCTTGCATGTGCCTGTGTGTCAATATTCAGGATCGGCTAATCGAGTATAATAGTTTATTACATGAACGTGTCTCATTCATTCATTTCAATAAGATGACTAGCCAGTCTCTTAGTTCCAACTAGGAACGCATGATCAATTTAGTCAAGATAACCATCGTTATTAATGGTGATAAGGCATGAAAGTCAATTAGCATTAAACATGGTCGAGTCCATAATTAGTACAAAATAGTTGGTAACATATTCTTGAAGCCAAGGAAAAGATCTACAAATTCATGTTAGGAGTTGGAAGAAATTCAAGCCACAATTCAGTCAAAATAGAACATATGATAGTCAGAAACAACCAAAATAGGCATATTCTGCGACATGATATGCGCCTACTGCGACATGCGCCTCAATGCGGCTCATGCGCGACATGATATGCGCCTACTGCGACATGCGCCTCATGCGGCTCAACTGCGACATGATGTACGCCTACCGCGACATGCGCCTCAATGCGGCTCATGCGCGACATGATATGCGCCTACTGCGACATGCGCCTACTGCGACATGCACCTCAATGCGGCTCATGCGCGACATGATATGCGCCTACTGCGACATGCGCCTTAATGCGGCTCATTCGCGACATGATATGCGCCTACTGCGACATGCGCTTCATTGTAACATGCGCCTTCTGCGACATGCGCCTTCTGCGACATGCGGTGCGCCTACCGCGACATGCTGTGCGTGCTGCAGATGAATATATAGGAACGAACCAAAATTCTTTTTGCCATAACTTCCACAAAATAAATCGAAATCTAACTTTTCAAAAGCCAAACTTTAGTAGAATCAAATTCTCTACAACATGGAACCACTTAATTTCGAAATCAACAATGTTTGATAGATCAAAACCCTAAATTCATATGAAGACCAAAACCATGAAAACCAAAACTTAAAACTTAGATCTACACCCAACCATTCATGGAAATCAAAAACTTCAAGACCTAAACTTGTAGAGGAAGAAAAGATGAACAACATAGACCAAAAATAAATGGGGATGCATGAAATCCCTCATGGTATGCAAGATGTACTTGCCTCTCTCTAATAGCTAGGGTTTTGGTGGAGGAAGAAAGAAAATGAGAGTTATAAGGAGAGAGAATAGAAGAGGGATTTAAATAGCAAGTCATGTTAATCTCCCACCATCCATTCCTTCCTACACAATCTAGACCATCCATGCTTATCATGTTGAACCAAGTTAAACCAAGTTGGTTCAATATGAGCAAAATAAACCAATAGCTAGGTAAAGGCAGAAACAAATTACAGAAAAATAATTAGCATAAAATTAAAGAAATTAGACACGGAATAAATGCGTGATAAATATTAAATAAATACAATATATATAGGGGTTGGCTTAAGAAAACCCTAAGCCCTAAACATGCTCTAATCATGTGACTAATGACATGTTAATTGTTACGTGATACAACTAATTAAATTAATTAAATAAAATCCTAACCACAACACGGTTCAGAAATCCTATCATCGAAACAGTGAACCACGCCTACAACCAGACAAGGACAAGGGGTGGCACACTAATCCGCGACGAGATACTGTTCCATGCCATGGCCAGTTACAAATACAGGATAAATGCAATAAAGATACAGGTGCCAGATACCATATACATGAAAAATCAAAAATTTACGTATTCCGGGAATGGGGAGTGACATCTCTACCCTCCTTAGAAAAATTCCGTCCTCGGAATTTCAATAAGGCTAGTCGAGCGCGCTCTCAGATCACGAAATACACTCATGTCATATAACAATCATGATTATCAAACAACACATGGCATACGAACAGATTACGAAAGAAAGAGCAATTAAGTAAGAGCGCAAACAATAATCATACCCTAAAGGGAAATGATCGGAGACATACGAATAAAATATGCCTCTCAAGTCAGGTAGGAATTCGTCCTCGAGGTCCTACACCGACACCCAAAGTGGACAAGGGTCAATGCTTGAGATAAGTCGGTACCAATGACTAAATCAAGAACGAGACTCTGTCCAGGACGTACTCTCGTAATCAAGACACATGATGAATTTCACGTATCACATGATACGAGAGCAGATGAGTGAGACGAAAAGTTGCCTTCACTCTTCGAATATAAAACTCAAAGAATTATAATGAATAATAATTAATACTCAAACTTACTCAAAACCTGACCGCCTTCAGCCAATCTTTGCTCTAATACTCCAAATCCTTCTTGCCTTTGTCCCTGCCTTCCCGGTCCCTGCTGCCCAACCTGATGCTGTGCTTGTCGGTACATCTGAGCTTGCGTCGGTAATGGGTGCTGGGCTAGTGGCCTTACTGCTAGTGCCGGCCCTTGATACGGTGCTACCTCTGGAGCTGGCAACGCCGGAAACCGTTGAGCTGGCCCTCCTGGCCTCTGTATCATAGGACAATTGGCAATCCTATGGTCTGGACTGCCATACCTCAAGCATAATCCATTAGCTGAACGACACACATCCCTAGTGTGCCCTCCCTTACCACAGTAAGTGCAGCCCGCTGGGGGTTGCTGGTTCTTCCTCGGTTGTTATTGCTGCTGCTGCCTGGGTAGTGCTGGTGCTCGTATCGCCACATCGTGGATACGAATGCCACGGGATGGTGCTGTTGCTCGGGGCGCTGCTGCCCCTCCTCCTTCTATCTGACCGTGAGATCTCTTCTGACCTCCAGTCCTTGCCGCAAGCCTCTGAATGGTGATCTCATGCCTTCGAGTCGCCGTCAATACTTCATCAAAAGTCTGGTAGTTGTGCCCCTCTATCAACTGTAAGAGCTCAAGATGAAACCCTTGCTGGAACCTCATCGCCCTCTGGCGCTCCGTTGCTACCATCTCTAGGGCAAACCTGCTCAATCTGCAGAACTCCGCTGCGTACGCATCTACAGTCTTGCCAGCCTGTCTGAGGTTGATAAATTTCTGTTGTAGCTCAAACTGCACCACAACTCCATAATACTTCGTCTTGAACCTTGCAGTAAAATCGTCCCAAACAACGGGACGTCTGATACCTACTTCCTCTGATTCCCACCAATCACGTGCGAGATCCTGAAGTAACAACTTCACCTGATCTACACGTTCTTCTGTCGGCACCTTAGCTGCTATTAGAATAGCCTCAATATCCTTGAGCCATGCATCTGCTGAAATAGCATCCTCCGTGCCCTCGAAACGGCGGGGGTTGTACTTGCAAAACCTGGCCGATGCTCCTGAATCAGTCCTCATTCCTCTTTCCAGAGCCGTCTGCAATCCTTGGTTTAGCAACACATTCTGCTCTTGTAGCTGAGTGTACATGCGCTGCTGGGCCAACATCTGATGTTGCTGAGCAGCCATCATTCCTCTCATGATCTCCAGAAGGGCTGGTGTACCCACTTCCATAGGGGTAGGTGGAACTACAGGTGGTGTTGGAACCTCCGGATACTGCGGTCCAACTGCTGGTTCTACTATCACCTCTTCTTGGATAGTCTCATGAGGTGAGACTGGCCCTTGTTGCTGACCAACCTGGTCATGTTGCCCATGTTGCCCTTGTTGTTGCTGTCCAATCCTGACAGATGCAGACGAGGTGCCCCTAAGAAAAGGGACAAGAGAACAATCAAACAACCGGACATGAAGGATCAATGAAGTCAAAGGATACCGGAATGTCAAGCAAGGGTTGAGAATAACGAATCAGGAGATCAAGGGGAAACATGTGTGATTGAGACATCCTATAAATCAAGCACCCCACAAGTCTGAAATCAGACCTGCATGGGCCACCACTAAAACCTTGCCACGCCCCAGAACCAGAATATCGGAGAGCGGGGGAATGACTCAGCCAGCTACGTATTACGGGTAGATGAATACCGTATAATACGATCAATGTTGTCTAAAGACGAGGGGGTGCATACTACATGAAAGTCTCACTATGGTCACTTCACATCTATTGTCTCAATCATTCGAACAAGAAAACAGAAATAGAGAACATGTAAGAATAAGCAGTAAAGCGTCCCAAACGCTCAGTCAAAATGTTCTTGAGATCTGGCTTTACAAAACATAGCCAGATGATATAGCAAGGTGTACACAATTGTTATCAGCTGCAGTCTGACTTAATTACAATTATGCAAAAGTAAGTACAAGACAATCTGACTAACATGTCGGTGCCAAACGGCTACGGTATAAAGTAAATAACAAAACGAGTGGTGAAGTAAGGGACCCACTCGAGTCCTCCTGCGATCATCCCTCTAGTGTTGACCATCTTGGAGGCGGAAGTAAGCTGGATCCTCGAGAACCGGCTCTAAATCTGGCCATGCAAAACCAGAGAGGTTAGACCTCTAATAGCAAGTACCACAAGGAAGCACGATATGAGGGAATTAAAACCAGTAATAAGAGAATATAATAATAGATCTCTGCTTGCTACTAGGATTCACATCACATCACGACACTTCGAACCAACCTCCCAACCAAACAAGGACAGAAGTTGGCCCGTCATGTCCTGACATTCTGATCATCCCAGTTAGACAACAGAGTAGGTACAGTACACAAACAAATCATCTTGTACGGCCAATCAAATCCTACGGCTTGCTATTGTGAGTCCCAAGTTATCCTGGAATTATGCAATTAGGAATTCCTCAGTTCTTACTATGTGCGAGCAAGGCTAGTCTATCCAGTCAATCAGGTGCGCCAAGCATGAATTAGACGAGTCCTAGCAGGACGCCCGTCATATATATACAATATACAATAATAATAAAAGCAGGTACTGTTCCCTGCCCGTGTGGCAGATTTATAGTATCTGTGGGAACCAGCCGGCCTGGCGGGCACTACTAGTCCCGGGAGGGCTGCCATGTAAGAACTCGGAAATCCATTCTCTCCATGCCATCATTATTTTATTTTACTTAATAGTCCCTACGTTGAGTGAAATCCTATGCCGTGGATCATAATCATTCAAATGAGTACTTTCGTACGGGGTACGATATGCGCAACTCTACAACGATACCAGTGCGGCTAGGTTGTAGGTTTTACATAGCGTAATGCAACAATCAAATCTAACCACGGGGTAATCATGCCTTGACCATCAAGTACACATGCTACTTTTGTAGAAAAATAAATAAATAAATAAATAAATAAATAAATAAATAGATTGAAGCTTGCATGTGCCTGTGTGTCAATATTCGGGATCGGCTAATCGAGTACAATAGTTTATTACATGAACGTGTCTCATTCATTCATTTCAATAAGACGACTAGCCAGTCTCTTAGTTCCAACTAGGAACGCATGATCAATTTAGTCAAGATAACCATCGTTATTAATGGTGACAAGGCATGAAAGTCAATTAGCATTAAACATGGTCGAGTCCATAATTAGTACAAAATAGTTGGTAACATATTCTTGAAGCCAAGGAAAAGATCTACAAATTCATGTTAGGAGTTGGAAGAAATTCAAGCCACAATTCAGTCAAAATAGAACATATGATAGTCAGAAACAACCAAAATAGGCATATTCTGCGACATGATATGCGCCTACTGCGACATGCGCCTCAATGCGGCTCATGCGCGACATGATATGCGCCTACTGCGACATGCGCCTCATGCGGCTCAACTGCGACATGATGTACGCCTACCGCGACATGCGCCTCAATGCGGCTCATGCGCGACATGATATGCGCCTACTGCGACATGCGCCTACTGCGACATGCGCCTCAATGCGGCTCATGCGCGACATGATATGCGCCTACTGCGACATGCGCCTTAATGCGGCTCATTCGCGACATGATATGCGCCTACTGCGACATGCGCTTCATTGCAACATGCGCCTTCTGCGACATGCGCCTTCTGCGACATGCGGTGCGCCTACCGCGACATGCTGTGCGTGCTGCAGATGAATATATAGGAACGAACCAAAATTTTTTTTGCCATAACTTCCACAAAATAAATCGAAATCTAACTTTTCAAAAGCTAAACTTTAGTAGAATCAAATTCTCTACAACATGGAACCACTTAATTTCGAAATCAACAATGTTTGATAGATCAAAACCCTAAATTCATATGAAGACCAAAACCATGAAAACCAAAACTTAAAACTTAGATCTACACCCAACCATTCATGGAAATCAAAAACTTCAAGACCTAAACTTGTAGAGGAAGAGAAGATGAACAACATAGACCAAAAATAAATAGGGATGCATGAAATCCCTCATGGTGTGCAAGATGTACTTGCCTCTCTCTAATAGCTAGGGTTTTGGTGGAGGAAGAAAGAAAATGAGAGTTATGAGGAGAGAGAATAGAAGAGGGATTTAAATAGCAAGTCATGTTAATCTTCCACCATCCATTCCTTCCTACACAATCTAGACCATCCATGCTTATCATGTTGAACCAAGTTAAACCAAGTTGGTTCAATATGAGCAAAATAAACCAATAGCTAGGTAAAGGCAGAAACAAATTACAGAAAAATAATTAGCATAAAATTAAAGAAATTAGACACGGAATAAATGCGTGATAAATATTAAATAAATGCAATATATATAGGGGTTGGCTTAAGAAAACCCTAAGCCCTAAACATGCTCTAATCATGTGACTAATGACATGTTAATTGTTACGTGATACAACTAATTAAATTAATTAAATAAAATTCTAACCACAACACGGTTCAGAAATCCTATCATCGAAACAGTGAACCACGCCTACAACCAGACAAGGACAAGGGGTGGCACACTAATCCGCGACGAGATACTGTTCCATGCCATGGCCAGTTACAAATACAGGATAAATGCAATAAAGATACAGGTGCCAGATACCATATACATGAAAAATCAAAAATTTACGTATTCCGGGAATGGGGAGTGACACCTAATTACTAATAAGATGCAATGAGATGTTCCTCCAGCCACAAGCCCTGTAGCTAATCCAGGTTATCCAGGCGATTTGGATTCATTAAGCAGTTATCAATAATTATGTGCCCCACACGACGGTGGGCTGGAAATGTGCCCTACTCGACGGCAGGCTACAAGTCCAAACAATTGCGGCCGGGATAACGGGATTGCCTGTAACTGGGGAAATCTCTCATGACTACCGAAATTATTCTAGTTATTAGCCTTAGTAAATTTTAGTGGGTACCCCTGACCGTGGTACTCAGGGGTCCCTATCCTAGACATGATGCAAGACAAGACGGGTTCATTTGTACAAACACAATCGCCTACGGTTTCCAGACCATTTATTATTGTCAAGTCGTGTTAGCCGTCGCAACAACATTAAGTCAAGTCAAGTCAAGTCAAGTTAAGAGTGCGCTGCCACGGGCCACTATCAAGTCAGGTTGGTCATGTCAGGAGTGCACCACTACGGGTCACTGACAAGGAGATCAGAGAATACCAGGATCATAATTCACAGAAAATCCCAAGAACCATACTAGTCATAAATAATTTCTGAAAACCGTGTTAGGCCGTATCGGGTCAAGATAGCCGTGCTGTGTTAAACAGATCTCAGAAAAACCCAATCCACAAAGAGAAACCAAATCGAGAAATAAAACCAAAACTCCAAGAGCCAATGTGTTAAGCAAGGGGTCAGGGGGCAGCATACGCACAAAAGCACGCACGCAGGGAAGCTGCGTACGCACTAAAGCACGCACACAGGGGAGCTGCGTACACGAAAAGTCACGCATGCAGGGGGAGCAGCGTACGCAAAAAGTCACGCACGCAGGGGGAGCAGCGTACGCGAAAAGTCACGCACGCTCAAGGGAAGCAGCGTACGCGAAAAGTCACGCACGCAGGGGGAGCTGCGTACACAAAAAGTCACGTACGCTCAAGGGGAGCAGCGTACGCGAAAAGTCACGCACGCTCAAGGGGAGCAGCGTACGTGAAAAGTCACGCACGCTCAAGGGGAGCAGCGTACGTGAAAGTCACGCACGCACGCAGGACAGCATACGTAAAAGTCACGCACGCACGCAGGGCAGCGTACGTGAAAGTCACGCACGCATGCAGGGCAGCGTACGTGAAAGTCACGCACGCAGAGCAGCGTACGTAAAGTCACGCACACACGCAGCGTACGTGAAAGTCATGCACGCAGGAGACACGCTTCCAACAGGAAGCACGCTCAAGGCTGCGTACGCACAAAAGCACGCTCGCAGGAGACACGCTTCCAACAGGAAGCGTACCCAAGGCTCAGTGGCGTAAGCTAAGAAGCTCTGCACACTGCTCACTGTCTTCTCCAAACAGCAAGAACTCTATGATGAACCCAAAGCTTCAAAGCATCACAACTTAGCCATTCGAACTCCAAATCCGGATTTCTAAAGCTCCAATTGGAGTGAAACTGAATGCTCTTCCACATGGAAACATCAAAACCCATAAACATCCAACCAAAATAGATCAAACCATGCAAAATCCAAAAATAAAAAACCTTAGATCTAGAACAATGGAGACTCCAAATCACAAAATTTTAAGTTATAATGTTAATCACCATGTCCTAATCTAGCTAATGGACAAATAAAAGAGGGTTCTCAAGTGATAGCAAGGTGCACTTGCCTATGGGTGGATGTTGTGTAGAGGAAGGAGAAGAAGAAGAAGACGAAAATAAATGGTGGTTATGAGGAGAAAGAAAATGTTGGTGGAGTTTTAAAGAGGGTGGGATGTGGTGTGTTGAGGGTGTAGCATATGTTAAGGTGATCCAAAACATAATAAACCAAACCAAACCAAACCATCCCAATTAAAATCGAGCCATGCCAAAACCCAAAATACGAGAAATACTGAAATTCCACAAGTTGAGAAAAATAAAAATACATGCCAAAATCCAGATACGAATATAAATACGAAATACGGGATATACAGAAGATGAGGGTGACAACTCTACCCACCGGAAGCAATCTTCGTCAAGAGGCGTTCTCTCCGATTCTACTACGATACAGCCACCAAAATTCTGTATCGATGCTCCTAGATGGGCTTCTCCTCCGATGTCTATCAAATAAGGTGGCAGCCGAAGCCCTCAGAGAGGCTCATGATGGGACCTGCAGAGCTCATCAACCCAGTCCTAAGCTACAGGATCGACTCTGACGTATGGGCTATTACTGGCCTACTATGATAGCCGACGTGTTGAGTACGCCAAGAAGTGTCGTGTTTGTCAGCTCCACACTGACTTCATCCATCGACCTTCAAAACCTCTACACCCTACCATCGCTTCCTGGCCATTCGAAGCCTGGGATATGGACATAGTGGGACCGATCACCCTGCTATCATCCAAGGGACATCGCTTCATCTTGGCAATTACCAACTACTTCTCTAAGTGGGCAAAAGCTGTACCGTTGATAGAAGTAAAGAGCTCAAAGGTGATCAGTTTTATCAAACATCACGTCATCTACCGTTTCAGAGTACCCCAAAGGATTATCCACGATAATGGTCCGTAATTCATAAGCCATGTGTTCAGCAGATTCTGTGACAAGAATTGTATTCAGAATATGGCATGAACCGCTTATAATTCGACAGTAAACGGATTGGCCGAAGCTTTCAATAAAATAATTGTCAAGCTACACAAAAAGGTTGTGTTATCTAACAAACGCGATTGGGACAAAAAGTTTGGCGAATGCATTTGGGCCTACCGTACAACGATACTGACTCTGACGGGCAATACACTATTCTCCCTGGTCTATGGGAGCGAACCAGTGCTGCCTCTGAAAATTCAGATCACCTCACTTCGAGTGGCTATCAAGAACCAGCTGACGGAGGAATATAATCAATGCCGCCGTCTACAAGTGTTGGAGGCGCTGGGCAAAAAATGTCTCTTGGCTTAATAGCACATCGAGATCTACCATGCTCGTATTTCATAAGTGTTCAATAAGAAGGTCAAACAAAGGACTTTCCAAGTCGACGATCTCATCTTGTCAGTCAGAAGACCGATGGTGATGACTCACAAGATACCAGGAAAATTCGAACCCAAATGGAAAGTCCCCTTCATCATAGAGACGGTGTACTCTAACGGTGCCTATCGACTCACAAAACCAAATGGGGACTTGCTTATGATGCCAATCAACTTCAAGTTCCTACAGAAGTATTATGCCTGGGATCCCTCAACACGTGCTCCCATCTCCCCAGCAGGAGAACTTATGAACTCAACCATAGGGTTCACTCCCCTTCTTTCATAATCATATGCTTCTAGAGGCCAGTTGTTCCATTGCATTCTCCCTCTAGTTGAAATTATCCATGTCTATATCACCTCTGAGTTGTTTCTCTACATCCCCACATAGCTAAATCTTACATTCCGTAAGATCACGCTAAATTCTATGTTTACCACGTCTATATTACCTCTGAGTAAATATTCCATCCAACAACCCTTGCGTTGTTACACCGCAAACATAAGAACATCCACATCCATATCACCTCTAAATTGTTTTGTGTATCTCCACCGAGTTCATTCCTACCACGTCCATATTGCCTCTGAGTAGGATAACTCTACCATTAACCCCATATTTACCATGTCCATATTACCTCTGCATAGATATGCTGGTTCACTCTCTCAACTTATTATCTGTACCTAGAAACCAAGGTGCATCAAAAGATAACACTACACCAAAATACCATTTTTCTAACACATAATTTTTTCATATCCTAACGGTTTTTTATCGTTACGATTTCCTAATAGTAAAAAGCCGTTAGGTAATATTAAAAACCGTTAGTATAAATATAAAATAATAAAATTTAAAATTGGCAACGCATAATATATTTTTCCAACGGTTATAACAGTTAGAAATATATATATTATGTCTTCACATGATATTTATAAGTGTTACAAATGTGTTATTAGAGGATTAATATTTCACATCCTCATTTCTCTTCCCCGAGCCTTCATTCTCCAAGCCCTAGATCAGCTCTTCCCCCTCCCTCATGGTCCAGTGTCTCCACCCCCTTCTCCTCCTTCTCCTCCTCTTCTGTCAGCCGTAAACCCTAGAATCTCCTCCTCCACCGCATTCCTCTCTCCCGATACCCTCCGTCACCGTCTCCTGCAAGATCCTCCACTGTGGGGAGGTCAACCGGGCCACATGTACTAATCCTACAAAAACTCTAGAATGTCCTTCTCCATGAACTCGTCGTCAATGGCCTTCCTGTGATATTTCCCCCCAAACCCTAGCCACCTTGAGGAGCTTCGACAGCTTGAGCAGGACCTCCCTTCCTAGCCCTTGCTGATGGTCGCCACCACCCCAGAATCCTCCAGAGAAGGCTTATTGTTAATGTCGTAAGTGTGATCGAACTCGTTATTTTATTCTCTCAGTGTGCCTTTCGATTTTGGTAGATTTTCTTAGATTTTTTTAGCATTTTGACATGGATACTTCTATTGCATTTAGTCATTATCAGCCCTTGTTCAAGGCATTGCAAACAAACTTGTCACAAAAAAACAACATTCAAGCTGAGTTGGTAGGACAAGTCTGAAATATGTATTGGATCATATATTGGAGGAAGTTAGGAAACACAAGATAATTAATTTTTGTCTGAGCATGGATGTTAGTTTATTTTGTGGTACTCAGATCATTGAAAATGTCGTCAACGTCGATGAGTTTTGCACTTGAATGGAATATGCAAGATGGCTTTCTAAAACAAATTCTATGTTGGAGAGGTAGTAGAAGCACTAAAATGAAGCATGCAGAAGTCACACAGGATAGCTCCAATGATTTTGATTGCATTTGATGATGTCAGTGTTACTAACCCAAATATTTGGTGCATTCAAGGTGACTTGAATAACACGATGTCTGTTATACCGTACTAAAGAGAAGTTTTCTTGTACCCTATTTTGATATCGTTGCAATTGAAGCACTTGCAGAATCTGGCATCACTGTCAGCAAACTATTAAATGTGAACTCCTTTTACATAGTGGAAAGCTTAGATGCCCAAGAAAGATTTGTTTTTTTTCCTGAAAGGTGCCACTCCGCCTTGCTTTGTACAATTTTCTGAACCAATGCTAGACCTGTTACATGAATTTCTATTTCTCACTGATCAATTTCATATCTCGGTTTGATCTGGTAAATTGGAAGGCCATGCTAGAGTATCTGTTCACTTCTGAAGTGGCCTAACTTTTCTACAGTCCAGATGTTAAGGAAGAAAGTGGGCATATTTGATATGAGCACAAGTTGTCTGGACTCGTCGTCGTATTTACTAATAAACCTGATGGCTGGTGATAGAAGCATAACTAGAAGTGTTTTTTTGGTATTACCTCTCTCTCTCTCTCTTGTATTTTGCTGCTATAATGCAGTTAACTTTGACAAACAGGCCCGTCTTGCTAATTATCTAAGGTCCTAATTGTAAAAAACATTATACTTTGAAAGTGAAATCACTAAGAAAAGAAAAAGATTTAGATGAATGTCTCCTCAAGCATGGATGCATGTTCATTAGAAGTGCTTGATTCTTGGCATTTGTACTAGATAATAAAAAATTTTAGGTAGTAGAAGTTTGACAAATTATCTGGGATCTTTTTTTCATAATGGTATAATATAACTTGAGTTCTAATGAAGTTCCAATATGAATTTATTTGTGGAACAAACACTATTTATTTGGTATGTTTTGTCATTTGCTAAGGTGACATTACCCGATATTTGCCTATTACAGAAGCTTTGTGGATGCATTCCCTAATCTTTTCATAAACACAACGTCCAAGATATAAGAGGGCAGCATGTCGCATTTTTAGCATCTTTCAGTTCCCCAGCTGTTATCTTTGAACAAATTTTGGTGATATTTGCATTGCCAAAACTATTTATTGCTTCATTCACATTGGTTTTACCCTTCTTTCCTAGTGGTTCTTTTGAGCGCAGGAAGAAGGAGATGTTGCTACTGCATTTACTATGGCGCGAGTATTGTCGATGATACCCAAGTCTAGGGGTGGCCCAACTAGTGTAGTCATCTATGATATACATGCTTTGCAGGTTTGTTTTTACTCAACAAGAGGTATTTCTTTTGCTCATTGTAACTGTTTGGAATACTCTCTCTCTCTTTCTTTCTCTCACACACACACACACACACACACACACACACACACACACACACACACTCACTTATGAGACATCTATATATTTCATATGTATTGTAATTTCTCAACATTATGAGACATTTATATATTTCTCAGAATTCATCTTGTTATAATTTCTATGTATCAAATTAAAAAAATTTAAGTAGATAGTGGGCAGTTGGCACAAAGAAGTTGTTTCATTTATATGTTTTAGGATTTTCTTTGCTTCTTTTTTGTTGCTTTCATCTGTTGAATCTGTTTATCTCAGTATTATGTTATAGTAACAAATAGGATGTGCTCAGTAAATACTGTTGCACGGAAAAGTGAAGGAATTACAATAAGAGAGAATAAAACAAAAGCGGCAAATGCAATCTTTCATCACAATGTGTTGATTTTGAATGAACTGTAATTTTTTTCTTTCTTTCTATTTTACTGATTACCCAACATGAAAACAAACACCCCATATTTAGCTGTGGCCATACAAGGTAATAGTAGAAAGTGCTCAATGTTATTGTTATCCCTATACGATGATCGGATACCGGTAATGAATGGGACACACTTGTATTATTTACTTTCAAATTACCCACCTATTCATCATGGAAGCTAAAAAGCATCCCATGGTTATGAAATTTAGATATGTGGAACGTAAATTTTTTGCCACAATAATATTATAATGTCATGTTAGCTGAAGTTGTCAATCATTATGCTTGCAGAATACTCTGTTTTTATAATATGAGGTTGTAGTAGTGTTGTTTCTGCTACCTTACACCATGATTATTGCGTCTAAGCATGTTCTCTTGTACATTTTAGCCTTTTCTTTTAATCGCTTCAAGATAGCTTCTTTTTACATTTTCTTAAGCATCATTTTGTTGTAATTTTAGTGGTTGGAGTTATGATTGATTAGGATTATCTTGCAACATCTATTATTCACCATTGAAACGAATCACATTTTCTCATCTTTATGTTAACATAATATTTTGGCCTTTGACACTGAAGATGATCACTTAGCAATACTGGATAACTTAATGACTAGCATGAATTGTCCCTCAGCTTGTCATCTAACATCATTTCTAGTAAGAATTTAAACATCACTCAAACAACATATATTAATGACTGAAACCATGCTTTAAGCTAAAATTGGTGCTAAGTTGATGATGTCTGATTTTAAAACTTTAGCAGTTACTTTGCATATAATCCTATTATAAGTTACGCACAATACATATTATTTATATTCTGAAATTTACTTTAAAATAAGAAAGGCTCTGAAGCCCTTTATTTTATGGTATTGATGATCTTGATCAGAGTGTTTGGAGAGTGATTTGCATAAATCCTGAGCCTGCTAAACGTCAGGAATATAGTGGATTAAAATAGTATGCCACTGCTTTTTGGGAAAATTGAATATTGCACCTTCATATCTTGGTAGCTTGGGTGTTATCCTTGTCAAAAGAGAAAAAAAAACATTAATTTGTATATTTCCTCCCCTTGAGGTATTTTTTTCCTCATTCTTGGTAATTTTTGTGATATACATAGGAAATATTTTACTTTGGGGATGATGTCTTGCCTTGCTTTGAAACTGGAATTCCTTTGTTACTGCAA